>JAEMWC010000056.1:1410000-1540000 GCA_016490735.1 Pachyseris speciosa | reverse complement strand
CTTAGTCATAAAAATAGTCATCTTCAAGTTCTTTGTACACTTCCCCCCACCCCAGTTTATTCCGGTCATAAACTTTCTGTTTGACCAACTCAGAAAGTACTTTTTCTCTCAACTCTGGTGGGAGTTGGTTGACCCTTTATTGCAGGTCCATTTGTGAAGGGACCACTATTTTCAAAAGACCAGCATTACGTGACAATGTGGCGTTACTGTCACGCGTGACATTGCGTGACGTGTCACTGGCAAGGCGGCTGCCCATTCCCATTTTACCTCTGGGAGCGAGGTTGAGAACCCCGAGGTGATTTCTGAGCATTCCCCTGTTACCAGTGGGGCCATGGGGGGTCACCCAAGGAGTATTGTCCACTGGAAGACATCCCCCTGTACTCCGTAATTCACCGTTTGCACAAGTCGTCAAACGTCGTTTCACGTGCGACCTTACTCAGTAGACCGGTTTGTTCGTGAAATTTGCAAGTTCACAACAAACTACAATAAAAGTGTCTGATGTCCGAGATGAAATTTATTCTCCTCAAACACTGGTAAAACCAGCCATCACAGAAAAAGACCTTCTCCGAGTTCGGGAACTATGTTTACAACAAGCTCCAAATGCTCCGGGCTCACATATGCGATTTCTATGCCTTCAAGAGATGGAAAGTCACCTTCGATCTTGATATCTTTCACACGATAATATCTGGTCCTTTATGAGGGAATTCAACGGATACACAACCAAATCTAGTGGCTCGGGAGAGTAGACTTGCAAACTTGACAACTCTGCGGTTACGCGGATTGCCAGTCATGTGGAAAATCAAAGATTTTCCGTAGCCTGTCGGAAGACACACGAATGTATCGCGTTTGTTCAAGAACGCAATAATAGCTTTCTTCTCCACTGGTGTTATATCCTTCATATTGTGACTGTTGAGGGAAGAAATGACCAATTGAAAAGCTCGATCGAAGTGCATTTTGCTTTCAGTCAAAGACGCCATTACGATTGTAGTACAGTGGGCTCAGAAGTTTTCAGCAGAGAATAGAAACAGAGCAAGCGAAACCGGTTTTCCAAAACCGGTTAGTTTCGACCAAGAATGTGGTCGGCGGCTACATGAAAGAACTCGTCGGGCACCGGTAGAGGTCTCTCTCCTTTCTCGCCGCCAGAGACCTCTGCTAGCAAGGAACTCTTCGCATCGATTCACCAGCTTCTTGGGGCACAGAAAAGCTTAATGTGCTTAACTGAGCGTACATTTTTGTGAAATTCTGCTCTGTTTCGTTTTTTCTCGCCCAAAAACGATATCATTGGCTTCGCCGCCATGTTTTTTTTGCCTGGGGAGAAAAAAATATGTGACTTCCTGTTTTCGAGGAAAAGGTCACGCAACGGCTTCCTCTTCACAAAAAAAAACATTTTTAAGGCTCTCAGAAATCGGAAAACCTCTCGGCCTTCACCAGAATTTCAAAAAGTCTTCTTCATAGTCTTCGGGGCAAAACCAAGGTGATTCGATATAGTGTTTTTTGGGCACAAGTCACGAAGTCCATTTAAGCTGCAAGGACAATATTCACTTGAAACTAATATCCTCGTAATTCGTTCTCTTTTGTCACACACAGGGGCCCCACGGATAACTTGATTAACCATATCCCATCCCAAAGAATTCCGCTCTCTTATTTTTATGGAGCCGAGCACCCAAAGAATCTTCTCCCTCAGCTCGGGAGTAAATTTTTGAATCAGCTCGCCAAGGAGCTCGCCAAGGTCAAGCTCGGCTTTTGATACCGGCCGCTTTGTTTCTGTTGTGTCTTCCATCAGTCCTATCCCATACCGCCCTCTCTCTAATAGGGTGACCCCTGGTGCTTGGTTGGTTTTGGTTTATCGTTTATTTCTTGGTTTTGACCCTTCTTTTATTATGTTATTGGTGTTTGCCTTCCCCTCTGTTTTGCTGCTTGTGGGGAGTTGTTCCCTCGTCGCTTCGCTCCTCGGGTGCTCAAGTAGTATAGGGTGGACTACTTGAATACAACCGACCCCCACACCGAGGAGCGAAGCGACGAGGTGTGGGGTGAGGTGGTATTCAACTAGTCCACCCTATACTAGTTTTAGCGATAAGAACGGTTCATTTCAATGACAGCACGGGTTTGGGAAAGTTGCAGCTTTTCAAAGCACTAACGGTGTTTATGACCAATATATTGGCCTCTCGTAAGAAATGAGTTAAGTAAAAATACACAGATATAACATTTACTGTCACTGGAAATGAGACAGGACCAACGTTAATTACTAATTGGCTGAACTCATCTTTGAAATGATAAGGTAAAAGGGTACAAAGTACAAAGGAAGAATTACTACTCTAACCCCTGCCTCCCCAAATCTCATGTCATACATTGTATTTGCTTTATTAGGAGTTGCGATTTTCACGTGACTTTTGCATTTTTATCTTCACCACGTAGAAGACACGACTTTAGAAATGTATCTGCTTGCATGTTTTCAGCTCGGTAGCTTGCTTTGTTTTGAAAATAGAGCAGTTTGAATTTTAGAGGTTTTAACAGTGCGTGACATAAAGATGTCTGCTCACAAGCATGTCACTTACATGAAAACATCGATTCACCGTATGTTTTTGAGGTTTGAAAAGCCAACATGGTAAGAAAAGCGTCTATGTGAATGTTTGAAAGCTCAACAGAGAGAACAAAGCCTTGAGATAGCTAAAGTAAAAAACATATGTTTTAACTCGTTTCGGCCGCCATCTTGGTGTTCCTCAGAGGTACACCAAGATGACGTTTCCATACAAAATACTATAATTTTGAGTGGTACATTTTGCCGAATAACTCGAGTACGGGATATTGCACGGCCCTGAGACTTTGGCATGTTGTTTATTTATTACTCTTCTATAATATCACAATTTCTTGACTTTATCTATTGAATGGTTGATAATTTTATTTTTTTACTTGCGTGAGTGAAAACGATCTCTTGATCTATCTTTGTAAATATAATTCTCTAGAAATAATATATTAATTAATCTTATGTCTAAGAATGTCTACGTCATGTATGAACAGATGAACAATGGAGTCTGTGACCCTGATGAAAGCGTGACCATATCTTACCTGCAAGTTCCTCTCTCGTCGGTTTTTTTGCTACTTGTGGAGTCCAAACACCTCATAATCTGTAACTTTAAAAGTCTTTTCACCAGTGAATGACGTCCTTTGCTGTCCTGTGGGACACTGATAGGAGATGCCAAGGAGACTGCCACTAAGAACATTTCTGTTTTCTTTCCCTGATATATATAGGTCATTCCCACGCCCAAAGACAGGTCCCCAATGTTCATCACAGTAGATAGCAGTATGTTGCTCTCCAGGGATAAGTGGCAGTTTAGTTGGTGCCAGGCCCTGTGGGTTGACCATGTGGAACACGAACGCCTGGGTGCACTTAACATACGAAGCCTGACCTGTTGAGGATACCTCACATGAAATATTCAGAAAACTCTTGTTTTCACTATCTCCATAACATCTACTACAGCACATCACCGTATGGCATAACTTCTGATAGGTCAAAACGAACAAAATTAACATCTTTGTTCCATTTGGCTTAACTGTTTTATTGCATTGAATGGTCCAACCACTTTAATCAAGGGGTATCACAGGTAGCTCAAGCTCACGATTTGTGTTGACCTTTGTAACGTAAACAACGGCGCGCGTCACGTAGTTTGAGTAGGGGACTGATCCAGATGAAGCGACCAACGGTCAATTGGGTATGATTGTTCATGAGATCAATCGACTGTTGGCCACCAGGTGGATAAGTAATTTGACTCACAGGCCGGGTCGCTAAGCCAATTGAAACACATTTGAATCAAGCCGATTTCGATAGGACTTGACGGAAAAGATTGTGGTTATTATTAAGGAATAATTCCCTCTGCACGTTATGGGTCCTCCCAAACCTATGATGGATGTGTTCTGTTACTATCTGTCGTGGTTTACGTGGAATTTCGATGCGATTGGAGCCTTTGAAAGGAATTCATGGCTGTTTACCGACAGTGGATCGGGTCGCTTCCTCTGGATCAGTCCCCTACTTTGGCAGAGCTGTGAACCCTCCCGGATAATCCGGGAGACTCCAGATTTTGGATCGCATCCCCCGGTCTCCAGATTAGAGTCTTAAATCTCCCGGTTAATCATCAGAGTTTGCCATTTCTTGTGAGACTCGACTTTCACAACAACAAAATTTCACATTTTTTGCGTTGTTTGAGCTATTTTACTGTTGACATGGTTAGCAAAATATAATATTGAAACGTTTCCTCATAAACTCCAACAAACCGTTCTTGCAAGTGTTGTCATTGTAATATAAGCAATAATGTGATTGGTTGGAAACAAACCAATCAGATCAAATGTTACAATGACGTCATGTGCGTTATGACGTCATCTATCACATTTCTCAATATTTGAAGACTCAGGGGGTTGACAGTCCTGTCTTGGGAAGGTATATATAGAGAGAGAAACCGTTGGAACAGAAACTCCATGAAATCGCCACAAATCAACCTAGAAACCAGACAGGATACAAAATAATTTATGAAGGAGTTCAGGTGAGGAATTTTTATTGAAAATCATTCCTAATTTTGCCTTCAATTTCGAAACTTTTCCCCCATACAAATCCTTATAATTTCGCCATTACGCAAAGGTCATGCAAATGCTCAAATTACGTGACGGGCGCCGCTGTTTATGTTACAAAGGTCATCACAAATCGTGAGCTTGGGCTAACTGTGGGGTATAAGCATTTGGCATTACATTGATATCATCGGACGACCGCGAGTATGATTACAGACCGAATTGGACGACACGAAGTCTTATTACCAATTAATCATAAAATTACAATTTCCGAGGAAAGAAGAAGAGCCAAGTTATAAAAGGGAAGAAATTTTGCGTTAAAAGACTGACAAAGGAAGAATAAATTGTTTAATGTCGCTCTGAAACTGACTACAATCAAAATGTATGGTGATTGAAACCAAGGTTGTGATTGGTTGATTTAAGCTACAACTTTGAATGTGATTGGTTGATTTAAAATACTACTTTGAATGTGATTGGCTTATTGAACTGTCCGATAACAAACTGTCCGATAACAACTTGGCAAGTGAATTAGTGGAAAATAGAGGTTATTTTAAGAAAGGTTCTTTCAATTAAGTGAACCCTTTACTACAAAGGACCTTGGTTTGCCCCCGTGCTAAGAAGAACAAACAAAAAAAGGCAACCAATCAAGAAGAAGAACAACAACAACAACAACAATAATAATAATAATAATAATAATAATAATAATTTTTCCAATATTTTATTGCTTCGTAACTGTTCGATGATTTGTAAATAAAATTTATTCTTAAATTATTTCAGAATAAAGAGTAGCGATATAAAAACATGACGTTTCGGCGACGACATGTCACCATTATCAAATGCAAATTATTGTGAGTTGGGTAGCGTTATATAAAGAATAGTGAGTGAGAAAATATATTAGAATAAATGAGGCGGGGATAAGCAAAAGAATGAGTAAATTTAAATAAACCGGTTCGCTGGAATGGAGTCATTTTGAGAGTTCAGAGTCGGTCTCTTTTTCCTTATTAAAAGCATCTCATAAATAAGGCACTCAAACTTTCCGCGGCATTTCTCTAAGGTGGTAAACTGCTCGTGAAGATTGCTAGAACTTTGGTTGTGTTTGTCCTTGACGTGTTTTCCGATGACGGAATATTTATGCTTCTCGATTTGCTGTTGGAGATGACGGCTCGTGTAGCCCATATAATTCGAATAATTTGCATTTGATAATGGTGACATGTCTTCGCCGAAACGTTATGTTTTTATATCGCTACCCTTTATTCTGAAATGTTTTTTCAAAACCTTTCTTCAATAATAATAATAATAATAATAATAATTATAACAATAATAATAGTAAGATATAAAAATTAATGATTTTACCTCTCATCTTAAATCTTAGTCAAATCATTTGCATAAGAGTAAAATTTGATGAAATTTAAATATTTTCTTACATGTCCAGGAGTTCTCGGTGAAACCTCCAAAAATATTTCCTCCGCTTTTCACAATTGTTATTGTAGCTCCTTTGTTATCGCATTTCGAGTGGAAGGCATCAGCTGCAAAGCCATCTCGAGAAGCTCGGAACAGAAGACGCCATTCACCTTCCATATCTGTAGGCAGCCATCCTTTCAAGATGTTTTGATGCTCTTCATTTGTCAAAATAACCGAGTCTTCAAATCGCCTGGAGGGTTTGCATGTTTCAGCAGAAGGTTTTAAGGCGTCGATGATTCCTTGAATTTGATAAAATTCAGCTTCTTTTTGAAGTTGCCTCAGAGCAGTTGCATCTTCTGGTAAAATTATTTCAGCATCACGAAGATAATTGAGTATAAAACGGAAGTGGGTTCCGTCTCGGTCGATAAAATACGAACCGTCTTCAGAGGGTTTCGTGTCAAATTTCCCAGAAAACATGGCGGCTAGCATGGAGTTGGGATCTTTGCTTAGCGTTTGTAGGCTTGTAGTAAAGTACTGGCCACCAACATTAAGTTTAACAGTTGAAGAGAAATGGACCTGATCGAGTTTCTTCGTCATGGAGTCGATTGATTCTTGCTCCTGGCGAAGTCTGATTGTTTCTCGCTCAAAAATCTCGCACGCTTGTCTGAAATGATTTACAGCATCTGTAAAGGCTTCATTGCGCGATGCATTATCGTGATTACTCATGGTTTGTTTCTAACTCACCGCGAAATCAAAGTTCTGTTTTCCTCAAAGCAGATGAAGTTTGCTATGCTTCACTGGGTCTATGTCACGTGTTCACCAAAGTGAAAGTGCAGATTTGGTGACCTGAAAAAATGTGAAATACCCTCAATGTAGTACATTTTCTCACGCAATTCTCAAAGAAAATAAAGTTTTCCTCTGCCGGCTCCGTGATTTACGTTCTCTTTCGTTCTGTCAAGCTTTTCATCATCTCAGTTACAACGTAGCAGTAATCAAAGATTATAGGGGCGCTAACGACACTGGGACTAAAGGTGAATTGGAGTGAAATTAAGGAGTTTAAAGAAAGGATTAAAATGTACAAAAATGTTTTGAAACAACACCAGACAGCTGACAACCCACAAGAGCACTGAAGGTTGCTGGGGAACTGTTTTGGTGTCCATTTACAAATTTTCCACTTCAAATTCCAATTTCAAACCTTCATTAAATCTTCTATTTCCCTAAATTTAACAAATCCTTTGAAAAAATTATCTTCTCCTATATATGCCCAAAAATCACCAAAGCGGAGGGATTTTGGATTGGTTGATACGCGAACGAGATATTAACGTCAAATCCATGTTAACCGACGCAAAAACGGTGTTTAGGTTAAGGTGTTTAGGTGTTAATCATTTGAGTCGATATATTTTTTTTATAATTTGCCTGCTTTTGAATTTCATCATCATCATTTATTTGCCTTTTTTCTTAATAAATTAACAATTTATAAGTACAACAATATTTGGCAAGTCGACCTCTAGAAACCACCAGGCTTTTAGTTGAGGCCACCTTGTGCATATTGACAATATAGATAGATAGTGTGCGGCCTAGCCAATTCAGCAATTATTTTACTAAAAACTGTTTCTTCTTTAGGTGGTAGAACCGACTTTTGGTCCAATTTTTTTACCCTAAAACGTAATCTTAGGAGAAATTTGATTCGAATATAAGTAATTCCAAAAGTATGGTAATGTTCTCTTGATTCCGATTATGAGAAAACTATAGCCAAAGTTTGTTGTTATGGGCGACCATTTTGAGCACCATATTGGATACAGTGGGCCGACACATGCGGAGTTTGGTTTTCTAAGAAGAAACGAAGATGGCACCCACAATACAAGCGTATGTGACGCGATTTATACAATGAATGGAATGAAAATAAGGGCACGCACAGGCTGCATTTAAGAGTATTGTAATAAAAAAGACAAAGAATATCGTTTCTGGGTGCAATTTACAGATTTCATTCTATAGATATGTAAGAAACTTTTTGTGCGAGCCCAGACCAGAAAGAGCTTTCTACTCAATAATATCGCTGCACAAAGAAATGATGCATGTTGTTTATATATTATAACAGGGAATAACTCACGAAAGAAACACAGTTTCAATCTGGGCTCGCACAGATTTTTTCCTTTTCTGGATGGGAATAATCTCCAATATTATTTTTAAATTCATCTGTAACGGTAAAGGCATAAAATGTACAAGTCTTATTTTTGAGCCCGAAACTCAAATGGGGTTTGCCACCTGACGTGTGAAAATTTTCACCTCATACATCATTGTTTTTGAAGTTAACTTTTTGCTCTCATAGCCTCTCATGTTTTTATTCCAGACCGTTGTTTTAAGTTTGAAAAATTTCTGTCCTAAATGGGCCCTTTAAAGTCAGGTCTACCACCTTAAAGTTAGGAAAACTTGATAGAGAAGTGATTGTAACAGGGAGGTAATTCCAGATCTTTGGACCTTGGTAAAGAATTGTGAATTTTTTTATATTTGTTCGGCTGATGCACGCAATAATTGTTGGCTGTTCTGGTGCTATAACTATGAATTTGACTATTTGCAAGAAACAAGTTGACAAACAATGGAGGCAACAGGTTGTTGTGAAAACAGTACATAAATTTAGCTATTTGAAACGTATTTATCTGAAAAATATCTAAAATTCCTAATTTGGAGAATAAGGGAGCAGATTGTGCTGTATAGTCTGAAATGGTAATAGCTCGCACAGCCCGTTTTGCAAACAATAAATTCTATTTAACCCATTGGCACCCGTGCCGGCCAAAACCGGCCGTAAAAAACTCCCATGCTTCAAAACATTGCAACTTTCTCAATCGCACGAATATTGCCTTAACTGTTAGTTGTGAGCACGAAATGGAATGCCCTTTAAATTTGGATATCCAATAAATGCAAGAAATGTAGCGATTTTTACCAAATATGGCCTTTTGAGTTTGGACAAGAACGAAACTGGCCGTTTTTAACGTTAAAGAGAAACAACAAAAATGCCCCTTTTTGCTTTCATGTTTTTTAGGGAAATCATCGTCGAAAAACCAAAATTCAACCATCATAACGAAATTCAGTCCTTTTTCTAGCTTAGAAATGACTTTTTTTGTTCATATTCTTCTCCCGAGCGTAGATACAGCCTTTTGTTCCAGTGCATTCGGGCCTTCCCGACATTTTCAACATCTCAAGCGCATTGCATGCTGGGAACTAACGAGAATTTTTGACAGCGCCCGTTCCTTCCCCCAATTCTTTCACATATAAACTAAGTCTACAGCCACTCCGACCCACCTCCCAAATTTCCTGCTCGTGGTCATCTTCAGTACACAGAAATTCCAAAATATGTGGCGGTTGGTCGAGAAATTCATCAATAGTCGAGTCCCAAAGGTACTAAGTGTTCGACCGGCCAAATTCCCAGTTCGTCGAGTAACAAGCCAAGTTCAACGACAAAGTACATCAACTTGCTCGATTCTTTGAGAAAGTGGACTCTTAGCAATCGTCACGCTTAATGATGCTCATCAGGCAGCCGCTAAAGATGAAAAATGGCTGTAAATTTAGCAGAAATCGCAAGCAAACCGAACTTGGGCCATTGTTGTCGCTTCACGGATACAAAATAGCTACGTCAAAATGACGTTTTCAGAAACCTTGAGCCTCCAGTGGCTTAGGACTGCAGCACTTTTCCCTGGTAGTTCAAATAAAGAGTCACGAATTGCTATTCATCGTTTATAGGTGGAAAATCACTCCGAAAATGTAAAAACAGCCGGTAGTCAATGGGTTAAGCTGGTTACGTATGTAGACGACCATGTAGAGTTACAATAGGTGATATAAGGATAAATTAGCGAGTAATACAGAGTGAGTTCAGTTTTTGAAGATAGATAGAAACGGGACCTGAATAACATTCCAATTGATTTAGAGATTTGTTTGCATAAATAGCTGATATGATCTTTCCAAGTAAGATGCTAGTCAATATATACTCCAACCAATTTAGTAGTATTGGTTTGTGTTTAAAAGTTGACCACCAAGGGAGATAGAAAAGTTGTGGTTACATTTCTTCTGCCAAGGTTTGAAAATGAGATAAGTCGTTTTCTTTACATTTACCGATAATTTGTTGCATCGCAACCAAACTTCAATGTTTTTTAGTTCGTTATTTAGAACAGATTCTAAGGTATTTGGGTTGGAGTGAAAATAAAAAAATACTAGTATCATCAGCAAAGAGCAGAAGCTCTGTCAGTTCTGAAACATTTGGGAGATCGTTTATGTAGAGTATGAAAAATAAAGGGCCAAGAATGGAGCCTTGCGGTACACCACCTTATATGGTCTGCATCAAGTTTGATTGAATTGAACAAATTGATAGCGATTAGAAAAGTAGCTATTTATCCATTACAGGGCCACATCACGGATAGGATTTCATGATTTAGGGTATCGAACGCTTTAGAAAGATCCAGAAAGATACCTACAGTGGTTTCATGTTGGTCAATTGCAGACGAGATTTTATTAAGCAAATGGATTCAGTAGCGCGTGTGATGTCGAGTGATTTTACGAAATTCAAACTGACGGAGATAGAGTATTTCGTTTGTTTCGGCAAATTCGACTAAACGATTGTACATGACCTTTTCAAAGAATTTTGAGAAATTTGGCAGCAAAGAAATAGGTCTATAATTTACAAAAAGACTCGGATCCTCTGTTTTGTAGATGGGAATTACCTTACCAATTTTTAGTTTGTTCGGGAAAATACCTTTTGATAGAGAAAGATTAATAATGTTTACCAGAGGTGCGGAAATCAGGTGAAATAAATGCTTTATCACACGCATAGAAATATTGTCATAACCAGGGGCCTTCCTTGCCGAAAACATGCTACAAATGTTTTTCAATTCACTAATATCGGTGGGTTTTAGAATGATAGAAGGATAATCTCTGCTACCAAGAAATGAGCGAAAAGTGGCAGAACTCACGGCGGGTAGCTAAGGTGAGCCCTCAGCCCTCCATTTTTCTGTACTGTAGAATTTCAGCCAGTTCGTTTATCATTATCATTATCATTTTATGCGCAGGAAAGCGTGTAATCATAGCTGAGCTTTAATCATGCTGAGCAACAATGAATAACCATGAATCATCGACAGAACATCATCTATAAAACCAATGACACTCCTAAGTAACTTGTAGTCTATACATACATACATACTTTATTTATGTATTTATTTATTTATTCAGCGTAAAATGTCCAGTATTACATAATAATAGTAGTAGTAATAAGAATAATGATGATAATAATGATGATGATGATGATGATGATGATGATGATGATGATGATGATGATGATGATTGGAAATTAGGGGAGAGCGTTCGAGAGGCGGAGGGTGATGGGACGAGGATGTGGCAGGTTGAGGGGGAGAAAGGTAATGTTGAGGCGATCAAGGAATGGCAGTTGATATTGTTGTCATATTCTTGGGATATTTTTTTAGTGGAGAGAGTTCCGTCTCTTTATAGACATTGAGGAATTGCCTGTGATGATAGTCATGGTCCTTTCTTAATCGGAATTATAGCTGGTTATTGATAGTTGAGTGTGTTCTCTAAAGGTTTTGCTAGTTCTGTTAACAACATGAAGGTTGTAAACGAGATCATTTAGTGTGTATATACTAGGGGGTGAATCAATGCTTCCAGTAGTGTGGGGGTATGATCCGGTTAATGGCTGTTGTTGTTTGAAGCACGCCCTTGTAGACTGGGGAGGTGATGATATCTTAATTCATGGGCAAGCAATAATAGGACGCAATGATTTATTAGAACACAACAGTTTCACAACATTTGAGTAGATACTGGTAACTATCTTTAGTACGTTACTAACAACACAACGATAGCTAGTATGTGAGAATGTATAATACCCAAGCCACTGTGATATCTTAGCTGTGTATTTTAAGAAAAAATAAAAGAATGGAAACACCAAAAATGTTACAGCGAAACATCAACAAATCATGGACCTTAGAAATTGAGGAAAAGAATGTCATTTATTCGGTTTTGTTTGTTTGTTTGTTTGTTTGTTTGTTTTTTCATCTACTAGCTAGTGCCATTTGTGGGATGTTGCAAGTTCTGCTGCTAGAATGTTAGGGTCCTTCCAAAAGGGGGGAAACACAGAATGACTAATACGAACAGTTACATTGATTTGTAGGAGAATACTGGGATGTGTGTAGGATATTCTGTGTTGACAACTCCCATCTCTGTGCTCAAGAGGGATCATTTTTGTGAAAATCTGTTTTCATTTTAACAAATTATGATTTTCATTCCTTTTTTGTCAAAACACTGGATTTCATCACATCACTAAATCTTCGAACAACCTGACGGAACTCAGGATAATTTGTTAAGTGTATCAAAAGTACATTAAACTTATAAAACCATGCTGTTTAGCAACATTAATTGAGGGAGCGAAAGGGGTTAACTGGAACCCATCGTGTTTCATTTAATGAATTAATCTTCACTGGATATGTTCTTTCGCCTTCTATCAGTACAAACTCCATTTACCTACAAAGTAACCACAGGAAGTTATTATATAAGATTATTTTCATTTTAGGGAAAACATTGTAGACTTGCAGTTGCGTAGAAAATTCAAATCTTGCTCAGCCGGCTTTGCGAGTCTTCACTTTCTCAAACTTACGGAGATCAGCAGTGTTACCATTGCTGATCTTCGTATAGAGATCCTCCCTATGACTTCCGTGAAATCTGTACTTCACTTTGTCTTCTACCCGTAGGCAGCCCTTCCAAAAGTGAGGATGTGTTTTTGGTAGGCAGTCCTTTTTTTGTGTAGTTGAAGCGCTTGGCTTCTTATTTCGCGTTGTGGTGTATATCACAATACTTTTGATGCATCACTGGGGTCTTTCACTCCGCACAAGTGTTGCTCTTTGTGCGTGATAGAAATATTCCAAGGAGCAATTGGAAGGGTTCTTGAGAAATTTACTTTACACTGTTCACAGGATTTTGCTCCTTTGTAATCCTTTATAAATAGGATGCGGAATGGTTTGTCATTGTGGTGAACCTTCGTAAAACGGGAGCGCTTTGGCTAGGTACGTCGAGGTCAGGATCACTGGCGCTGTTTCAAAGTACCCTGCGTCTCGGCTACAGCAATAGAATGCTGGCATTGTCCGCTTGTCGCAACAAAAGTAACACAATTCTTGTATGGCAATTTTCCTCCCCTGCTCTTGAAGGCGAATTCAAAGCCTTTCGCTTTCAGCTTGAAACTGGGGAAGAATGACTTCGGCCTTTCTACAATTATCTAGGAGAACTTGTGCCGCAAGTTGTTTTGATAGAGCACTCTCTGTCTTATTTATACTAAAGATAAATTTTCTGTTTATCACAGAAGAAATGCTTGATCATGGGTGATGTTAACACACTCAAAACAAGCGATTAATCTACCAGTGGAAGTGTTGCCATTGAACAAATTGATCATCTTCAAGTCTTTACAATACTGTATTAGGTAGATCAGTTCAGGGACTTTAAAAGATTCAATAGTAATATGTTCAAAACAGTGGCATTGGATGATGTAGACGGATCACCAGTCTTCAGCTCCTCCCATGTTAATGAGAGCCTATCTCGTTCCCTTAATACACATTTAATAACATAAGCAACAAACGTGCACCTATATATCAATCACACTCATCTCTTTCACGGGAACATATGAACCCATAATTTACCTGCTGCCAACGTCAGTGGCTTCATAGCTCAGTTGGTCAGAGCATCACACCGGTATCCCGAGGTCACGGGTTTAAATCCCGTTAAAGTCGTGAATTTTTCTCATGCTTCTTTTCGCAATTGCATAAATTGCATTCACAACTCCGAGGATCATTCTTCATTTGAATAAAATCATTTAAAGTTAGAAATTCAGCTTCTAGACCCTGGATAACTTTAGGCTTAAAAAATCAATAAAAGCGTGGGACATACTTTACAAAAAATAGTTACCTACTGACAACACATCAGTCCTAAATACAATCTTTATCGTAATAAAGTTCCCTTTATAATAAAAAAATTAATTATATCGCACCTCGTGTTATACTCAAGTTCTCACTGACTGTACCAATGCAAAGAAAATGTGGAATAACATAAATTTTATTATTAAGTAAAGAGTGTCCATCTTCAAATATAGTAATGAAAACGTAAAGCTTGTGGGATGTGGCTGGAGTGACAAGGATACTTCACAAATTAATGTGATCAAGGTTAAGCTGAAGCCACTCTAAGGGCACTAAGGCCACAAGGTAGCGGGCATTACCCCTTAAATCTACCAAAGCAAAGATTGAGCCCAAGCATTACCTAATGCTTGGGCTCAATCCTTGCTTTGGTAGATTTAAGGGGTAATGCCCGCTACCTTGTGGCCTTAGAGTGGCTTCAGCTTTTTTGATCACATTAATTTGTGAAGTATCCTCATCTTCAAATATAGACAAACTTCAAAGTGGTAACAAACAATATGATCACCCTGCCTCTACTTGTAATGCCTCTCTGAGATTGATTTTTTTTTCAACACTGCCTCTCAGCACACTTGTCGTGCCTTCTCCAACAACTCAAAGGCGCAAAATGAAGTAAACTGCAGCCTTTTATTTTTAGCTTTAAACTATTTAGCACTTACAACTTGCCTATACGGATTAGTTCGCATGCATTAACAGTTTTGACAGTTCTCATTACCGTATTCCTTTATTAACCTTCTATTGTACATATGTAGTGGAGTGAATCAATAAAAAAAAAGTTCGCATGTAGAATAAACATCCCTTAGAAATAATGTGCAAGTATAACTGCCATCCTTTAGTTTACTTTTCACTAAAAGGTAAGTTAGTTCGTACCTGTTTAACGCAATCTACTTCCTTTGGACTACAAACTCAACCAACATTACGTTGCTAAAATCACGTAATTAAGTTGGTTAAAACATATAATCAAGGGGCCAAAACAAGGTCAGATCAAAGATATTAAAAGTTTCCGTTGTAGTTCGTTGTTTTTCTTCAATCGAAAAATCCACGGATACAAACAATTATTTCCAACAACACAATACTGAAATTCTTGAAGTTCCAATGTTAACCGTTCTCGGTACCGCTGTGGAGGAGGGGGCAACCTTTTCTTTGGGGGGTGGGAGGGAAGAACTTCAAAAGCTTGATTGGGATGTACCGCTGGATGGGATTGCGTGTTCATGATTGGATTGACTGTAATGGAGTCCAAACAGCTAAATGAATAAAGGGCGTCTCCGTCTTTGATCCAACTTATCTGAGTATGATGGCAAAGCGAAAAATAGCGGTCATACTTTGCTCAGTTAGTATTGTATATGTAATCAGGAAACGGTGACAACATCAGAAGACTGTAGAAAATAAAGAAGTGTAAATCAGCTGTGAGCAAAGGAAAAAGTAAAAGGTTAGACAGTGAAAACGTTGAAGTTAACGTCGCTCAATTACTTAAAGACGAATGACAAGTGATCAACAAGTGACGTTGTTTCATTTTTGTTTCTGCTTAGGAAAACATCGAGCCGTTGCGTATCATTTGCGTCAATCATTTTCTTGGAATATCAAGACCTACTGTTTCAGTGTCTGTATAAGTATTCAATTCAAGCAAAGCCTGTAAAGTTACCTACTGTATAGCAAAGCTAAACGGCAACGTAGTACTTCACCTTAAGTTTTGTGACTGAAAAACCGTCTACACGCGACTGTATTTTTTAATGCATTTGTCTGAAGTATAACTCTGGCTCTCAGATTGTTTCCTTTTACAACTTGAATAAAGTTTTACTGAGCTGCATTTCCTTCAAGTATGTTGCCGTGGGGTAGTAAAGCTTGGGCATGAATTATTTTAGCGATCAGAAACAACCGTAAAATGTTTATTGATCTCAGGTGCACTTAATATTTACGAAAATCATCGGCATAACTACACCGTACAAATATGCCAATTCACCCTGCCACGGTTTCGTTACCAAAACGACGGCACATATGTGTGACGTGTGTGACTCGACAGAAATAAAGTCTACGGTCATCGGAATAGGACGTTACTATTGAACTCGCCTTTGTAATGATAAGGTAATGGGCACCAGGAAGGAATTACTACTCTGCCCCCTGTCTCCCCACATCTCATGTCTAATGCACCAGTCAATGTTTAGCCCCAGGGGAGGGGAGCCGGTCATACCCTGGGGGATTTGACATTTTACATTATTTTAATGTCAAATACTCTACCCAGGGAACAAGTGCAGGTGTCAAATACCCGTTCCATGGGGTTAAACAACCAAAATACAACACACCTGCTTTTGGACATTCTTCGTACAAATTCGCTATCACGCCCTTTCTTTTCTGTCTCTTGACGTCCCAACATTGATCCCAAGCCTTGCACAAAGTCATTTCTCCGGAAAATCTAAGAATACCCGCGAGTTTTTTCAAGCCGTTTAACATTCCGGTTCAACAACTACTAAATTGCAAAATGTCGGACAAACGGACAATCCGACAGCGGAAAAACGTTCTGCGCAGCTTTCTGCGCATCACCTTTTCGCGGGCTCTTGTTGGCTCTAGCTGGTCTTTTGAATAAAATCAAACACGATGCCAGGAGAGCGTTTGCACCTTGCGAAGTGTTGTGTTTTTTTTTTTTGTTTGTTTGTTTTTTTTCTATCATTTTATTTTTTTGCCTGACTAAAGCACGTGGGATTGTATACCAACTAGTGTTAGACGAGAGAAGAAATATGCAGTGGAATTAAAAGCTTTGAAATTCTCTAAAAGGCGAGTATTCATATGATTTGAGTGTGTTTGTGATCAAGGGAAATAAGATTTTTTTTCCATCGTTTGGACGTTAAGTTTGTAAACAACTGCTTGTTAGTGTGGCGTTTAGTCTTAAATGATTTTTAAATTCTCAGTTTAATCGAATTTTGTTATAACCGGACTGCTTTGGAGACGGTGATCTCTTCGCCACTGAAACGATTAGGTTGTTAAGGTAAGAAAAAAAAATGAACACACTGAAGATGTTTATTTGATCATTCGAAGAAGTTGAAAAGTGTTTTTGTAAAAGCACTGTGCTTTGGATAGAAGTCAATGCTAGTCAGCCGCTTTTTCGATAGAGTCAGTTCGTTTTAATAATCATTTGCTCTTTTTGCCTCAACACAACTGAAACGATGTTTTATAAAAAATAAAGTGATGTAATTGCATAACTAACCTTTCTAATTAAGCTGCTCTCGTAGTGTGCAAAGGTTTTCAGTTTTGAAAGAACGTTGGGTGATGTGGGAGGACAATGCACTCCTGAATTCATAGCGAAGCAAACAGGCAGAAAAGGCAATAATACGAGGGGAATAATTTGGAGGTGTTGGTTACTAAACATATTTTTCCAATGGGAGTTGAATTCTGGCTATGCTGCTGAAAATTTTTTGAAATTGTCTACAACAAAAACAAACTTGAATATCGATAAACACTCATTGGTAAAGTTAAACCGTCTGAACCGTTTCAAAAATAACTTTTGTACTTTGGCTGTGTGTTGAGACTTAAACTCAGTGTATACGGTTTATGACAAGCTGAAGTTTTCTGAAGAAATACAGTAGATGATGCGAAAAGCACCCGAGCGAGCGTGAATACAGTAAAAACCCGCGTTTACGAACCTAGCGGTTTAAGAACCTGCTGTCAGAAATTTCCCATTTTTATACCCCAAAATAAAAAACCTGTTTAGCCAAGCAAAATTTATTAGGTTCTTATATGTGAGTTATGGGATATTTTCTGAAAAGATACTTTGTTTATAGCGTATATAATTGTTTAGTTAGTCTTGCACAAGGCTAATGACAAGACAGTTATAAATAAATGATAAAGGACCAAACCTATTTTTTCTGCTTGTACAGGAATGGTTTCTACTAAAAACTTAAGAACCTAATTAAGAACCTACTTTAGCCTAAATTGGTAATAACTACCTTCCCTGCTAGCAGATGCCTCTTTTCCTTGTATTCAGCGTGCTGGATACAAAGAAAAGAGGCCTCTGCTAGCAGGGAATAACTACCCCAAATATAAGAACTTGGAAAAATGTAGGTTCTTACATGCGAGTTTTTACTGTACTGGCCACACCGTAAATCGATAAAATAATCTTTGCGAAACAAATTAAAAATCCGCTCTGGCAAAAACCTAGACACTTTGGCAAACACAGCATACACAGTTTACCTCTTTCGCTAACCACAGTTGAGCTCTCGACCTAAGATATTTAGTGGTTTGCTTATATTACCACAAAATGTGCAAGAGGTTGATCATGACAACAAGACTTTCATGCACGGTTTGTTTACACGCCATAGGAACATTAATTTAATTTAATTAATTTAATTTAATTTTTAGGGATCTTAACTTGTTTAATGCTTGTTTGTTTGTTTTTTACTTGATAACAATTTTGCTCATCGTGGTTTTCATATGTTAAAAGGGATTTGTATGATGGAAAACCTCAAATGCAGCCAAATGTCGCCAAGCGTTGATTACCTAACTGCAAGAACGATAATTAAATTTTTGCGCAACAATTTAAAAACCCGCTCTGGCAAAGAAAGAGACACTTTGGCAAACTCACAAAATGAAGACTGACTGTATCCCTACCCTCAGTTGAGCTTTCGACCATAGATATTTAGCAGTTTGCATAGATAGCCACATTTTGTTAACCGGCCCATGACAATAATGTGCTTCCGAAAGCGATCTCTTTTCATGCCGCGAGAGAAACGAGGACCCCAAAACAATTTTTGTACTTCAAGAAGTGTTGAGAAAATCGAAGGACAAAAGGGTATGTGTACAGCTAGTTATTTCTCTGGAATAGTTTTTGCTACGTACTAGGATGCTTGCAGAGGCCTATCCTGATTCTTGAGATAAAAAAAATAATAAACGCCGCCATTTTTTCAAATTTCTGGCTCTTGCGCTCGCTCGGAGTTCGCGCATACTTTTTGCGTTTTTCCGCTCTGAACACTTAACCTCAATCCCAGGCTCTTCCGAGTAATTTTCAACCTTGAACCCAGGTTCTTCTGGGTAATTTCATGATGGTGGGCTTTTCCGCGACCTTGTCAAACATCCCCATCCTTGAGATCTTATGTTATGTCAAATTTCCTACTGTTCCCCACCCACGGGAGAGGATATCAAGTCAAATTCCCTGGGTATGTCCGTCCCCCCCCCTTCCCCCACTCGGGGCTAAACATTGACAAGTGCAAAAGAATGGATACGTCATGTATGAACACAATAAGGCAGGAACTGGATGAGCTGGAGCGTGACCTTCTTTTACCTTCAAATTCCTTTCTCGTCTGTTACGTTGTTACTTGTGCAGCCCAAACACCTCGTAATCCGCAACTGTAAATTTGTTTGCACCAGTGAAGAACGTGCGTTGCTGTCCAGCAGTAGGACACTGATAGGAGAATCCAAGATAACTATAACTATTCTCTTTCCCTGATATACGCAAGTCACTTCCGTCACCAAATGAAGGTCCGTCGTTCCTACCACAATTGATGGCATGCTGTTCCTTCTCATTGAGTAGCGGCAGTTTAGTGGGTCCCAGGCCATGTGGGTTGACCAAGCTGAACATGAACGCCTGGTTGCATTGCACCCAGTTATCGTTACCTGTTGAGGATACCTCACATGAAATATTCAGAAAGCTATTTTTGCCATCTCAATACAATAACGTCATCAATTTGCATAACCTCTACTTGGTAAAAACAAACTAAATCCAAACATATTTGTTCCACTTAGTTCAAGTATCGACAATGGGTTCATTCGGAATTTGCAATTTGCTACTTCTTCAATTTCGCAAACCATTGAAAACATTTGTTGTTTAGTTTGGCCACGTTGAAACCTTTTGTCTGGCGGTTACACTTGCAAACATTCTTATAGACACTTCTCTCAGCATATTAGTTGTTCAAACCTCAAAAACAAAAGATGAATCGACGTTTTCGTACACGTAATATGTGATAATACGTAATATGTGATATTATTATTATTATTATTATTATTATTATTATTATTATTATTATTATTATTATTGCTGTTGTGTTATTTTTTGTTAGCGCTTTCGCAGAAACGCCGGGAGTGACCTTTGTGGACGAAATACAACCGTGACGAACAGACGACACAGGAAACCCGATTAAAAACTGACTATGTCGGATAACAAAAACTTTTGAATTTAGGAGATCTTCCGTACAAGGTATTCAATAATGATAATGATAATGATAACTTGAGGCCATATTGGCCTTCTCTCGGACCTCCAAGTGGCAAATGGATGTTTCGGAAATTGCGCGGAGAATCTTCGCATAACGGACTTGTATGCGAATTTCAAATGTGGGTCACATGATCGATCACATTTGGGTTTGTCCCGATAGCACATGGGTATGTCCTGAAAGCACATGAGGTTGTCCCGATGGTACTGAGCTGGGCCCTTCTGGAGTTGCACAGCTGAGAGGTGATAGAATCTGACATATGATACCTTTTGCTGGTCATTACCAGAAAATATATTTCCAATAACGCAGGTAACAAGTTCATTAACGTCAAAATACATTCCTTCTGACGAATCGTCATTCATTTTCGCTGTTTACAAATTCATTAAGCATTTTGGCATGTTCATAAATATACAGTCGAAGGACATAATTATTCGTCACTTTCGAAAATGGCGCGCGAAATTTTCACCCGCGTTTGCACACGAAGTGCGGGAAAACCTGACACAGGCTGCGTCATTTGTGTTATTACGCGGGAAAAATTACTGAAAATACAAACAAACAAGAGACTTACCAAAAGGTCGAAAAACGGTTGCAAAGGTCACTACAGAAAGTAATTACAACCGGTTTGTTTAGGACATATCACCTTGCTTTCTCTTACCGTCGAGACGTCGAGTTGTGTTTATGTGAAGGTTGACAAGTTTTTATGCTGTTGTTTGAAAAATATTCCAAATACTATGGGCCGACAAAGTGTTGAACTAACCACAGAGACCAAGGAATTGATTGATGCACTGTCAGAATCGATGAAAAAGAAAGCTGAACTCTCAAGACTGCTGAAGATTTCAAGAACGATTATCGCAAGCGTTCTACGCAACTACAAAAGGACTGGCTCAGTGGAGAATTTGAAGCGAAGTGGAAGGAAAAAGAAATTCACAAACAGAGATAGAAACGCTTTACTTCGTCTGGTTAAAGCTAATAGACGACTAAACTTACAGAACATTACATGACGAAGCTTAACGAGTGCAACGCACAAACTTTTAGCAATATACTATGCAAAGGGTTCTGCACTCAGAAGGATATAAGCGATGGTCAGCGTAAAAGAAAGTGGTGGTTCGGGAAGTAAATAGCAAAAAGCGAGTCGACTGGTGTAAAGATCGAAAAAGTCAGACGGTAGACGAGTACTGGAGAAAAGTGATATTTTCCTATGAAAGTCATATTGTACTTGGTGCAAACAATCGTGTTTATATCTAGCGAAAAGACGACGAAAAATACAATCCACACTTCATCTGTCCTCGCCCTGAACGCAAGATAAGTTTGATGATCTGGGGATCTATTTGCTATGACGGGGTTGGAACTTTGGCTGCTGTAGAAGGCAATATTAACTCCGCTAAGTAGATTGACAAGAAATAACACACAAACTGCGGTAATAAACATGACAATAAAACGCATTGTTGGAAAACAAAAGTGAAACTATATCGTTTAACTTGACGTTTCGTATGTTTCGACATACATCTTCAGAACTGACCGTTAGGAATAAAAGTAAGAACTAAATTTTAGATTTAAGATAAGTAACTAATTAACAATAACCTTGACAGAAGCTAAAAATAATTTGCATATTAAAAGATGCAAACTAATAAAGATAAAGCTTGGTAGGTTTCAATTCTCTAATCAGTAGAGTCTCCTTTATCTTGCAATGCGTATCTAACCGATCTTTTGCTAATATCTCAACTTTGAGACACTTTGAGATATTATAGCAAAAGGTCGGTCAGAAATCCAAAACAAATATCACGACCAAGAATGACCTCTTCCGTGCGATTCAGAGTGTGTGACAGCAGATCGATTTGGAATACATAAGGAAGCTTTACCACTCCATTCCTGATCGACTAGACAATGTCATCAAATGAAGAGCCATTTGCTATTTGCGGCCCAGTCCACCAAGAATTATCCACTTGTTAAAGAGTTGAAATAAACTTGAAACTTGAAACATGAAGAGCCATCTCACTACATATTGAGGTCATTGCAAACCTCGATGCGTCGCAAACTGCGCCAAACCGAACGCGTGGAAAAATGTAAACAAACGCCACCATACTGAAAGTGACGAATACATATGTCTCTTGACTGTACATTAACACGTATAGGCAACCATTTACACTATGGGGAAGTCTACAGTGATATATACAAACATTAACGCCGTTTTTTAGTTCTATAAGGAGAATAAAATTTCCATAACAACTGGGTTTTTCATTCAAAATCGGGGCAGAATAAAACTTGAAACATGATCCTTTCCATTCAGATACGAATGTTTTAACCCCTTTAATCCTGAGTATTTGCAATTTTTTTAAAGTAAATTTTTGATGATAATTAGTCTGAAGCCCTAATCTTCTCCATATAGGGAGTTGTGATGAAAATAACTGCCGGCTTGTGACACTGTAGGCTCGAAATAAGGTGTGACGTCAAGTACATTAGCGGCCATTGTCCGTTTACCGAGTCAACAAACTTGATTGTGGTAAAATTGCCGCTTTATAAGTGTTTTTCGAGCCATTTTCCCCCACAAAGGCCCCCAGGCTGGCATCAATAAGCTGGAATGTGGGTAAAGGCAAGCCTTTGAACGAAGCCAGAGGTGAGAGACGGTTTCTTGCTGAATTAATTTTATTAGTATTTTAATTCATGTAAAGCGCATGCGATCATTCTGTCATGAAGCATGCGCTTTATAAGCTTTTAATTATTATTATTATTATTATTATTATTATTATTATTATTAATTAGACGGCAAATATGCTTCGTAGCCAATATGGCGGTAGATAGCCGAAGCTGTCTCTCTGCTAACTTTGTGGAAGGAATCCAGGACCTACCAAGGCAATTGACTGGTAAAAAGTTCAATCGACGTCATATTTTCCTGGTAGTACTGGGTAGTTACAAAAAAATTTTGAAATAGGAAATGGAAGGGTTAGAACTATGTTCGTGGAATAGTTGACTTTCCCAGAATTCTTTTGGGGCGTAAACAAGGCAACTTGAGATACGCGAGATTGGCTCCAATAAAATGGCTAAAGCGTGGCCCGCGGAAAAAGTGAGAGGAAAATTTCCATCCAGATGCCAAGGTCTTGCCTTAAGGTTAGCTGTAAATGTAGAATTTTGATTTTGGGGCAATATTTTTTATTAAAAAATTGACCACAAAAATTTGTGTAACTTTTAGTGTTGTTCTTTGGTCAAAGACTGGCATTTTGGGGTTTGTTGCCAAACAAACGGTGCTATGCAGCAAAAATCGGGTATTGTAGTCGGTATTTTTGGCTATAATAGTTGCATAAAACACCAGTTGGTGCTATTCACACATTATGATGACGTTCTAACAAAATTCAAACAAGAAATAAATCATAAAACCGAAAGCGGTATTCTCAACAACAACAACAACAATTTATTGACAAATTCAGATGAGGTATAAGAGGCTTGTCCCGCAAATAGCCACAAAGCCAGTCGAGGCGGAACAAGACGAGCACGAGAACATATTAGAAAAGACAAATAACAATAAATTACAAACATGCAAGAAAAACGGAAAAACTTAACTTTACATAATAATGCGAGTTTGATTAAGCTATGCAACAAAATTAAAATAAATTACAGGTAATTTTATTATCATTAATATTGCAATTGAAAAGAGATGAAGAGGGAAAAGGAGAATCAGTTTATACTAGCAAAAGAGAAGGACAAAAGAGGATCAGTTTTTCATTAGGTCAATTATCGTTTCCACTTCAATATAGGAGTCTGCAGTTTGAAGTAAGTCAAATAACTTTCCTTTTGGGGATTTTTTA
This sequence comes from Pachyseris speciosa, assembly GCA_016490735.1. Classification (NCBI taxonomy): domain Eukaryota; kingdom Metazoa; phylum Cnidaria; class Anthozoa; order Scleractinia; family Pachyseridae; genus Pachyseris; species Pachyseris speciosa. The sequence goes on along the minus strand of JAEMWC010000056.1, from coordinate 1,516,096 downwards.
AAAGATTTTTTTGCACTTAAGTTGGTTTAGTAGTTGCTGCCTGTTTAGACCAGCTTTCTTTCTCAATGGTAGTTAGAATTTAGTGTCAGTTTTCCAACAACGACGGATTCAATTTCCGGTGGCTGCGAACTAAGTCAGGATGTACCGAAACGGAGGGAGTTTATCAAGAAATAACCCAGCCAAGAACCTGGGACAATTAACGCAATCTGGAACTGTTGCATCTGCAGTGTATTTCTACACAGCAGTGGTCAGCAGTGGAGCAGTGTAATTATTAAAACAAAGTATTCCTCGAATTAATAAGCTGAAATTGACTCTTACCGCTTGTCCACGACTTCTCGGTGAAGCCTCCAAAAATGTTTGCTCCGCTTTTCACAATTGTGATTGTGGCTCCTTTGTTGTCGCATTTCGAGTGGAAGGCATCAGCTGCAAAACCATCTCGAGAAGCTCGGAACAGAAGACGCCATTCACCTTCCAGGTCTGTAGGCAGCCAGGCTTTCAAAATTTGTTGATGGGCTTCATTCGTCAAAATCTCCGACTCTTCAAATGGCTTCGAGGGTTTGCATGTTTCAGAAGGCGGTTTCAAGGCGTCGATGACTCCTTGAATTTGATAGAATTGAGCCTCTTTCTCAAGTTGTTTGTGAAATGTTGCACCCTCTGGTAAAATCAGTTCACCATCTCGAAGATAATTGAGTATAAAGCGGAAGTGGGTTCCATCTCGGTCGATGAAGAACGAACCGTCTTCAGAGGGTTTTGTGTCAAACTTCCCGGAAAACATGGCTGCTAACATGGAGTTCGGATCTTTCCTTAGCGTTTGCACGCTTGTGGTAAAGTGTTGGCCACCAACGTTGAGTTTAACAGTCGGGGAGAAATGGACCTGATCGAGTTTCTTGGACATGGAGTCGATGGCTTCCTGCTCCTTGCGAACTCTGCTGGCTTCTCTCTTTAAGATCTCACAGGCTTGATTGATATGATTTTCAGCGTCGGTCAAGGCTTGATCGCGCTGCTGACGTTCAGAATCGTGATTGTTCATGTCTTCTTCCTTTATGTAGTCACAAGACTGGTGTGTTTGTCAAAGCAGAGATAGACCGAGTCGACTGTTTAGACGCAGTAATGGTCACGTGCTCAACAAACCGAAACTACATTTGCATCAAAAATGAAACTGCATTCTAGTCAAGCATGAAGGGGCTTTTTTCAGGGGTGACCTTTGCAGGAATAATTCATAACACTTGATTTTAAACACCAAGTAACAATCATTTAACCTCAATACAAATATGTAATTAAGGATTTATAACTATAACGTATTAACTTTATAACTGAATCAAATTTTCCCACAAAATGTTGAACTGAAATTGCGAAGGGGTGGCGAAGTGGAGTGATTAACAATAATAACTGTTGATTAAAAAACGAACTGACTGCACAAAAAGAGATCTTTGGTTTGAGTCTGATCTCTGCGTTATTTCGTGTTGTTTCCTTAGACAGGAACATCTGTTTAATGTTGTCTCTCCTCGTCGTGGTGTATAAATGGGTACCAGTAACATAATACTCAGTCGGGGTATCCCTGTGATACACTAGTAGATAGTCATCCAGGAATGTTAGTTCTTCAAAAGAGGCCCTGCCAGGGTAAATTCCGACAAGCGAAATGGCCCAAAAAGTAGCGACAGCACATAAAATGAAATCCCGACGAGAGACATCATTCCCGGCAAAATTCCGACGGTGGCATCAAGGCTGAGAATTAGCGATTTAAACACCGACACGGGAGATTTTAAAATTCAGACAAATGACACGGGACACCCTCCTGGCTGGGCCTCGCAAAAGGCTGAAGTGCTGTCGCGACTATCAAACTCGATGCAATGATCGGCCACACAAAAGAAAACCACAAGAAGCAGATTCAACAGATATAAAGCTTTACTAGTTCCAGAAATAGAAAACTGGGCAAAACCTATCGAAATGGAAAAATTTTAACAAAGAAAGAAAGTGCTTTGCGTCAAATTCAGGCTTGTAGGGGGGTCGAATCCATGACCTCTGCGACACCCGTGCAGTGCTCTACCAACTGAGCTAACAAGCCATCTGGTCTGAATTTTTTTCAGGCTTTATTTTCACTGCTGGGGGTTTTCGATCGCAAACCTCCACATTTCTGTAAAACTGCATTTCTAATTTGTATTACTATATGAGTGGAAATAAAGTAACCTTTCAAAACAGAACAGAACGCGGGAGAACTTCCAGGAACTTTAACGCACCACCTGAGTGAGCACTTAAGGGCCTGGGACTAACAATATCGTCACACCAGTCACAAACAGTACAGTAAAGGTGTTTTATTTCCAGCTACTAGGTTTGTGAGTTGAACAATTTTCCTTGCACTCGCTCCCAGGCGATGAAAAGTTAGAACGCCCTTTGCGTAGGAGACCAGATTCCGTGTTAGGCTAACAGTCGTTACCGGTTGACATGGGCGTACGGGGAAAATTTTGTCGGCGGGGCTGAGCGTTATTTGCCCGAATGAAACTTGTCTCCCCACCTTTACTGTTTGGTCTTGTTAAATCCACCTTAAATTTTCTAAAATTTTGACGATTTTAAGATTTTGACGTTTTTCTTACTTACATTAATCAGGTCAAGTGGCTTTAGTTTAAAATTTTACAAAACGATATGTGTTTCAGCTAAAACCAGGTTCTCTATTGGTATAATTTTGAGTAAATCATGAAAATAAGACTGTACATTGGGTTTTACCGTTGTTGAATATAGAATAGGAAATTAAAACTAACGAGTGGACGAACCGTGCACGGACCTTATACGTTTTTAACCATATAAGGTCCGTGAATGCCAATCTAGGGTGTAACTGAGGGAAGGGTTTCCTATTTTAGTTGGGGGTGGGGTCAGGCGCAAAAACCTTGCAGGGGACCTAGTGTCCTTTTCTTTTATGCGCCTTGTGCTCTGCATTCAATCTATAAATAAATAAGTACATAAAACATGTCATTTTTCCCCGTCTTATTGACGTATGACCTTTTCTTACCTCCACTTTTATTGACTTTAGAATACTAACTCTACTTGCAATACTTACAATACCAACTTAAACTACTAACCTAATTTACAAAACTAAAATCACTTACTAGTTACAGTTACACATAATGGTTACAATATTAAATTAAATGCTGCTACTAACGAAATAAAAAAGAAAAAGAGACTTACAATGGGTTACAGTTGCACTTACGATTGCAAATACCACACGAAAGTCTATTTGGATAGGGATGGTACCTACTTTTTCTTCAAGAGGTTTGTGTTATTGATCTTTCTTTCGGTTTCATATTTGATGACTATTTTACTTTGAAATCCTTGGATTTTGGGTCGAATTTGGGTTCTTCTGCAGTCCCATAGACAGAGACCGCGCAGAGGGAAGGCCTGGGGGGGGGGGGCTTTCCCCTTCCCCACTTTTTTGCAAAAATAAAAATAAATTAAACAACAAATAATTTAACAAAAATAACGGAGCCAAAAATAGCAAAAAATCGTTAATACGTATGTAAAGATGGAGTCTCTCTAAGACCCTCAATTTGCAGAATAAATCCGAAGAGCTAAAGTTTATGGAAAAACTGTACAACGATGATGTTAATATTTCAATGTTAACTCCCCAGATGGAAATTTTACAAGTGCTGCTGGAGGATGGTAATTATTCGTGTTTTGACGACATCGTAGTAAAAATTAAAGAGCTACACAACCCAGAACGGGAAATGATAAAAGAAGTTATCACGTTATGTAAGGAGGGGGGAATTGGGATCTACTACAAACTGGAAAACCGCTCAAAAAAGCATCCAAAACCGAAAAACCGAAGTGAATTTAAATTGAAACCGAATTTCCGAAACCTTAATCAACCTGATACATCTGTGGCACGTGGAGGATACAGACAAAACTATGTTAATTTTATCACGGTATTTGTGGATGCCATTTGTGAATCACCAGGCCCGTAGACAGGTTTTTGCATGAGGAGGTGCGTTTAAGCTCTGAAGGATCGGAATGACGGGAACCGAAGACGCGAGATTCTAGGGAGATCCGGGGGCATGCTCCCCCGGGAAATTTTGATACATTGGACTGTCTAACTGGCTACATTTGTGCGTTTCGAAGGCCGTTAAATAAAAAATCAGACAGTCAAGATCAAACGTAAAACGACAATACTTAAGAAAAATTTCTTGGTGGAAATGGATTCAGTGGGCTTAATTTTTTAGTAGTGTGTAAAGTTCAAGCCTCCTTGAATGCTTCTGGGTAAACAAGCATAACACTTCGCCCAGAATGATGTCTGTAACGTAGTGAATGTGCATTAAGCAAGCGAAGAGAGCCTTTCTTGAGCTATGCTTGCTCTATTGTAAGTGTGGAGCCGTCTTAGAGCTCCTAAGTTTTACATTCGCAGCTGGTGGCTGAATTTTAAAAATTGTGACAAGAGGACATAAGAGGGTTCAAATCCCTCAAGGCTTTTGCAGTGGTATTGCATCTTTCTTCTTTTGGCTTCGAGTTGTATCCGAAATAGTCTTCCAGCAATTTGATAGCATCGACATGGCAGGGGGTCGCAGAACGGTTCATTCAACTGAGTTTCATTTCAAACTACACAACAAGCGTGCCAGGACGCAAGTACTACAGTTACTTTTCTTTTACCTTTTTTGTAATAACTTACTTTCTTTTTAATCGCCGGTATCTAGTAAACGGACTTTCACGGCCCGTGGGGCCCAATCAGGTATATCTCCTAGTCTCTGTTTAAATTAGGGATTTTGCAATCGCAAAAGCTATCCTATTTAAAGATCTATCAAAAATCAAGAATTTAGATAACTTAGACGTGAATTCAGAGATTCGATTGAAATCTTGCAGCAGTCAATCACCTGTGACCTGTTTTGACTGTAAAATGGTCTAACATGCGATTGCACAGTTTGTTACTTTTTGACGAAGTAGTAGCTAGATGCTCCTAACTCATCCTGCTGGTGTTTTGAATTGCTGCCATCGGTACTTATGTCGTCCGAAAAGAAACTAAAACCAAATAGGAAAAACCGAAAACCACGTCGTATACCAGATCCCAAGAAGCACTTGTATTTTGGCCGAAAACTGAAAACCGAACTGCTAACAAAAGGAAAAACCGCAAACCGTAAGAGACGCCAAAACCGAAAACCCCAACGCCCCACTCTGTAAGCTGATTCTCGTAAATCCGGCAACCAGTGCAGCCGGTGAAAGATCCTTTTCGACTCCCCAGAGGCTAAAAACATGGCTCTGTTCAAGGATGAACCAGGAACGATTTATTAACCTGACAGTTTTAAACATACACAAAGAAAGAACTGACAGGCTTTCCACCATTGACATCGCAGACGAATTTACCGACTGCAACACAAACAGAAAGCTTAAGATAGAGGGCCACTGGTTTGTCAGTTTTTAACTGTTATGTGTTACCCTCTATAAATAAAGTTGTTACTTACTTAATAGCGTAATTTTGGCACTTTTCAAGTATATGATGTACAGTAACTTTTATATCATTCACTTAATTATTTTCAGTTACCGTTTTGTTAAATTTCAGAGCCGTGGAAATATTTTGAATGAATAATTAACCCTTAATGTACCAGCTGGACATATATGTCTGCATAAATACACCGCTCTTGCTTTGATTTCCTTCTTGTTTAGCTTTAATCACCAAGTCATGGTAACAAGTGGATTGCACCAACAGGTGTGTCTTCTCATTTCCACAGCTAAAAGATTGCCTAAAACTCCTGATTTCTGCTGTATGACCATATGACCATATTTTAAGATCAAAATCTCAAGAAAAGTAGGGTGTTTTCTGACCTCTAATGAAGTCCATTTTGTTTCTTTAGCTGATAACTTTGCTGTATAATTTTCAAAACTTTTGAAACTCCCACCTAGAAGGTAAAGCAAAACAGCTAAGCGAGCCCGGTAATTACCTGGAGCTTCGAGAAACGGACCGCAGAATACTAATTTTACCCCTCACGGAATGAATGCGATGCGTCAGACAGAAATTAGAGACATGCGCAGTACGGACACGGGTAATGGCCGGTCAGGTCAACAAGAATGCTATGGGGACTTTGTTGTTTAATATCTTTTTAAAACGCGAAGTTTCAGCCAACGTCAAAGGCAAGGTTAAAGAATGGTATATGATCGAAATATCTACCGTTTTCTATTTCGATTTTTTTCCCCGAAGTTTATACAGTGCCTATTTTATTTAATTGAATGCGCACTGTTCGGTGCGTTGCTGGTTAAAAAAAATTTCGCGACGGTGAAGTTTAAGATCAGTCATTCAGTTTGTCAGTGGGTCAACTTTAGGAGTCCTGCGTTGTGTCCCTGTGAAGCTATTTCATTATTATTCACGCGCGCTCGAAGTCGTCAAGAATCGTCTCATGCTGGGTTGGAGAGCTGTTCGAATTGAGGGAAGACAACTGAAGAGTGCAGGCAAGGTACGGAATGAGTTTTTCAAACCTTGATGACGTACTTAATACTAATAATACAGTACAAAATACTTAAACTTAACACTTCTGAAATTGTTGTAATGGTAAACACAATAAAAATCGGAAACCAGTGAACCTTGAGCATTGTATATAGAATTTAGTTTTATGAACCAAATCGGTCACCGAGGTTCCACATTTTGTACTTTGGCAAAACAATGTGGCAATTTCGATTCATCAACTACTTACTGCAACCTGCTCTTCATGGCTCATCAGTGTATATCATTACTGTTATTGTCATGCTCTTAGACAATTAAACTCAGAATGAAAGGCTTAAGCTTATGTAATTTCACTATCCTTTATTTGTTTGTTGTTGTTGTTTTAATTTTAATTTTGTTTGTTGTTGTTTTAATGCCAGCTCAGTACTTCAGCAAGCTAAGGGGATCTCTGAAACCTCGTTTGTCTTCTGTGGACCTAACTTATATTGTGTTTTTTAGAACACAATAATTATTACTGTCCTTGTTTTAGGACAGTCAATGTACAGGACTAAATTATGTTTGATGCTTTAGCAGGTAATAATGCACATGTCATCGGCTTCCCCGTGGGTCTACCCCCGGGCCTAACAGGGAAATATGTGGGGGAATGCGAGGAGATGGATGGGATTCTTTGCCTTAGGGTAGGGGAAAATCTTGACATTGCTGTTTAATCAAAGATTAGGGAGTGGGGAAATTCATAAGTTTGAAAAGGATGTTATTGGGATTTTCAACTGAAAGACAGCTCACCTAGGGGACTTTGTCTTCAGAGATTCCTCGACCCCCCCCCCCCCCCCCCCCCCACCTCCCCACCAGGAAATTCCAGAAGTTTGCTCGACTGATTTTACAATCGCCCTGGTTAGCCCGGGGCTCGACCCCACAGGGAAACCAATGACATGTGCAGAAATCTACCATCCTGCACCTTAAAAAATACATACTGTTAATTAATTGTCAAGCATTTAATTCTTAATACTGGTAACACCAAGTAAAATTGTTCCCAGTTTCTGGTACCTGCTACTATTTACAACTGACATCAACTTCACAATTAAAGCCTGAATATTTGAAAGCTGTGTCCATTTTTTTGGTTAATTTCACTTGAAATAAATAACTCTTTTTTCCTTTACTTTACACTTAAGGGCTAAAAATATTCCTGTCACTACAATTACCCTTTGGGCTTTCATAATAAAGAATGATCGATAGCAAACTTTTGTTAGGTGCATTTCATTCATCTTACACCAAAAATTCTTCGAAAACGGCACCTAAAGACAAATTTATCCCTGGTTTAATTAGGATAATTTATCCTCAAATATTCACTTAAACTATCAAGGGCTCATGCTACTAAGAGTAAACATAGGCTGTGTGTGATTTGCTGTATTTCAATGAAAGAAAAGTGAGTCCTTTGATGAACTGATGACAACATTTTCTCACACATCTTGATATTCAGGTTTTCTTGTAGCATGAGTCATGTGATTTCTGCCTACTGAAACTGGGACCATGGGTTCATATTTGCTGTTTGCAAACCTTTTACACAGAATTAATTTGTCTGCCTCCCCCAAAAGAACATTCCAGTCTGACAAAGTTGTTGGGGAAACAATCAAATTTGTAGGGGGACTGCAATTAAATAAAATACTGAAAATTAAATGTAATGCAATTGGTGCCTTTTGGTTAGATAACCAACATGCATGTTGTAAATATCTAATGGAAGCCATTAACATTACACTCCTATGATTTGCTCCATTTTTGCCATGGGCAAATGGGAATAACTGTTTAAAACTTCTCTTTGTTTGAGTTGGTCTTTCAGTTTTGTTGCAACAGATTTTGTCCCCATTAGTTTTTTGATGATGTTGTTTTTCTTCAAGGATGTGGTCTTCAAAAGTTTGTCTTGTTTTGTAACTTGTTTTTGTAAGGTCAGAGTCTCTTTCTTCAAATCACTATACCTTCTCTGTACAAATACTGAAAACAAGGGAAAAAGTCACTAAAAAATTAATTATTGACATGTGGCTTTGAAAACAAATTATTTCATTTAATTCATATTTTGAAAAGTCTGAGCCTTATACTCTCAGTTCTACATTTAGATGTTGGTACTTTATTGATTGATTGTGTTTTAATTTACACCTGTGAATGTTACTTTTTTATTACTGTCGAGAACATTGGTGTTTTTTTGTCAAGTGGAAAGGTATATACAGTTTTCTCAGCAAGAGTTTTGTCCACTTGAACTCAAAATCTTACATGTACCTAAGCTTAAATTTAACTAGAGAAAGGTATGAAAAGTCGAAGAATTAAAACTAGATTGAACTCGACATAAGAAGGAAGACAAAGACTTGAATATTCTCGGTACCTCGCGGTAATTTTGATCAAATAGGCTGACCCCTCAGCGGTTCGCACAAGGTCGGATACTGTGCCATTTAAAGTGTTTTTCACGTGTGTTTTTTACCTTCGGGTAATGTTTCTTTGAGATAACTGAATTTTTGTGTTGGCATATATCTAAAATGGTTTGTTTCTTTCAGCTCTGCTACATTATTTAGTGTCCAAAATAAAAGCAAAGTCTGGATGCACAATTCACCTGACCAAATTAACACGGGATTAACAGCTGCGAAATTATAACAAGACGGTTTTACAGCGGTCAATTAAACATACTTTGTAGTAAGTTTTAACGTGTCTCTTTCAGTATCTCTAAAGTAAAAGTTTCTTCTTTTACCCCCTTTTAAGGCGAATGCACTAACGTTTTTCACCCCGCTAGCTACCCGCAAAAATGTACAAAGGATTTTCACAAGTTCCGTGGCTTTTCTTCGTGACATTATTAAATATTCAACGTTGTTTTACTCAAATGTCAATGAATGCTCGTTGTGTGGCCCAGTTTAACTTGACCTTTAACCTTCAGCTTATAAAGCCTTAAAAGGCATTATATCTGCACTGAAAATGAATAAACAGACCTGATGCGGGTTAGTTGTTTCACATCAAAAACAGATCCGTTGTATTTGTGTGTGTTTACATTTTCCGTGTTTGGAAGCCCACTCAAAGCAGCCGTGATAATAAGTATGCCAATTAAAAAACTGACTTGAGTTATATCATTCACCCATTTTTTCCTTAACCAACGCTTATCTATACTTTTTCGAAGCGTTCGGATTGTCCTTTTCAGTCCTGTGTTTTCTGCTGTTGGTCGTTTACATTCACGAGAGAGTTTGTCGATTCTCTCAATCTCGCTTGCAAACTTGATAAAAACACTTTCTGGAGTGGCTGTTGCTGAAACCTGACCACCAGCACTTGAACTGTTTTCGTTTGTTTTCTCTTCTGTTTTTATTTTCTTCGCCGGCTGATATTTACTAGAAAACTGCCTGCCGATAAACTTTCTTCGCCCCATTGGCAGACATTTTTTTCGCAACTTTCGTTGTAAACAAGTAACGAAAGAAGCCCGCGTTTTCAGGAAGCAGCAGTTTTTCAAGGTAAAGTACTCTGCGCATGTCGTAAAATTTCGGGGGTTATGGACATAGGAGGGTGGATCCCCTTCCGTGAGGGGTAAATTTTTCGGCCGAAGAATCCCAACAAAAATTGTACTTTTTTCACGTGCAGTATTTAATCCAAAACTTTCTTCCAAAACCAAACGTTTACATTTACAACAAACCTCAAGTTCTCCCCTTGATATCTGCCATGAAAATTTCCTCTCACATTTTCTGCCGACCACCCTTTAGCCTGTTTCTGAGAGCCAATCTTGTGTGTCTTAACTTGCCTCGTTCACGGCCGAGAGGAATTCTGGGAAGATTCAACCACGCCGCGAGCATAGAACTCTCCTTTGGCTCATTTCATAGTTGAGCCACCCAGTACTACCAGCAAAATATTGCACCGATGAGTTTTTTTAGCAGTCAAAACTAGACCAATTTCCCTTGGTAGATCCTGGAATCCACTGGAGAACGGCTTGAGAGACAGCTTCATTATTTGAGTGGCCATGTTTAAATCAAAACAACTTTGGCATCTCCGTCAACATGAAACCACCTCTCACCTCTGGGTTCTTTCAAAGGCTCGCCTCTACCCACATTCTAGCTTAATGATGCCAGCATGGGGGCTTCTTCAGTGGAAAATGGCTTAGAAAACCACTCTAAAACTGACAATCGCATTAAATTCAAGCGATTCCACTCACTCGATAAAAAACAGCAACCCAAGTGCATCACGTGACACTTAAGCCTGAGTTCCCAGTATTTCAAGACAGCAGATATTTTATAATAACTCCATATATGAAGACGTTAAGAGTCCCAGACTATTTATTGCCCACAATCTGGTAAAATAAATAGCACCCACTTGGTACGCAAAGGGTGAAACAATTATTGAACTCAACTTTTGTATGATATGAAGATATGCAGATCACGGAGGATGTTATCCTCCTCAAGCCTCCGGCTTCGGCCGATAACACCCTCCTCGGTCTGCATAATTCTTCATATCATACTCAGCCTCGTCCAATAATTGCTAATTATACAGCGTTGAGCTCAAGGCAGCTCAAGCAAAGTCGTTGGGTTTCTGGCTTATTTATAGTAATTAAAGGGTGATATCAGTAGTATAACAGTCTATGGTATTTCAATTTAGTGATGGTGAATTTTGAGACCCGATAGCAACATCACTGAAGAAGTGGAAAAAATTAATATTCTTATCGTTATAAAAGCATTCTCCGTCACTTTCGTCCACGCGTTTTTCTTTGACACTGAACCTAATGCGCCTACAACCAAAACTCGCACCACTTTTGTCCTTGATTTCCAGATCCTTTTAATCTCTCTTGCCAGGTCTTGGTACTTTTCATACTTTTCAGTTTCTTTCTGCAGTACGTTACTATCTCCGGGAACAGCTATGTCCACAATGATTGCTTCCTTTGCCTTCTTTTTCTGAATTACAATGTCTGGCCTCCTGTGGTGGATTTCACGATCTGTTTGGATGGTAAAGTCCCACAGCAGTTTAACCTCCTCATTCTCTTCTACGCTTTTGGGGAATGCTCATACCATTTGTCACTGCACTGAATTCCATATTCCTTGCACACCTTCCAATGAATGACCCGCCCAACAACATCATGCCTCTTTTTATATTCTGTCTGCGCAAGCTTGGGGAAACTATACAAAATATGCTGCACAGTTTCATCGTGACTCCCACACATTCTGCATTTGGGTGACACATTTTGGTTTTCGATTCTGGCCTTTATGGCGTTTGTTCTTAGTGCCTGATCTTGCGCGGCAAAAATAAGCCCTTCTGTCTCCTTCTTCAGTTCACCAGTTCTTATCCAATTCTAAGAAACACCAGATAGGTCCTCTGTCTCTCTCTTGAACTGCCCATGTAGCTGCTTTCCAGACCAATCCTCAGTTCTCTTCATCCTTTCCTTATATTCCTTTGGCGTTTCAACTTCATCGACATTCTTCCTCTTCCATGCAGCTTTCAACAACCGTTCCTGGCTCTAGCAGACATAGACATTGATATTTCTTTCTTCAATATTTACAGCGTCCTCAACACTAATTAGTCCACTCCCTCCTTCTCTTCTTGGTAAGTACAGGCGGCTTAAGTTGGACCATGGATGAAGAGCGCCATGGATGGTTAATAGTCTCCTGGTCTTACGATCCAATTCAGCAAGCTCACTCTTTGTCCAGTTTACAATCCCCCCACTGTACCGAAGAAGAGATACAGCCCAGCTGTTAATAGCCTGCGAAGCAGTCGATTCCTTGCCAAACGCTGCGCGGGAAGATCGAGCAAGCAAGCGGGCGAACGAGCGTGACACTGCGGTCAGAAAAAAAAAAGGAAACAAGCGGGGAGGGGTGGGGGGCGAAGGAATCGCCTGCAATCAATCCCACACATTTTACCAAACGCCGTTCACCCACGAACGGGGAGAATTGATGCATTTTGATTGGTTAGTAGCCTGTCAGTCAAGAAGTAAATCAGAAATTTGACAGTTCATGCATAAATCCGACATCAGAAACACGACGAACTGAGGAATCCTTCAAATTTTCTGTTCAGGAAACGTTGAATGATCTTTCGCAAAACGGCAAACATATTCGTCTGAAACCGGAGCAAGAGGCCTGCAATTTTACCAGCTGGCTTTGGTAAAAGCGCCATCTTATCCATCCGAGATACTTGCGAGAGTGAAGGAGAAAATTTCCAAAGAATCTGCCCGTGTTCTCGCGATCTGTCCACTTCAGAGCTTGATTTAAATAAAATAATGGAGGCGAAATCCATGGACTTGACTGCGAATTCGTTGCCACAAGCTACCCTTGTAAATGTAGGAGCGGGAAAATTTCAGTTGAGTTTCATTGTTGGTTATTTCAGGGGGATTTCACCATTATTCGCTGTCGCTAAACGGTTCTTGCTGAGCTAAATTCCATTTTTCTGTCGTTAACATACATCCACTTACGCTAAAAGCCATCATTTCGTACCACTAAATTCCATTTGCTCTCGCTAAACACTTCTTCGCTATCGCTGGATGCTGCCAATGCATCAGTGGAAACCTTAAAATAATGGTCTAGTTTTGTTGCCAAAGACTGTACTACTGCATTGACACCATAAACATTTGTATTCCATGTAAGATGACGAGGATGGAAATTGATTGAAATTTGAAAAAACGTGCCAGTTTTTTCAAAATTTCAAGCTATGCATTGAAAAATAACCAAAAAAATTATTATGGTTAGCTCTTCTTGCTAAAATTTCATTGGAATTCATCTTGTTGATTCTGTAGAAGCATTTTTTGCACGATAACAGATAAAAGGCAGTAATTTTGGCAGAATTGAACCAAAAACAGCAAAAATCCCGGTGACAGTGCTCCTTTAAAACTCCTTTCATGATCAGTGTCCTTTGCCAACGCCGTAAATTACATTAGCTGTCGCAATAAATACTCCTTCGCTATCGCTTGCAAAAAATCATTTGCTATCACTAACTTCCATTTGCTGTCGCTGATACTCCTTCGCTATCGCTAAAAGCCATTCACTATTGCTAAAACTCATTTGCTGTCGCTATAAATACTAATTCGCCATCGCAAAAATTCTCGCAGTATTTGCTTTTGCTGGTTGTCAAAAAGATTTACCTGAGGTTAATTATGATTGGTTCAAATTTGGCAGTTGGTGTCCCAAGGGAGCGCGGCATTTATCTGGGCGTTCGGTAAAATGCGTGGGACTGACTGCAGGCGATTCCTTCGCCGCCCCACCCCCTCCCCGCTTCTTCCCCAATTTTTTGCTCACCGCAGTGTCACGCTCGTTCGCCCGCTTGTTTGCTCGAACTCCCCGCGCAGCATTTGGCAAGGAATCGACTGCTTCGCAGGCTAAGCTGTTAATAGCCTTTATAACATTACCAGCATTTAACTTTGAGGACAAAGTTTTCTTCACTCTCCTAATGTACTCCTTCTTTATACTTCTCTTCACTTCGTCATGCATAATGTCATCGGCCTCCAACATCCCCAGATATTTATAACTTTCAGCATCATCTCCAATACCTCGGATAATTCTTCTATCAGGCAATCTTATGCCCTCTGACTTATCCAGCTTGCCTCTTTTCATTACCATCGTTGCACACTTCTCAATTCCAAAATCCATACCAATGTCACTGCTGAACACCCGGACAGTATGTACAAGCGAGTTAATTTCCTTCTCATTTCTTCCATATAATTTCAGGTCGTCCATAAACAGTAAATGGTTTATCTTGCCCTCTCCCTTGCTGAGTTAGTAACCTGCTCCTGATTCGTTCAGTACACTGCTGAGAGGTAGCATTGCAATCACAAATAACAAAGGGGATAAGGAATCCCCCTGGAATATTCCTCTCCTGATGAACACTTCACCAAGGTCCTTACCACATGCTGTTAGTTGTGTTTTCCAGGACTCCATGCTTTCCCTCATTAGCCGTTTGATGTTATCTGCAGCCCCTATCTAATATCCAAATTATTATTATTATTATTATTATTATTATTATTATTATTATTATTATTATTATAGCTGATCAAACGAGAAATTAAAGTCATTCTGCAATTTAGGAAGCTGCTGTGCTTTTTTGCGCACAAGTAATGAATAATAGTCCTTTGATTTCTATTCCTGACATAAAAGATGTTAATAAGTTTTTTATTGCTATCTAATCGCTCAATAAAATTCTTTTCTTTAAGTAGTTTTGAATCGTACGTAAAATACAACCCCAGGGATTTTATTGGCTCATTAGGCCATTTAATAGCGAAAGGTTTTGCCTTATTTTCTTTAGAAGAGCCAATCCACATACCCTTGGTTTTTGCGTACTATTGATCTTGAGTCCTGAGATCCTTTTGAAAAGATCTAGCAGTTGAAACAGTACTGTGGCTGAGTTACTGTCAGCGAGTACTGCTGTTGTGTCATCTGCGTATTGTAACAGTTTTGTCTCTCTTTCCCAACGACAATGCCCTTTATAGCTGGATTTTGACGAACTGCAATAGCTAACGTTTCCAAAGCTACAATGAAATATGATGGGGGGAAAGAGGATCGCCCTGTCTAACGCCTCGCTCAAGTTTAAGTCATGCCGTTGTTCATAATACAGATTTGTATATTGTTGTAGAACAGTTTTACCCAATTAACTGAGGAAATCAGAGCCAAAATTGAGAGCTTCAATATATTTAAAAAGGAAATCCCATTCAATGCTATCAAATGCCTTTTGGAAATCAATGAAAATCATTAAACCGGGAATGTTTTCGTTGACAGTCCAATCCATAATGTCATAGATGGAGCGGATAGTTTCACCTATAAAACGATCTTTAATATATCCTGTTTGATTATGATGAATGATATGAGGCAAAACATTTTTTAGTCTCGAGGCAATTACCTTAGACAGTATTTTTGCATCAACGTTAACGAGAGAAATAGGACTCCAGTTTTCAATAAGAGAACGATCTTTTCCTTTTTCTCAATAAGCGTGATAATCGCATGCTTTTGAGAATGGGACATCTCTCCTTTTTCGAAGCACTCATTTGCACACCTAAGAAAGCAATCACCGATTAAAGGCCAATATTTTTTGTCGAATTCGATTGGAATTCCATCGTTCACTGGAGGTTTGTTAGTTTGGAAGGTATCAAGACGACGAAAACATTCCTCAGAAGTGACTTTACCTTCACAGGAGATTTTCTGTTCTTCAGATAGTTTAGGTATATTTAGATTACTAAAAAAGGAATCAATTTCAATTGCGATATACGGACGATTGTTATTACTCTTGTACAAGTCACAGTGAAATTGTTCTACCTCACTTAGTATACAGGATGGATCTGTTTTAATTACACCGTTTACATGCAATTTACGTATGTGCTTCTTGGCGTGATTTCTTTTTTTTTTTTTTATTTAAAAAGTATTTTGTGCTCTTCTCGCCGTATTCGTGCCATCTCGCACGTGCGCGTACAATAATTCCTCTGGTTTTCTCTTCATGAAATGATTCTAGTTGTCTCTGAGCAACGTCAAACAAAGTAGCATTGGAGTCATTGGGGTTACTGTCGAAAGCTTGCTTGGCTACGTTTAGTTCATTTTTGAGTTTTGTTTCCATTTCTTTTCTTTGCTTTGCCTTTCTACTGGAGTGACGGATATCGTGAGCTCGTATATTATATTTAACCCAATCCCACACACATCGATCTCCAGAAAGTTCTTCCCGTCCTTCTGTAATCCACACTTGAATCATTTCGGTTGTACTGTTAACATATTCTTCATCCTCTAGTAAAGAGCAATTCATCTTCCAGTAACTTGGTCCTCTACCCACTTGGTCAAGCTTTCCGCCTATCTCCGCTAAAAGATCGCATCGTGATCTGTTCTTATTGCAGGAATTATATCCGTCAGTTGTACCGAATCAGTTAAGTTATTCGAAATTAACCAATAGTCAAGACGACAAAAGATTAGAGGAGATTTTTTGCTCCAAGTAAAACTCTTAGTGTCTGGGTTTTTAATTCTCCAAATATCTGCTAAATCAAGTTCACTTTTCAAGCAATCGATTACAAGATATGACGGATTTTCGTTTAATAGGAACGCCGCCTTTCTTGTCAATAGTAGGATTAAGTGGGCAGTTAAAATCGCTTCCAATAACGATGTTCACCATATTTTCGGAATCTAGGTTCTCGTGTTAATTATGGCGATGCTACTGCTAGGACCACCGAGGGCAGGAGCATCTAGAGGGGGAGGGGAGGGGGTTCCGGGGACATGCTTTCCCGGGAAATTTTGAAATATTAGTCCTCTGAAATACGATTTCCAGTGTTCTGAGGAGCAAACCAAAGTGCTATGGGATCGAAACAGGTAACTTAAGACAATGAATTACAAATTTTCTTTTCTTTGTTGTAGTGCCAGAATGGTCCACCAATTTTGCCCGAATAATGTCTTTTTTTTTTTTACGACTGCGGAGGGGGAGGGGGGGGGGGTACATCTTGACCTCGCGGGTAGCCAATCACAGCAGGGACCTGATTCACCTTGACCGCTGAAAGAGCCAGTCATATAATAAGGTGTCATATTGAAAACAGGAAATCCGCTGGCTGCGAATTAAGAACCACGTGTAGTGACAGTGAAGGCGGATCTGCGAAAACGTAACAAGTTTATCAAGAAATAACCCAGCACAAG
The DNA here is from genome assembly GCA_016490735.1 of Pachyseris speciosa. NCBI lineage: Eukaryota > Metazoa > Cnidaria > Anthozoa > Scleractinia > Pachyseridae > Pachyseris > Pachyseris speciosa. Next base: position 1,499,098 of record JAEMWC010000056.1, on the reverse strand, counting down.
AATATGGGAAAATCAAGTGAGTAATTTGGGAATGTTGCATGTGCAATGTTTTCTACACAGCGGTGGAACTGATAGTATTCCTCGAATTGATAAATTTAATAATCGTACCCCTTTTCCACGACTGTTCGGTGAAGCCTCCAAAAATATTTCCTCCGCTTTTCAAACCGTTTGTGCACAGAATTTGGTGTATCTGGATAAGTCATAGACTGGTTCGCCTCGTATTTATCAAATCGCTCTGAGAAAATTACAGTTGATGGTGTACTATCAGACCAGTTCAATATCGACTTTGGGGTACCCCAAGGCAGTTGCCTGAGTCCTCTATTATTCGTAATTTATTCCAGTAAGCTGTTCAATATTGTCAACAACCACTTGCCAAACGTACATGCCTATGCTGATGATACTCAGTTATATTTGGCCTTTAAACCTGGTAATTCCACCAACGAAACTGCTGCTGTGTCATCTATACAATCCTGCTTCGTAATCTACAGAACTGGATGCTGATGGATAGATTAAAACTTTATCCCGACAAAACAGAATATCTTATTCTTGGAACAAGACAGCAACTTGAGAAAGTAATTACCTCACACCTTGTTGTTGGTGAATCTCAAATATGTCCTTCAACAAAGGTGAAAAACTTGGGATCATGGTTTGACCCTAATCTCGATATGATTAGCCATATCAATAACATCTGCAGTTCGTCTTTTTATTATCTCTACAACTTACGTAGGATCAGAAAGTATTTGCCTCATCAATCTGCCGTATCCCTTATCCACGCGTTTATCATTAGTAAATTGGACTACTGCAACAGTCTTTTATATGGCCTTCCTGCAATTCATATGAATAAACTTCAAAGAGTTCAAAATGCTGCTGGGAGACTTGTCACTAACACTCCTCGCATCTGTCATATCACTCCCATTTTGGAAGATCTTCACTGGTTGCCCATCAAATACATAATTGAATTCAAAATTGTGCTGCTAACATTCAAGTGCCTCCATGGACTTGCAACACAATATCTGGTCGATCTTATTGCTATCGCTCCCCAGTCAAGATATAATCTTAGGTCCAGGAATGCAACTCTGTTGGTACCAGCCAAAGCGTGGTGCCTACCTACGCTTGGTGACCGAGCCTTTCAGTCGGCTGCTCTGAAACTATGAAACAGTCCTCCGGCGGAGATCAGAAACATTCAGATCCTCACATCTTTTAAACAAGCTCTCAAAACAGACTTTTTTAAGATTTTTTATGACAGCTTTTTAACCGACCTATTAATTTTGATCTTAATGCTTGTTATGCACATATGAAAATATTTGTATTGTATATGCGCAATATAAGTTTTATATTTATTATTATTTATTATTTTCACAATCGTAACTGTAGTTCCTTTGTTGTCACATTTCGTGTGGAAGGCATCATCTGCAAAGCCATCTCGAGAAGCTCGCAACAGAAGACGTCATTCACCTTCCACATCTGTAGGCAACCATCCGTTGACATTTCGATGCGCTTCATTTGTCAAAATAACCGACTCTTCAAATGGCTTGATTGGCTGAACAGGAGGGTTTAACTCATCCAAAATCCCTTGAATCTGATAAAATTCAGCTTCTTTCCGAGATATGAAATGTGGCACCCTCTGGTAAAATCAGTTCACCATCACGAAAATAATTTAGTATAAAACCAGAAGTGGGTTCCATCTCGCTCGATAAAATACGAACCGTCTTCAAAGGGTTTCCTGTCAAACTTCCCGGAAAACATGGCGGCTAACATGGAGTTGGGATCTTCCCTCAGCGTTTACACGCTTGCGGTAAAGTATTGGCCACCAACACTGAGTTTAACAGTGGAGGACAAATGGACCTGATCGAGTTTCTTGGACATGGAGTTGATGGCTTCCTGCTCGTCACGAATAGGCTTCTCTCTTTAAGATCTCACAGGCTTCTTTGATATGATTTTCAGCGTTGGTCAAGGTTTCATCGCGCTGCTGACGTTCAGTGTTTTGATTGTTTATGTCTTCTTCCTTTACTTAGTCACAAGACTGGTGTGTTTCTCAAAGCAGATATCGACCGAGGCAACCTCGCTCCCAGAGTCCTCTCTCTTCCTCCCTCGTGAAAGAACCCTGGTTGCGCCTGGTCACGTGTCCATGTGTACAAATGGGTGGGTTCTCGACTTAGTGGAGACAATCTTTAACTTTTCTACCCCTCCCTTCAATCATTTTTCCGGAATCTGAAAATCTGGCAGACACGTGACCAGCCGCAACCAGGGTACTTTCTCGAGGAGGAAAAGAGAGGACCCTGGGAACGAGGTTGCGACTGAGGAGTCTGTTTGGGCGCAGTAATGGTCACGAAAACTACAAGACGTTGGCGCCTCAACTAGTGTGCTACAATGGTTTAACAGCTATCTCACAAATAGATATCAAGTTGTACGAATTCACTCACCTGTTTCCAATCCAATACCAATTGAATATGGAGTACCTCAGGGTAGCATCCTGGGCCCCTTATTATTTAGTATATACGTTAATGATCTACCAGAAGCTCCACGGAATTGCTCTACTGAATGCTATGTAGACGATACAAAATTGTTTGTTTCTTTTCATTCACAAGACACCCAACGGATTTTTGAGGAGATGAACGAAGACCTCCTCGGGGTGCGCAACTGGTGCTTCAGAAATCGGCTATTACTAAATCCAGACAAGACGAAATTAATTGTTTTCGGGAGCCGACAGACGACTTCGAAGCTCCATGAGTTTCGTTTGTCTTTGTTGGGAAAGGACATCTCCCCTGTACAATCAGCCAAAGATCTCGGCGTGATTTTGGATTCGAACTTGACATTTGATGATCATATTAAGACCACAGGGAACCCAAAGAATCTGTTTATGTGACCCTTTGTTATTTTATAGTAAATGTATGGTTAAGTTACCGTAAGTTTCATGCTCTAGCGACGAATCGCTAAATATATGTATTGAACAACGCTAAATAAAAGTTCAATTGTCTTACCTGTGGTGTACTGTCGTCCTTTTGCCTCAACAATGATATTTTAAGCGATTTTGTCGGGTTTTGTCTTCGCCGCCGACTGTGCCTCATAAGAAATTTCTTATGAGGCACAGTCGGCGGCGAAGACAAAACCCGACAAAATCGCTTAAAATATCATTGTTGAGGCAAAAGGACGACAGTACACCACAGGTAAGACGATTTAACTTTTATTTAGCGTTGTTCAATACATATATTTAGCGATCCGTCGCTAGAGCATGAAACGTACGGTAAATCCCATACATTTACTATACAAACAGATTGTCTGGGTTCCCTGTGATTAAGACCACAGTATCGGAATGTATCGCACGCCTCGCGCAAATTAGCCGTGTCAAACACTGTCTTCACAGAACGTCGTTGTTAACCGTGATAAACGCCTTAGTTTTCGGTAAGTTGTACTACTGCTTGAACGTCTGGGCAAATACCACAGAGAAAAATATACGGAAATTGCAGGCTGTGCAGAACTTCCCATGTCGAATCGTCAGTGGCGCGAGAAAGTACGATCATGTAACTCCGCACTTAAAAAGTTTGTCTAGGTTACCCGTTAAGGACCAACTATACCACCGCCAAGCTACCATGGCTTTTAAATGCATTTCCGGACACGCCCCCAAATATCTGACGTCACAATTCATTACCCGCGAGCAAGTTACCAAGCGTACGACTAGGAGTGGCCAAAAGCTTAATATACCTCTTTTTAAAACAGCCTCAGGACAAAGAACATTTTATTACAGAACTATTGGACTTTGGAACAATTTAGACTCCTTTTTTAAATCAAGCCGTTAGGTTCAAGTTTTTAAACGTATCTTAAAGAATAAGCTTTCAGACAATTTTGTAAATACTTCCTAAACTTCATTTATTTTTCGGATTTTTCTTGATTACAAAGTTTACATAATGTTGTAAATGTTTCTTAAATTTAATTAATTTTAATTGTGTAGTTATTAGTAACTTTAGTAATTTAAATAATTGTTCCTGAAAAGCCCCATTGGGGAGGTAACAATAAAGTATGTATGTATGTATGCTTAACAAACTGAAACAACACTTGGTTAGAAAGTGAGTCAAGCGTGACGGGTCTTTTTACAGGAGTGACCTATTCATTACATTTTAAGCCTTTCACCACCAAGGGGGACTTTAAAGATTTTACTCTGGCTAACGCCAGACGATTTTACTCGTCAGGGAGGGCGGGAGGCCTCTTGGTGGTGAAAGGGTTAAACACTAAGTAACAATCACTTAACCTCGACACAGATATTTAATCACGGATTTATAACTACAATGCAGCCTCTCGAGTATAAGATGATAACTGAATCATATTTCCCCACAAAATGTTCAAAATTGCGAAGGGGTGGCGATGAATGACTGTTGTTCTGTCAGCTCATCTCAAACGAAAAGAGATCTTTGGTTTGAATCTGATCTGAGGGAGATATTGATGTTAATTTTTATTGACAGTCTTATAAATAGATACAGAATTACCTGACCCGCAGGTAGCATAGCTAATCTAGGCGGGCCTGGAAATAAGGGAAAAAAAGATTAAAAAGATTATGTTGTTGATCTCTGCATTATTTCGTGTTGTTACCTTAGACAGGAGCATTTGTTCGATGTTGTCTCTCCTTTTCTTGGTGTATAAATGGGTACTCAGTAACATTATACTCGGGGTAACCCTGTTATGTACTGGATAGTCATTTAGAAACAGTGTTGGTTCATCAAACCGCTGAAGTGTTTTCGCGACTATCAAACTCGCTGCATCTAGAAATAAAAACTGTTGGGCAAAAACCTATACAAGTGGACAAAATTGTAACAAATACATTTTAAGAACGTGCTTAGCTTCAAATAGCAGCCCTACAGGTAAATGCACCAAACTCGGGAAAAAAGACGAACAATGTTAGAATCATTTGTTAGTTAATTCATTGTAATTACATTAAGGCATGAATCACGATAGGGCCAAAAAATGTCAACTTTTCTGTCAGATTCCTTTATTATTATTATGCATCATTATAAATCATCCTACGATTCTCCTGTTGAGAAACTAAAAAAAACTCTCCTGGGAGATGGACGCAGCCGGATGGAATCAAAATCTAGCCAGCGGATAAAGGCAACTGATCTGCTTGATATATGCTGTTATATAGACGTCACATCGAGATTTTAGACGAGCTTACTTCGCATCTACACCCTAGCAAATCTGTCTTTTAGGTATTTAAAGGGCCTTTCATTGAAATATTTCGAACACATACCTTATGACTGTACTGTTCCAGTGGAAGGTATATGAAAGGGGTACCATTTGTCAATGGAAGGTATACGAAACGGGTACCTTTTCCCGTCAAAAATGGTGTATAAATGGATAAGGGGTCGAACCTCGGAGCGGAGCCTCCCAGTATATTTTTTTTCACCCCCCCCCCCCCCCCCGGGCTAATACACACTTAATACTTTCACTTCGCAAACGACACTTATCTTAGACTATAAAACTTCAAAAATAAACTTTGAAAAATAATAATAAATCGTAACGACCTTTTTTTTTTTTTTCACATTATTCCTTTTGGATGTGTTTGTCTTACATTTTTAGCCTTTTCTTCTTTGAGATAAAGCACCTGGACAATTTCTAGCTTGCGGTCATCAAGATGATGGCGTCGCTATCGGGCCGATCAATTGGCACAGTATTTAAGCAATGTATGTTAGAGAAATTTTTTCCTGAGGCAGGAAATCAATGCAATAAATACAAATAGGAAGGAATATGCTTGTCAGCAAATATATAAGAGATTGGTAGTTAAACACAGGACAAACAAAATTGAGCTCGTGATACAGTCATAGCCAGCAATAATGTCAGCAATAATTATTCGAAAAATTCGGGGTCCGCAGTACAGCCTTTCAGCGTCTATCCCCTCAAAAGGCCAGGTTTTCAGCTCAAGATGGCTTCCTAAACGGAAGACCTTGGATAACAACGACCGAGACCAGATTCAGTGATCAGCGGTTTCAGTGAAAACATGGTTTTGTGGGGGTGCTCATTCTCGCGGGCTCATAAAAACTGGTTGCGGTCGTTGTTATCAAAGGATTTCCTTCCTAAACGATGTATCCGGCGAGGAGATTTTCTGCTCTTTGAAAAAAGGCTGTAACGAGGCTCTTTTCACTTCATGGAAAACAATTTGGATAGTTTGGTAGACTTTTTGGTAGCAGAGCCTGATTTTTACTGTCATGAAGCTTAACATCGCACAGCGTTTTAGAAGTCACTGAGAAGTCGGCACCGGCACCATGAAACTCAAGAATTTGTGAAGGGCCACTGTGTCGGTAGGTCACGCAAATCCAGTGATAAATACCAAATAAGGACGTTATGCCGTTTTTTGGATGTTTTGGCGGGAATCTTTTGGGGCTCGCAAAAAAGAGGCTCGAGGCTCAAGGCTCGAGGCTCCGGCTCACAGACTCGCAGAATAGCCTTCCCCGTCTCAGAATCATCAGGACAATGGCAACAGTAAGTAAAGCAGTGGAAACGTCAAAAGCCTGCAAAAGTGACTCGGAAGTGGTATTCACCTGCAAACAAAACAAAGAGAGATTTACACGTATCACCGTCATTCGGGACAACTGAGCAAAGTAATAAGACTGCGTATTGCAATCCAAACGCGGGCAAAGTGGGTGGCAAAGTCCTTGTCAAAAATTGCTAGTTTATCTGTGTTTCATGCTTTGCTACAAGCCTCTCTGTTTTGATTTGCGTGGCGATAGGTATGCGGATTTTGTGTTTTGTTTTGTTTTGTTTTGTTTCTTTGTTGGTTTGTTTGGGGTTTTTTTTCGTGTGTGTAACCATTTGCGTGGCCATAGGTACGCGGATTATACATAGTCGCCTCTCACCAGTCCATAGAAACCGAAAGCGGTCCGTATAACTCACTTCACTTGACCCAGAGACTGACTTACTCACAAACAATACAGGAAAAGTGTTTTATTTCTGGCTAGTAGGTTTGTGAGTTGCGCAATTATCCTTGCACGGCCTCCACGGCAATAAAAATTCAGAGCGTCCTTGCGTAGGACACCAGATTGCTTGCGAGTTTGCCTAATAGTCGGTTACTGGTTGATGCTGATTGTTATAAGCCGCCATCACAGACAAGAAAATGACAGTACAAAGTCTCCTGTAAAGGAGAGCGGGTTTTTTTTTTTTCGAAGACTAGAAACTGCTATCAGCTGAAGGATGTCGCCCGCTTAAGGGATATTTTAATTTCCTTACGACTGGAACACATCTCTCTTTTAAGCCCTCCCCCCTCCCCTCCCCCCTTCCCCTTCCCCTTCCCTCTCCACCCATGTACCACCTCATGAATACATCAGGGTAATAGTCAAGGTATTTTTACCTACCTGCTTCTCTCTCCTTTGTCGGTGATCACTTCCAAAATCCAAACACCTCGTAGTCTGTAACAGTAAAGTTCACAGAACCGGTGAAGAACAAGCAGTTTTGCCCTAGAGGACGCTCATAGGTGTTGCCGAGATTGCTGTAACTTTGCTGATTGTTATTTGCATTCTCTGATATATGTAGGTCGTGCCCTCCACCAAACGTGGGTCCGTATGGTTTATGACAGTAGATGGCATACTGTTGATTTCTAGCACCCATAAGCAGAAGTTTTGTCGGTCCAAGACCGTACGGGTTAACCGTGCTAAACAGGAACGCCTGGCTGCATGATGTGTACTCACCTTCTGTAACATGTTAAGAATATAAACAATGAAGGCAAATCATTTATTTTTCCACCTGTAACTGCTTTCGTAAGTATTTTTCATGGACAACTTAACAACTAATGCTAAGCAATCTTGGAAAAAAGTCGAGTCAGGTTAAAGTTTCAAAACAAGAACAAAATTACCGTGCAAAAATACCATATAATACGATCTGATTGTCCTTGAATGAAACATTTTTCAGTTTAGACTAAATACAACTTGCTTTTTCCCGTTTTTGTTTTTAACTGATTCTCCTGTTTATCTTTGTTCTTTTTTATGTTGTAATTCAACGAAAAATCCATATTGTTATCCCCCAAACTTGTAATTTGGGAGCAAAGTCGTCAATTTGCCATCACTGACGTTTCAGTGCTGCACTTGCGGACCCCGAAAGGCCTAAAATGATAAACTTTCGGGCTCAGTTTAAAATTCGACCCTTCAATCTAGACAGATCAAGAGAAAATTTCGCGTTTATTGCATATCATGAGTCCCTTAAATCTTGAAACAACTTTCCTTTCAGTATCAACTGTAAAGCCTTGGTCAAACGGACTCGCAGGTAGCCTCAAGTTGAAATTGTGTACAGACTTGCGTTGGGTGGCCAAACGGAGTCGCAAGTTTCCTCGCAAGTCGCAAAAAAAAAAAAACATTTTAAGACTACATATCCTGTATTTCATTGGCTAATAGGTTGCTATAACAATGAACGGACGTCACTCAACTTGCGTTGACTTAGGTTGGGTGGCCAAACGCTGAAAAACTTGCGTCGACTTGCGTGCAAATTTGATCTCGACCAAAGTGAGCGCAAGTCATCGCAAGACCACGCAAGTGCACGCAAATCCTCGCCAGACGGAGTCGCAAGTAGACCCAAGTTTTCAACTTGCGTCTACTTGCGAGGCCGTGGCTTGGCCAAGGCTTAACTTGCGATGAATTGGATCAGCCACTTGTAGTCACAGCACCATAAAGAACGTCTCAAACATAGTTGCAAATTGATTACTTTTGCATGATTGCCTTCACACGACTACAGTTATACCCACGATTAATTCCTATGTGAAACAAGCAGTCACAGAGTTTTATAAAATGTTCAAATAATTACACGCGCTATGATTGGTCGAATCGTGTGCATTATATCTCAACATATGCACGCGCAGTTTGCACGCGCCCTATCCGTCGCGCGCGTGCATTGTGGAATTACAATGCATGCAAGCTAGGTCACAAGTATGCGCGGGCAATTCTCTGGACATTTTATAAAATATATACAATTTAATCCATATGTGACATTATCTTGACAATAAAAACAGAATTGGGGCGGAGGGGGTGGAGTGTCGTAAAATTTCATCAATTTACTTCCGGTATGAAAGCTCTACGGCTCGTGCTTCTCTAGGCACATCTCTCGACCACCCAAGTCACTCGTAAAAGCCGTCAACGAACTAAAACGACGCGATGACATTGCAATCACAAAACCTGACAAAGGCTCGGGCGTGGTCGTCATGGATAGGACTGAGTATATTCGTCTTCTCTCCGAAGCATCTATCGCAGACACATCCAAATTTATCCCTGTCAGTAATGAGAGACCAAACACAAAAGGCCGACCACCTAAACACTACCATCCTCAACTACAGAAAGAAAAACATCTCGAGTCGGATGTACGCAGAATTCTACCAAAGCCAGTTGCTGATAAAGTTTGCTCGAAAGGATCCCGACTTGCTCACCTGTATGGTCTAACTAAGACTCAAAAACCACAGCTTGCAATGAGACCAATCCTTTCAGCTCAAGGTACGTACAACTATGCATTGCCTAAGTGGCTTGACGATAAACTCAAACCATTATCACTCAATCAGTACACGATCTCCGACATCTTCTCCTTTTCCGAGGATCTAAGGAACACATATCTTAACGAAAGTGACATCCTAGTATCTTATGATGTATCCTCCTTATTCACTAATGTTCCACTTGACGAAACGATCCATATCCTAGTTGAGAAAGCATTTACGAACAATTGGTTCAATGTTACACACATACTGAATATCAGCAAGTCCGATCTGGTTGAATTATTGGAAGTGGCAACAAAAAATCAGTTGTTTCAGTTTGATGGAAGGCTCTTCGAACAGGTTGATGGTGTTGCAATGGGTTCACCCTTCGGACCCCTTATAGCCAACGCCTTCCTATGTTCTATTGAAGAACACCTCGAGCGTGAGAACAAGTTACCATCATTTTATAGGAGATATGTCGATGACACACTATCTTCTGTGTCAGACATTCAAAGTGCAACGACCTTCTTGGAAACTTTGAATGAGTGTCATCCATCTATCCACTTTACGATGGAGATAGCCGACAACGACAAGTTACCATTCCTTGGCACGATGATAGAAAAGATAGGTTGTCAACTGGTGACCAGTGTATACCGAAAACCAACGAACAATTGTCTCCTTTTACATTTTCAGAGCCACGTAGACATGCGCTACAAGAAATCATTGATTAAAACCATGTTACACCGGGCCTACCGCCTTTCATCTTCGTGGGAATCAGTCGTAAAAGAGTGCGACTATCTAAAGGGGATGTCTTTAAGCTGGGATCCCCGGATAGAATGGTTGATGCCACCGTTACCTCGTTTCTGAATTCAGTCTTTTTGACGGACAATGATCAAGCTCAGAAGAACAACGCCATGTCAGAGGGAAACGTCGTTCGAGTCATACTACCTTTCAAAGATCAGAGGTATGCGGACTTCGTTCGGAAACAGCTTAAAGATCTTGGCAGCAACATCGGCAACACAATACAAACGGTATTCACGAGTCCAAAAATTGGCGAGCAACTTAAAATTCAGGAGAAGAAACCACCGGTCGTTAGCCGACAATGTGTTGTATATCAATTTAAATGTGATCTGGGCGATACAGATTATATCGGCTACACTACTCGTCATCTCCATCAGCGAATTGAAGAACACAGAGCTTCAGCCGTCGGTGCACATGTGAAAGGTTGCCACGGAATTTCAAATCCCGAGTTTTTAAAACAGTTATCCGTTTTGAAGAAATGTCAGGGAAAGCTTGACTGTCTAATCCGCGAAATGCTTTTCATCCGTGAGAAGAAACCGAAGTTCAACACACAATCAGACTCAATTCGCGCGAAAGTATTTGTTTAGAACATGTCATCGCGCGCGCACTAATTCGTTGGCTGACGTTATAAACAACCACTTAATTTAAACCTGAAACGACCGTTACATTTATCACTTGAAAATGAAGTCAAGATGACTTTGAAACGTCGTGTAATATCGCTCATTTTTGTAATCAAATGCATTTCAAAAAGTTTTCCCCTTCACATCTCTCGTGTTCTTAAAAATTTCCGCGTGCTTATAAAACTCAACAATGCACTAGGAACAATTTTTTTCTTTTATAAAATATCCCAGAGATTTGGGCGAGCTTTCATACCGGAAGTAAACTGATGAAATTTTACTTGTTCCCAGTGCATTGTTGAATAATTTAAGAACTCAGGAATTTGTAAGAACACTCGAGAAGTGCGAGAAGCATGAGCCGTTCTTCTCAAGGCACTTTTCTCGTGTTCTTAAAAATTCCCGCGTGCTCATATAACTCAACAATGCATTCGGCACGTTTTTTATTTCTTTAATAAAGTGATGTATCTACAAGATTTAATCAACATGGAATTAACAAACCACAAGAATCGAGTGCAAAACCTAAGAAATAAGTCCCTTGTAACTTTGCACTTGTTACTAGTGTCGCCAGTTCAGCCAATCAGCTCAACCTAGTTTTCTTACCCTAAAGTTTGTATGTCCGCAGCACTATAAGAAAACTCCAAGCTACGATTAATTACTAGAGCTCAGTTTACCCCCTAGCTAAGTATCAAGTTGCCAAACCATGAGCCCTCAAAGTCAGTAAAGATCACTGAACTCACAGATCTATTGAAACATCACTGCTGAATCGCATACCTATCATCACAAAACCCAGTGCTGTGTGCAAACTACTTCTAAGAATAAGGTGCGATGAAAGCGTTGATACTGCTGTTTACATCAAATTCTACAGTTTTTCATTTCCTGGGAAAACCTAACAATAAAATTTTATGTGAACCCCAGTGCCAGCTCTCTAGAGCAACCGCGATCATAATGGGCAACATAATATTTCAGCGATCCGCCCTCTTGAGAATAATGAAGATTTGTCGTGCATAAATCAAACCACATAAATGTTCATAGAAGAGCCATAGGCATGTGCTGATTGAGTTCTGAGTGCTTACAAAATATGGTGGCTTAGCTAAGCATCCACAAGATATTAGCAAAAGGTCGGTCAGATACGCATTACAAGATAAAGGAGACTCTGCTAAATAGAGAATTTAAACCTACCCTTAATGACAATGTAAGCAGCGAAAAGCTTTATCTTTATCAGTTTGCAACTTTTAATATGCAAATTATTTTCAGCTTCTGTCATTGGTATTGTCAATTAGTTACTTATCTTAAATTTAAAATTTAGTTGTTACATTTATCCCTAGGGTCACTTCTGAAGACGTATGTCGAAACATACAAAACGTCAAGTTAAATAATAATGTAACGGCGTCACCTCTCTTGATGAGCACTATGTGCTCTTAGAGAAAATGCCGAAAAATATATTTGAATAAAAAAAAGTTGAATGATATAGTTTTATTTTTGTCTTCCAACAATGTTGATCACCGCAGTGCGTGTGTTATTTCTTAATAAGATGCATTTATTTGGTTCCCGCTTAGCGGTAAAAGCTAAAGCAACATTTCTCTCAGGATGATCTCTCTAGTCAGGGCTGTCTAGTTCGGGATAACATTTTCAGGGAAATTTGTTCGCGTCTTTGGCCTTTCGACCGTTTCTCCTTCCAACCTCCTTCCCAGGGTCTTTCCTTCCCCTTCTGCTGGAGAGATCCTGCAGAGAGAAGGGAAGCGGGGAGACCCTGGGAACGAGATTGTTCTCCTCCTTGCAGGTACTAGTCGTCCTTGGGAACAAAACGAGTTTTGGATGATTTTAGAATACTTCGGAAATAGTTTTGCTAAACTGCTGCTTGATTTGTAACGAGTTTATCTTCCTATCGAATTCGGATTAATTTGACCTCTTGCCTTAGTCGGTTTATTCGTTGCGTTCTCGTTAGCAAGCAGACCAGGTCTCTGGCTCTATGATAATATTCAGTGTGACATTGAAGACCATTGAAATAAAGACCGAATCAATATCCGATGGCTGCGATCTAATATTGAGAGCCACGTGCAGTAACACTGAAGGCGGATGTGCGTAAAAGTAGACTGAAATAACCCAGCACAAGAACCTGGGAAAATCAACCTAATGGAATTGTCTGTGCAGAACTACACAACAGTGCAATGATTATTGATAGTATTCTTCGAATTAAGTAGTTTAATAATCTTACCACTTCTCCACGACTGCTCGGTGAAGCCTCCAAAAATATTTCCTCCGCTTTTCACAATCGTAACCGTGGCTCCTTTGTTGTCACATTTCGAGTGGAAGGCATCAGCTGTAAAGCCATCTCGAGAAGCTCGGAACAAAAGACGCCATTCAGTTTGCATATCTGTAGGCAGCCAGCCTTTCAAAATTTGTCGATGGGCTTCATTTGTCAAAATTTCCGACTCTTCAAATGGCTTGGGGGTTTTACATGCTGTTAAGGCATCAATGATTCCTTGAATCTGATAAAATTCAGCTTCCTCCTCAAGTTCTTTGAGAAAAGTGGCGCCCTCTGGTAAAGTTAATTTCCCGGTACGAAGATAATTGAGTATAAAGCGGAAGTGGGTTCCATCTCGGTCGATAAAGAACGAGCCGTCTTCAGAGGGTTTCGTGTCAAACTTCCCGGAAAACATGGCGGCTAGCATGGAGTTGGGATCCTTCTTCAGCGTTTGTAGGCTTGTAGTAAAGTACTGGCCACCAACATTGAGTCTGACAGTCGAAGAAAAATGGACCTGATCGAGTTTCTTCGTCATGGAGTCGATGGATTCTTGCTCCTGGCGAAGTCTGATTCGTTCTCGTTCAAAAATCTCGCACGCTTGTCTGAAGTAATTTTCAGCTTCTGACAAGGTTCCATTGCGTTCAGTGTCTTGATTACTCATGGCTTCTTCCTACCTAAAACGAGATCAATGTGTTTCTCAAAGTAGATAAATATAAACTCTGTTATGCCACAGTGTTTGTCACGTGCACACCAGACAATAAAACTGCACCTTTAGTGACCTTAAAAAATGTGAAATGCAAATCATCATATCACACTCTCCTCTCAAAGAAAATAAGGCTATTCTGTTTCCACTTCAGTGATTTAAGTACTTGCTCGTAGTACGTGGTGTATGCTGTATAGAGTCCACGACATGCAATGGACTTGTTGATCTGGGGGCGCAAAACGTCATGTGCCTACTCACTTATATCAAATGCCGTTATTACCGAGAACCATGAGCGACTGGAATAGCCTTTCAGGCTTTGTAGTCCTGGCATCCGGCAAACCTAGAACCCTTTAAGGATTGGCTGTGGTACCGCCTTGCCTACAGCGAGGGTCTATTTGGGGGGAGGGGGGAGGTCAAATGTCAGTTATAGTTAAATTTTGGGCCATTGGTCAGTTGCCAACTAGCTGGTTGGTAATAATTAAACAGCTATAATAACTACGAAGCACAACTCACTTCAATTTTCATTGATCTCTATTTTATCACAGCGACATACACTTGACACCTTAGCGAACAGCCTTCTTGTTTTCGTTGTTCTTCTAGTCTAAACTGAAGTACTCCCTTGCTTTCTTGGGGACACACACAAACACACACACACACACTCACTCACAAAACTAGTGAAACACGTGAGCGCGAGAAAACTGCCTCCCCGCGAGGAGTAGGGTCTCCAGGGACAGCGTAAGCCCCCCCAGCCCCCCCCCCCCCCCCACTTTTCAAAGGTAAAAGGCAAGTAACACTAAAAAAAATCGAAGTTACTTTTCTATTAAACGTTTTACCACACCATGTTAGTTTTAAATGCATTTCTAGCCATTTCAGAGGACTTTAATTTAAAAATTTCCGGGCGAGCATGCACCCGGACCCTGCTAGTTGACTCACGCTAAAGCGTTCGAAGAGAGAGCCCCCCCCCCCCCTCCACCTACCCCAGTTGCAGACTTGCTGCGGGGGCTCTGATCTCGTGTTTAAATTTCAAGCCTTCCATTAAGGATGGTCAATTTCTAATAACATACGTACCCTATCATGATCACCCTGATAAGAACCTTGAGCCGTCTTTCACCGCAAGGGAGATAGGAATTTTGATGGTTCCAGGTTAGCCTTTACATGTAGAAAAAGAAAAAGACTTTTACGGTTATTTCTGCAATGAAGCAATGTTCCATATACATGGGAGGGAGGTATAACTCTTGATATTGAATAATATAAATTATTATCATTATGATCATCATCACCGTCATTACTATTGCCACCACGTTTAACAACAACAAGAGGGTGTCGAGAGAAACGATCCGAGCTTGCATTCTACTTGACACCCTACTCCCTCACCACCACCATCACCGCCTTCATGACCATCATCCTCATTACCATCACCACCGTCATCGAAACCGCCACCACCACCACCATCATCACCATCATCATCATCATCATCATCATCATGGTCGTCGTCGCCGTCGTCGCCGCCTCCGTCGTCGTCGTTGTCATCATCATCATCATCATCATCGTCACCACTCTAAGCTACTGTTTTCTTGAAATCACTATAAATGCTTAATTACGTAACTTATCTTCAAAATATGGACCAAGACTCTGTTGTTAAATAGGCGCTGTTAGACCTGTTAATGTCAATTTTATAGCACTTTCATAAAACTTAAGTGAAATTGAGAATAAGAAACCACAACTGAAACTTAAATTTGAAACTGGTAAATATGATAATATCCCAAGATGTGAAAGACTTTGCAGTCTGTGTGATATGAATTATATATCAAAAATCACGTTCTGTTGCGTTGTCCAAAAGTCATTCGACGTCGTCAGATGTAACGTAATAGTCGTAGAATGGAAAGGAAAGTTTCCAAAATAAACAAGGAAAAGTGTATAGAAAAAGAACAGCGATAAAAAGTTGCGTGTCAAAGACTGAAACCATAACCGCGTTTTAAAGTGAATACTTACAGTTTTTTCCTGAAAGAAGACAACTGCAGAGTGGATATGTTTTAGCCGCCTGTCACGCGGTCACTCTGTCACGCTGTAAGGTCGAATTTTTTCGCCTGGTACAAATGGCGGCAAATGATGAAGATGAGTTATTGAGAAAATTACGAGCGCAGCACAGAACAGTTAGCTTTATCACCAGATCGGAGCTTGTAAATATTGACCTCGGTGATGAGTCTTCTCGGCCGGATGAAGACAGTCAGCTTAATGAGACGGTAGTAGTCTCCATGTATAGTAAGCTTTCCAGCTGGCTTACTTTGACATGAGTTCAAAGTTCTCTTGACCGGCCAGTATTTTTCTTCTAGGAATTGCTACTTGCTGGAATATTGGTCAATGAAGCAAGACTCGGACGAAATGGCTATTTCCAGACGTCTCCGAGGGAATTAAGGTTACGCTTTTTTAAATGTTTTACTTCTTGTCCAACGTATAGAGCATCAGAGAGTAGACACCATATATAATTGTCAAAACATGTTGCAAATGAAAGCGCTTGTTCTTACTAGATACATTAAGTAGGCCTGGTTGAATGAAATACTCAGTATGGCTGCAGTCATAGTTCTTAACTCATTACCGACTTTGTTTTTAAAAACAACACAATAATATATAAAAAAAATTCATCTTCACACAAACAAAGTTAATCAAGTGATATCCGCCAGGAACGCTTGTGCCGCTTATTATTATTATTATTATTATTATTATTATTATTATTATTATTATTATTATTTTACTTCACTTTATTACTTGTCTACATTTACCTTCTAGGGCCAGAACCAAACCATGGTTCTAAGGCACTAGAGGAGTGTTTGTTCAGTTTACTTGATTGAAAGGACCTTTCTCAGAATGTGTGCTGTTCCCAGAAGTGCTGTTTTCTGGATTTCATGTGGGTTATTGTTGCCTGGGATTTCGCGCAGCTGTTTTTCAGTGCCTTTCCTAATAACTCCAAGGGCACCTACGGCAACAGGGATTATCACTGTTCTCATCTGCCACATACGGGCTATTTCTAAAATTAATAAATAAATTCTAATTATTATTATTATTATTATTATTATTATTATTATTATTATTACTATTATTATTATTATTATTCCATGTTCACATTTCATGGAAATTACGAAGCAAAAAATTCACAGTTCACAGATTTATTTTGTATTTTCACTGGTCAAGAAAAATTAAAATCACTCAATCCTGTATCATGCAATAACCTCTTTCCCCACGCTCTTATGATAGAATAGTCTTAAAATAGATAGTACATAACCTGTAACCCCTCCCCACTCTACTCGACCAAATACAGTACAAATAATGCATCTTTACCCTTTTTCACTTCTGTGGGTGGAGAGGGGGAGGTGGCGGAAGGGATGGCTGGATTACATGTTAAGGGTTTTGGATTAAAAACTTGAAAGATAGCCAATGAGGAGTGTTCTTCATGATCAGGAGGTCAATAATGGCTGTGTCCATGATTTTGAGGTGAAGCTCCATTGTAATTGAAAAGTCAAGTACAAGTAGGCAAATATGAAGAACAGAAATAAATTTTCTGTTATATGACAGATTCCCTTTAACAAACATCCAAACTCCATACTGGTATTCCCCTTCTCGGGGCATGCACCATAAACCAAGTTCACAGGTGACATCACAAAGCAAACAATGTACCACAATGCTGCAATAAACAAAACACAGTGGAAGAAAACAATAGACTAACAATGGACTTGGTTCATGGTGTCCCACCCCCTACCCACCCCCTACCCCACCCCCTACCCCCTCCCTTCTCCCTTTCTCTCCCTTCCTTTTCCCTTTGCCAGTTCTCTATAGGTATAACATTACAGTCGAACCTTGATTATCCAGACCTCGATTATCCGGATTTTTCGATTATCTGGACTTGCTTAGCTGGTCCCAGTTTTTCATGAATATTAATTAGTAATATTTAAGATCCACAGCAAAACTGTTTCCCTTCAAATTAAGTATTACTGTAATGAAACTCCGGTTCAAACTGAATTTGTTTCGCTTCAAAACACAAATCTGTACGCGTTCTGAGCTCATGCGCGCCGTACTACTGCAACGCATTTCACTGAACTCTGATTTGCTCAGGTGTTCTTTGTTTCTAAGTAAAATTTCATGCTCCACTTGTTCAGTCATTCAGTTTTAGTTTTGGCTCATTAATATTCATATTTTCGATTATCCGGACTCTCGATTAGCCAGACTGTTCAGCTCAGTCCCAACGAGTCTGGATAATCGAAGTCCGACTGTAGTGAACATCAGTTTTGTTTCTGTATTCAAAATTTGAAGGTCTATATTTGTTCATCTGTTGCTTATTGTCTCTTTTTCGTGTTTATTAGGCTTTACAAAATTTACAACAAGCCTGTGTTACGTGTCATCGTCTATTTTTGTGCATGGCTTATTCTTTGTTTAGCATTCTTTGAAACCCCTGCCGTGTCTGGAATGTCACTGCCTTACTGGGTAAGGAGACTTGTATCTTTAAACATGAACATCAATTTACAAGGACAGGAGCCCATATTCACTAGGAACATACACCTGCCCTATATTCCTGTCATGGCATTTTCACAGACCAATTTATTTTTAGATCAAATTACCCATGAATTTCAGACTCCTACTGGAGCTCTGATGACATCTCAAGTATCTGCATGTGCAGAGCCTTTGTTTTGGCCCATTAAACCTTTAATTTGTTTTGTGGCACTCTTGCTGCTGTTGCCGTCCTCTTTGCCCTTTTTTGTGGGAAAAGAAAGTCTAAAAATGAACCGGTCTGTAAAAATGCCATGACATGGCTCAGTATGGGAGTTGTATGCTCTTAGTGATGGGCTCCTGACAAGGAGGAAGATCTTTG
Source organism: Pachyseris speciosa (assembly GCA_016490735.1). NCBI lineage: Eukaryota > Metazoa > Cnidaria > Anthozoa > Scleractinia > Pachyseridae > Pachyseris > Pachyseris speciosa. The sequence goes on along the minus strand of JAEMWC010000056.1, from coordinate 1,480,441 downwards.
TTCTTGTCAGTTCTTCTGTGGGCCTGATGAGTTCCTGTCACTTTGTGTCTGCTTATCCTCCATTTAAGAGTCTCTTTGTCTATCAGTTTCTCTTGGTCATTGTATTTTTAGTTGACCTGAGCATTAAAAGTGCTAAATCTTGTGTCATAGGGTTGAAGATCAAAATAACAGCTGACTCAGAACTTTATGACAGTTATGCCTTATATAGTTTGTAACTCCTCTATCTTTGGCCATTCAGCAGCAGCAAAATTTTCATTTAATATATCCTTTGATTTTTAACTTTCAGGCTACAATGTTGCTGGAGTATTTTTGTCTCTTTGTGTTCATTCTTCGTCTTTTCCATGTGTGGTGTTTTGCAGCTGGGGTGAAATTTTGGCGAGATAAGAAGAACATTATTTTTTTGGCAATCATTGTGGTAAGATAATATAATTGTATTCTGAATCAATGAACACTGTAAAATATCTCTTGATTCTGTTTTAACTATACAGATATTTAATAGCTAAATTTGACACAGTTTTAACTCAATGTATTTTTCAGGTGCCAAAAACTAAGGAGAACTTTATTAAATGAATGCAGTTTGGAGGATACAGCATGCAATATTAATTAGTACAGTTTCACATTTCTCATGTCATACTCATCTTGCTGTTTATTCACAGCTGACATTTCTTGACATGATCATGTACATCATCTTCAAACAAGCTGAACTCCCAGTTCACACTGTGCGATGGACGAGAGTGTTTCGTCCTCTCTTTCTTGTCAATATTAGCGAGGGAAGGCAGGTGAGGACTAACAGCAAATAGCAAGAAATTCCTGTTGACCCTGTTGTCAATGTGACATGAATGGGACTGTGTTGGAATATTGGTGCCAGCAATTTATAATTAGAACATAATCAACACACAGTGTTTCTGCGTCAGCAATCCTGATTGCATCCTTGCATACATGGTGTTTGAAGCAAACATCTTAAATTGTAAAAAACAGCAAACATATACTGGGTATGTGACATTTGAGCTATTTGCATTATTTTGATCAAACCACAAATCTGCATGGCCATGACAACCACACTACAAATGCTGTAAATATTATTTATATTATTATTATTATTATTATTATTATTATTGAAGTCTTGAAATTTTTTCAGGCTTCATTTTGCAATTGCATAAATTACATTCACCACTGCAACGATCATTTTTCATTTGGTTTCATTTCTGCAGTTCATATATGATTTATTTTCATATACATTATTCACACTCTTCTCTTTCACAGGAACATATGAACCCACAATTGACCTGCTCCCAACATCAGTGGCTTCATAGCTCAGTTGGTTAGAGCATTGCACTGGTATCGCGAGGTCATGGGTTCAAACCCCATTGAAGTCCTGAATTTTTTCAGGCTTCATTTCGCAGTTGCATAAATTGCGTTCACTACTACGAAGATCATTCTTCATGAATTTGCTTATTATTACTGGTATTATTATTATTATTAGTAGTAGTAGCAGCAGCAGCAGCAGTAGTAGTAGCAGCAGTAGTAGTAGTATTTTTAGCATTTCAAAGACATCATGTGTTATTCTTCATGTCTATTCCAGATTAGAAGAGCTTTCAGAAATATCAGAAAAACACTGCCAGAGATTGCAAATGTCCTTATTCTTCTGCTCCTTATGATTGCCTTGTTTACGTTGCTTGGAACAAAGCTTTTTGGAAAGAGGTACAATCCAGGCCTGAGTTATTCAAAGCATGATTAAGCTAATCCTGAGTTATAGTGAACTTTGAGTCCAGTTTATTTACTGCTCAATGAAAATATTTTCAAAAGATTTTCACCCTTAAGTTTAGACTGGAAATTAACTTAACTTTAAGTGTAAAATTAAATTTGATTTACAAAACCTACTCAACAAGCGAGATGAAAAATTTAGTTAACTCTTAATCGTGGGTTAGCATTAATCAGCTTTCGAAGAACTGGGCCCTGAGCTATTTGCATTATTTCGATCAAACCACAAATCTAAGATAAGGAACGAAAAACTGATAAAAGGCAAATGTTGCACTCAGATCACCAACATTATAGCCATCACTGTTATGTGCAGTAATGAACATCATGTATTGTAGCCAATGTCATCATCATCATCATCATCATCATCATTGTCGTCATCATTGTCATCATTACTTTTGCACTTAAGTGTTAAAAAACTAAATTGACAATAAGTTAAAACTAGGCCATTTTTGGCAAATGCCAGTGTGAACAATAATTGTTCCCACTGGCATAAACGAAAACTATTTGCATATTAAAAGAAAACATTTGCCTTATTATTTGCCTCATCATTTGCCTCATAATTTGCAGCTCAGACATAATTTTATTAATTTCTTTTCTTTTTTGCAGAAATATAAAACACATTCATGACAAACCATACTTTACAAATTACTTGGATGTGTTTTTTAGACTGTATGTTTTGACGACTACTGCCAACAATCCAGATGTCACGTGAGTTAGATTCATTGTCCTAGCAGTACCCATGTTAATTTCTCCACTAAATACATGTACATGTATACATGTAAAATAAGTAACTTCTTTTTTTTAATTATACATTTCCAATACCCAAACACCCCATATGTAAAGGCTCCAATATTTTGCAGCTAGTCCAGTGCTGTCATTAAGCACCAGGGACCAGGGATTTTCCCTGGTTAATTTGAGTTAGATTCTGAGCTACTTTGATAGAAAAACAGTGTATTGACTTAATAACCCCAACAGCAGGGCATGACGGGGGTGGATCTAGAAAGAGAGGGCTGAAGAAACCACCTGACTCACAATATCACTTGAAAGCTAGTTGGTTACAGAAACTTAAAAAAAAAATACAAGAAAAAAGGGGGGTGCAGCACACACACACACACACACACACACACACACCCTAAATCCACCCCTGGCTGGAATTCTTGCCTATTTTTGCATGTCCCTGCCTGCCTCAAAAATTACCGTAGTGACAGCCCTGACCTAGGCTAAAGTTTAGTGCCCACAGGTAACCCACATGAAATCAGGCTATGTCACGTTCTTTTCACAGGATGCCATCCTATGACTACAACCCATGGTCAAGTTTGTTCTTTGTTATTTTCATTGTTGTCTGCATGTATATATTTGTCAGCATTTTTCTTGCTGTTGTGTACAAGAACTACCGCAAGCATTTGAAGGTACATAGCCATAGTTTTTGTAGTTGACGTTATTGAATCCACCAGAAAATGCCCCAGTCCCTGAAGTGGCATTGATATCCTGAACAATATGATGGTCAAATAATATTACCATCAATGCTACTTACCAATCAGGGCATAAACTATCAACAGACGATACCAAAGATGTTCTAAACACAATCATTAATTCTCTTATATTTAGTAAATTATTTTACTGTTCAACTGTATGGTCCAGGACTTTCAAACAAAATATTAAGAAGTTACAACCGATACAAAATTTTGCCGGGCGCATTTTGACCAATACCAGAAAGTACGATCATATTTCCCCAATGCTGCACGATCTGGGCTGGCTCACGACCTGTTGCACTTGTACAACAACAACAACAACTTTATTTATAGAATAAATATCCAGCGTAGAAAGGACTGTTCCGCAAATAGCATTGCTAGTCTGGGCGGAACAGTCATACAAAACAATTACAAAAATTTAATAAATTTACAAGAGGAGACTTACATGACTTTTAAACAGATTGTACCAAATCATTAAATCGTTAAATCGTCAACATAAATTACAAGTTCAATGACTCTTACAAGGTATGTTTGAATGAAGAACTCAAGTTCAATTGTACGTTTTTAGGGCAGAGGTAATTTGGGAAATATCGATATAGTCATCATGCTTCTTAAGAATATCGAGAAGGAAAGAGTGGAGTTTTGTTTGGAAGTGTTTCTTGAGGAGCTCTCTTAATGATGCTGGCATCTCATTCCAAATTTTAGCTCCTACTCTTGAGAAAGCTCTTTTTTGGATTTCTAACCTAGATTTCTTAATATAGAATTTATTTGCTGACGAAGACCGAGTGTTATAAGAGTGAATACTGGTAGTGTCGCTGAATAGGTTTAAAATGTTACTAAGTACTTTCCGGTTTCGTATATCATGCATTAAGCAACAGACGGATTTGAAATAAAGAAAATTTAGAGGTAAAATATCGGCATGAATAAACAAAGGGACTGCATGTTCACATCTCTCTACGGAAAATATAAATCTAAGTGCTCTTTTTTGAAGAACTAAAATTTTTGTCAAGTAGGATTTATTTGCAAGACCCCATGCAGTCAGGCCATAAGATATCAGTGTAGGGCAATATTAAAGATTGATAGATGCGCAGTAGAGTATTTCGTGGCACAAAATGTCTAAGTTTCACTACTTGTGGGACTACCATGATTTAAAAAAGTCTGAATGGTCTGACGCCTAGCTATTCAAGTTCAAAGCTTACAGAGTGCAACACCAGAAATCATGATCAACTTAGCCTTCCCAAATGTTGCACAGCAACTGCTCAGCGCTGTCAATGCTGTCATTGCTCCAATTTAGTGCAATGAATGACTGTTTGGATTACCAAAGATTTGTTGAAAACACCTGTTTGTAAAATTACAAAACAGTGAATTTGATGCAACCCCAGTTTCAATTTAAGCTGAATTATTTGCTTGACAAAACAAATTAAAAACTACCTCTTGTGCACAAATCGCCCTTGTGCTGCCATTCTTGGCAAATGGCTCTTAGCTAAGTTTTGTGTTTAACTTCGTCACTGTTCAAGTGAGAAATAAGCACGTGATTTTTTTTGTTTCAAAATTGTCCCAAAATTCAACAATTCCTTTCAATTTAATCTTCATATTTAGGTATTTATCATTTACTATATATTAAATATTCTCTTTGTAACAGCGAGAAATCAATAAAGATATGTAAGTTGTCATTTCCCGGTGCATCACACTATAAAATGAACCTATCTTATTTATTCTGCGTCCTTACGCCTCCGCCATTTTTGTCACATATAATAATAATAATATAATAATAATATTTATTTATATGGCGCAAATTCAATTATACAATTTTCAAGTGCGCCTCACATATATGAAATCAACTCTAAATAAATCAAATCAAATCAAATGTTGGTTTTTGTGGAGAGGGGAAAACCGGAGTACCCGGAGAAAAACCTCTCGGAGCAGAGTAGAGAACCAACAAACTCAGCCCACTTATGACGCCGAGTCCGGGAATCGAACCCGGGCCGCATTGGTGGAAGGCGAGCGCTCTCACCACTGCGCCAACCCTGCTCCCCAAGTAGTATGCTCCCACATACTCAACCTTGCACAACATTGTATTGTACCTTTTGATTTTTGTTTTAGAATGAAATCCGTGCATCAGTTTACCGTAAGCGCAGGCAGCTGAAGCAGGCATTTGACGCGTTGAAAGTTTGGTGTAATGAGAGATGGGTGATCACAGAGAAGAGATGGCACACACTCATGAAAGAGGTGTGTCCAAAATGGAGTCCCGCTAGAGTTGCGCTGTTGTGGCAGGTCCTTGATGACAACAGTGATGGAAAAATAGGTATTAACGGCCCGTAAATTGTTACTGCAGTGGAATCCCAATTTCTCTAACCACCATGGGACACGAAAATCGGTTCGAGATATCGGGAGCTCGAGAAATCGGGAGTAAGCTGTTTGAGTGAAGCAAATTCTGAAGGGAAATGACTTTTGGTTCGAGTTACTGGGAGGTGCGTGAAATTGAGGGCTTGAAAAATCGGGATTCTACTGTAAATCATCTCTTGAGTCAACTTCTCCTGGCAAAGTTCTGTTTCAATAGCTTTCTTGTCACTGTTTCACCGATGGTTGCACTCATCATTGCCCGTTTTTTCCAGGTAAAAAAGACTTCCTAATGGTAGCAGATGTATTGAATGTGAAAGTCATTGAAGTGAAAGATCAAGTGAATTTGTTCGAGAGGTTTATCCCGCGCATCTACAATTCACGAATTAGTGCCAAGATCCGACTTTGTGTGTGTCACAAGTAAGTCAAGTTCATTACTTAACGAAACTAAACCTCGTTTATTTTCCAGTGATGATGATGACGATGTCGATGACGGTGACGGTGACGGTGACGGTGGTGTTGGTGGTGGTGGTGTTGGTGATGATGATGATGATGATGATGATGATAAACATCAAAGTTGTGAAAGACATTTCTGCATTTTTGTTTTCCTTTGTTTTCAGGTATTTCGTATATTTTTTCTACCTGGTGATTTTTGCGAATGCTATTTTCATAGCCCTGGAGCGAAATGATGCAGAAGTTCTTTTCCTCGCACTGTTTAATATGGAAATTTTGCTAAAATTGTACACGTATAGCTTCAAGGAATTCTTCACGCGTTACTGGAATATGTTAGTATCATCTGTTATTGTTTTTGTTGTCCTGTATCTTGTTTGTTTGTTTTTCTTTTGGAATTTTCTGGTCTTAAGATTTTTCCATGTCCCAAGTGTTAAACAGTCTGTTTTTTAACGATCTTGTTTTTCAGATTTGATTTTCTAGTTATAGGGTCCGCGACATTTGCTCTTATTATTGAGACCTCCTATGAATCATGTGAGTACTAAATACTGTGATTACTTGTAGCTGTCTTTCATTGCAACTTAGGGTATGAATTACAGTTGCTGCATCCTTGTTTGCAGCAGTTCATTGTCTTCGATCATTCTCTTAGTCTAAATGCGTGAATGTTCGGCCGCCGAGAAGAAAAATGTAGTGAGCGCGGCGATAAGAAGAACATCTAAAAGTGCATCCTGATGGTTTTCATGCAAACTTTCTGTATTCAGAAGAAGTTCAGAAGAAAATGTGGGCAAGAACACTCACGCAGAACAAAGCGAAAAGTTTTAACAACCGTAAAAGCTCTATTAAGCCCCCGGGGGGCTTATTTAATTTCAGGCCTCATTAACGAGGGGCTTATTAGAGGGGGGGGGAGGGGGGGGGGCTTATTTCAGATCTTAAACACGCCGTTTTCGTCTTCATATAGTTTTTGTACAAAACTCAAACAACTGCAGTGAAACTGTACTATTTAATAACAAGCAGCAAACAGTATTATGTGTTTGAGTGTATATTTGTTTAAACTGAACAAACCCACTGGGCCGCATGAAGTTGATTTCGCAAGAAGGAATAGGAGGGACTCATCACAAAATCTCGTGTACTAAAGGGGGGTGGGGCTTATTAGAGAGGGGAATTTATAGAGACGGTGGGCTTATTAGAGCTTTTATGGTAGGTTCTTTTTACCTTTGATGCAAACTCAGACCAAGTAACTTAAACAGTTTTTTTCCTGTTTTACTGTAATCTTTTATTGAATGTTTTTCGTAATAAAATTAATTTTCATTTAGAATAGACATTCAGAGAGAAGAAATCTCAAAACCTTTAGTTGTAAGTTGCCAGTTGACGTCCTTAAAAATACTTTAAGCGCCAAAAAGGGAAAACATATCTGCTGACTCGGACTGCTTGACGGGCTGGCTGACTGACTGTTTCATTGATTAATCGACCGACCGACCGACCGACCAACTGACTGACTGACGGTCTGACTGACTGTACGTCTAAATGACTGACTGACTGACGGAATGATTGATCGATCGGTCGATTAATATAATTCGTTTTCTCAGTGCAGTCAAGTCAAAGTGTGTTGGATTTTCTGATGGTTCTTCGAGTTCTTAGATTATTCAAGATCATGGGTACAATCAAACGGTATGTATCAACGCTTTCACACTTAGCAAAAGTACGAAGATCGAGGGATGGGAGGGTATGAAAGCGAGTGCCGAAATATTAGTGACACTCATACGTCTTTCCACAAGCAACACCTTAGCGGCTAACAGAGAATAAAGGACATGAAGGAGCGAGCAGATGTTTTAAGGACTCGAGCGCAATTCGCACTTTCAGGTTTTTAGCATTTCTCTCCCCGTGGTTTCTATAATTAGCACACAACACGGACATCAGGTTGGAGGAGCTCCTCGAGGTTTCACTGGATATGCGGAGGAATTTCGTTGTGGTTGGTTGCAATTTAGTGCTGTATCTAGCTGTGGAGTATGTTCCTCAGTAGAAAAGGACTGAAACTCTATTAAGTGTGAATTCAGGAATATTAACAGTCGGCTAACATCTCTAAGTCTTAACTTGAAGTTTTCTGGATACGTCACTGATATTTGTGATCTTCTTCGTTACCATGTTATGTAAAATGTGGATTAAGGGGACAGTTTGTAAAGTGTAACTATTTTCTGTTGTTTAGATTTCAGGTTATTTTCGGAACTGTCATGCAGATCGGCCCCGCAATGACTACTTACGGTGCAATATTATTTGTAAGTCTCAAACATGTGACATTATTCAAGAGAGATTCAGCAAACTTCAGCGGGTCTTTGCCGTCTCTTGAGCTTCCACCTTAAATTCAATGAGGGGCAAAAGGAATGGGAAGCAAATTATTAATCTGTGTTGACGTTATTGAACACTATTATTGTAATCCTTTACTAAGGTCGCGAATGACACAAGATGTAAGATGTAACTAAGAAAGCACTGGCTTAGAATTGAGTTTCTGATTGTTTCAAAACAGATCCCAAACTCCCAAACAATACTCGTGTTGTTGACCAATCCAAAAGCATTCTGTTTCGTGTTGAAATGGCTAAATAGGGGACGGCATGCAAACGTGAATCATAGGTTCACGTTACCCCCAGTTTCCTTTCGCGTCTCACCGTAAATGGTAAACGTTGTGTTAATCTATCCACAGAGTCATCCCATTTTTAAGGTCACACATTTGTTCTGTTTTTGCAGTCGTTATTTTAAAAAACACTCCTATAGCAACGGCAAGTGTTCCTTTGGTTTTTCAGTGTTACCCCGTCGTGTCCGCCCATATCTGAGTTGCCACAGGAGACTAGTGGCGTTGTTATATTTCAGCACTGAATACAGTCTTGTTAATTTGTGGTTCTTTATTCAGGTGTTGTACTACATTTACGCCATAATGGGGATGGAATTGTTCAGTAACTTGATCAAAATGGAAGGCAGTTACCCGCCTCGCGATAGCAACGGAACTGATGCTGGAAATTTTACTGAATTCTGCGGGAATATCAAGTTAAAAGATTCCGACTTCTACGCTGATCGCTATTGTAATAACAACTTTAATAACATCCTAAGATCATTCAAGGTCCTATTTGACTTGACGGTTGTTAATCAGTGGCACAGTATCCTTTGAAATTTTTTATTTGGCCGGTTTACTTTGTGGCTGGAGACATACAGTGAACGAGGTATTCTCATAAAAAGAGTGCTCAAAGCGTATCCCCACCCCCTCCCCCTTAAAAACAACAACAACAACCTACGAGACGCAGTGTGAGACAAGTCAGTTCTCGCGTTTCGTTCTTGTTTGAAAAAAAATATAGAGAGAGCGTCGTTTGAGAGTTTGCCCAACCGAAGCGGTGTCAGATTTTTAGGATGCATTCAGCATATATATCTTTATTTTGAGGCAGCAACTATCATATCTCAAATGTGTCAATTCCCAGTCAGTCGTTCTCTTGCAAAACCATGAAACTGAAATTTATGCAGCGATTGTGATGCTTTTGGTGATGTGTTATCTTCGTTGTATCTTTTTATTAATTGTTATTGTAACTATTATTATTACTTTATGCTGTGCCTTCATTTTACGCTATTTGCCTTTAACAAGTCTTCAGTTATTGCTCAAGGTTATGTTCGAGTGACGAATAAGTTTGCCAGGCTATATTTTCTCTCGTTCCACCTCCTTTGTGTAATTGTGGTTCTCAAGTAAGTTTTTATCGTAATTAATGAATTTCGCCTTCTACAGTTACAATAGTAATTTCAGAAGTAAACAGTGATTGGCTGTCATATCATAGCGACTTTCCAAAGAGATAATGGAGAAGGCGCAAGTGAAGTAGCGGTCTAGCACTTCGATCAGTCGGTCGCATTCTCCATTTGACACTACACCACAACTACAAAATGACTGTACGAGAAAATACCAATAGCTCATTTTTTAAGGACTGGGACCGAGTGGCCACGCAAGTGATTGTGGGATTGTTTGGGGGGACACGTTAATAATAATAATAACAAAAATAAAAATAATAATTTATAATAATAATCCTTTATTAATAGCAATAAAAATATTACCTACTTACATAATAATCAAATATATAAGAAGAAAAACAAGACAATAGCTCGGCTTCCAAAAAATGTGTAAAAAAAAACTAGGCTAAAAACTTCCTTTATAAAAAGTCTAAGACATCGTATTAGGTATAAAACAATGTCGCCTACATAACTTCGTAACACTTTTTGGCTCCGTATTCCTGGCTTTGGCTAGAGTTCCCCAGAGCTACCGTTCTCAATTGCCTTAACAAATATTAGCATGCTCTTTCTCAATATCCTGTACCCAGTAAAAGCTATAGTAAACAGTAGTAAATGTCCGACAACTGTAAATGAACTCTCCTGGAAAATCGCGAGCCTCTTAAGCAAAGTAATACTGATCTCAGCAGCGCCTCCTGCCCTGATCCATGACATGGTAGTCGCATAGCTTTCGTCCTTATTAATAGTAGTAATAATTAATAATAATAAGTATTTCTATTACGTATTTTCTATGGAACAATCAAATGCGCATTACAACGCTGGTCTGGCTCCTTACGTCCTAAGCCAAACTGCTTGTAACGCAATTTGCAATTAATGACGTAACAGTTCAGAAGAAGGAACATTCGCGTCCCCTTAAACAATCCCACAATCCCTCACGCGACACTCTTGATCCCAGTCTTTCTCAAAGTGAGCCATTTGATTGGTTTACCTAACAGACACACGAGCCCGCTCGGCTTTGCTTGGTCAGCGAACACGCTGTCAAACAACGCTGCTATCAGATAATTTCTTTGTTCCTATTTTGGATATTCTGGTGAGGAAAATTGTTCCAATCTTTCAAACTAGTGGCGGATGAAAAAAATTACGAACGCTTGCGGTAGGCGTTTTACAATATCACTCGAAAATCGTTCTAACAGAATCGATTGGATGTTTTTTATGAGTTCATCCCTGAACTCGACCGGCGCTCTTTTATTAGCGAAAAAGTCTCTTTCAGTTGAACGGAGCAATTTTGTGATCATTTTTAAAGCTGGATTGTCTCCTACCATCTTAAAGAAAGTATCTTTGCTAGCCAAACTTCTTCAGATACTGTTACACATTCTGTAACTAAGGTGGCCATTGATTTAAAATTTGGATGGCGAAGCGGCAAATTGTCATTACAAAGAAGTTAAACTGAACAGCTCACAAATTTTCATTGCTTGTTTTGTTCATGTGGGTACTTACATACATACTTTATTTTATAAGTACGTTTAGAGGGGGCAGCCAAAGGGCTGATGTGGACCTACTACAAATAATTGAAAAATTACAAACTTGAAAAGGGAAAAAAATATATTAAGCCAACCTCGTTGCCAGGGTCTCTCCTCTTTCCGCAATGCTGATAAGGCCTAGTAAGGCCGAAACAGCTGTCCATGGCTGCTAATGCTCAGGCTCAAACTTTATCTGGTAGGTTTAAGGGGTAATGCCTGCTATCACGTGGCCTTGGTGCTGAATGATTGGCTTTCAGCTTACCTAGAAACGTTATTTTGAGCGGTATTCTAAAACAAGAATGCTTTAGTTTGTATGCTATCATCATTTGACACTTCACGTGCTACGGTAAATACGACCAAACTTTCGCGGGCTGTCGCTTGTAATTACTCGGTTTTACTAAAGCCAAGAGTAAATGAATAAGAAAATTTATCGAGTGTGTCATTAACTTAGTAATTTGTTCTTTCAGTATTTTTGTAGCGTTTATTTTAGAAGCCTTCATGTTGGAGTATTCTATCACGCATGGAAAGATAGAAACCGTCTTCAACAAGAAAATTGAGGAGAAAGGCATCGGTGTAGGAATGTAAGTATACAGAGAATGTAAGGATGAAATTCAGAGCAGTCTTCACTCACACAGCTGGTTACTTATTACGGTGTTCATAACATAAATCGACTTAAGCTCAAAACACAGGTGAACCATAAATTGAAAAGTATCGTTTGCCGGCTCTGCGATTGACCTGGAATTGCGACAGTATTATTACATCCATTGAAATTTGATCGAATACCAACCCAAGCCGATACAAGTTGTTAATTTTGGTTTGGTTAAACCGCGTTACTCTTAAGTGGCTTTTGATGTGTTGTGCCCAGATTTGCTGACACAACAACAGCGCCAGCAAGGTATCGAACAGTAGATCAAGAAAAGGGTGTAGCGCAGTAATAAGAAGAGAAAGGGATTACAGGTAGGTAACGAGTAATCCCTTAATTTTCGTACGGGTATTAGAGGTGTTCCGCTCGCTCTACTGTGCCTGAGAAAAGTAAGGCACTGCTCGTAATATAGATCACTTTATGGGAAAGGGTAACTAGAAGGAGTTTGAGCGCATGCACAAGCTGCAGTCCTGATGCAGAAACACAACGCAGCCAGTCAAAGGATTACAATTATTACAGTTGCAAAATACAACTTGCATTACAGATGCGATGGCTTGAGAAAACGTCACAAAGGGAAACAACCAACCGTTGCGTTTCAGCAGTTAACGGTGTTGCTTTTTGTCTGTTTGATAACTTTGTTGCAGTCTTGTTTCAAACACACGCTTCAATCGAAAACTAACCAGTCTTACCAATGTTAGGTGTCCTGTGCGAGAGAGAGCAGCCTCGCTTCTGTCCACTGATGACGGTGACGAGATGATAAAAGATCGCCGAGGCAATGGCTTCATCTCTGTGGAGAATCTCGCACTGGACACTGGTTTGAGATTTAAAATGCCATCACAGCAGAAAAAGAACGCTGATCTTATACTACAGGAGATGTTTGAGGACGAACTGGAGGAAGATGATATAGGACCTAAAGATCTGGATGATTTAGATGAGCTCGATGAATCAGAGGAACTTGTAGAAGAACGGTCCAGAAGAAAACTTACTTTTTATACTATCGATGCAGATTAAAGTGGAACAGTCTGCAATTAACCTCTAGGAGACTGTCCTACACCTTCGCATGCTCCGCACGTGATAAGCTCGCTTGATGTAGCAAAAAAAAGGATCTTAGTCTTCCCAGGACCTCCTCAGATTGTTGACGCTCAAGGCCCGACGGGACGACCTTGTGGTTGTTGCTGCCATATTATTACAGCATATGTTGATGACAAATATTTTTGGGAATAATTCGTTTCCTGGTATATTGTTCTCGCATTGGTGATTAATACTTCGTCACAGACGTCGACAGTTCCAGTTTAACTGTCACCGGATAATAATAATAATAATAATAATAATAATAATAATAATAATAATAATAATAATAAGTAATGGTAATAGGACTGAGTGGAGTACAATTCAGGGAGTAATCGGGCGAGTGATTTCAAATTGGCCGAGCGCGTAGCGCGAGGCTGATTTGAAATTACGAGCACGATTACCCCTGAATTGTACGACACGAAGTCCGATTACCAATTAATTGTGTCAATAACAAAATGCAAGAAACTCTAGAGGTCAACTTTCTAAATTGTAAAACGTATTGTACAAAATAACCAACGGAAATGGTTGCTATTTTACAAAGTGCAAAGATTGACAGCTGACACGACATGGCAGCTACTGCTCAACACACCCAAATAAGGTTACTGTCCGATTCGGCCTGTCCGATTACAGGTGTTTGTAATCGGACAGCTCAAATCGGACAGTTTGGACCTGAAGCAGCCAATTAAGCCACAAATAAAGGCTGTTAAGAACCAATCACATTCGAGCATTTTGTTATTGACACAATTATAATAATAATAAGTTTTTTAATTATGATAAAAACATATTTACATGTATCCTTAATTTATTAGGATAATTTATTGATAATAATAATAATAAATAAATAATAAAATTTTTATTTAAAAAATAATAATCATAATCATAATGATTTATATAGCGCTATTACATTTATTGTTCATAGCGCTTTACAACAGTAGTAATTACAGTATTAAGTAAAAATTAAGAAGTAAAATATATTTTACTAATCAGTATACTAATTAACTCTGTCAAACGGAGTTTAACGGTGTTAAACTGGACGAGTAAAAATTTTTCTTTATAAATGCCAATGTTTCAAGGCAAATATTAGGTGAACTGAATGTGAGACTAATTACTATGAGCTTGCAAATCTTTTACAATGCCAGTAGGCATGATAAGGTAATTTATGCGAAGTGCTTGTCAAAATGTAAGCCTTTTGAACTGGTGATTGGATTTACTGAGGAAGTGTTGTGTTAAGGTTTAGAAAAAAATACACAAAATATACATAATCTAAGGACGGGAAGGCTAAATATAGTTACCATACCGTTTATAAAAAGCCTCAGATCTTGGGTCTGCGGAGAAATTATTTTCATTTCGCAAGAAGAAAATAAATGAATTAACTTTTAAATTTGAAGAAGATTTGAAAAAATAAAACAACACTTTTAAGTTTAAAACAAGACATGTTTCGACATACTTATGCCATCTTCAGTTGCAAATGTTCGTTACAATTTGAATTTTAACTGTATACAGAGTTGCATCTTACAAGGATTAACTATTATTTGAATAATAATGAAAACAAGTATAAAACATGAGGTATTCGACCACAAAACTTACTAAATAGAAAGGGTTAATCCAACATGTTGTAACTGTTGGTTTAAAACAGGCCTCTGCCATTTAATATGCAGAGCCTCTTTGACTTTAATTTGAAACTTAGAGGTTGCAGAGTCTAAAACAGTGAAACATTCCGTAGAACAGGAGTCTCGACAAGCCTGAGATGACACTAAATGCTTGTAAACATGAGAAGCCTTGTCGGACACAAGGTGCTCACGAACGCGAGTAGAAATGTGGCAAGCGGTTTCGCCAATGTAACTAGCATTACAGCCAGCACAAACAAATTTATAAACAATATGCGAACGGTACGGTGGCCCATACCTGCCACGGCAAAACTTACTTTCTCACGGCAAAACTTACTTTTCCACGGCAAAACTTACTTTCTCACGGCAAAACTTACTTTTCCACGGCAAAACTTACTTTCTCACGGCAAAACTTACTTTTCCACGGCAAAACTTACTTTTCCACGGCAAAACTTACTTTCTCACGGCAAAACTTTCTTTCTACGGCAAAACTTTCTTTCCACGGCAAAACTTACTTTCTCACGGCAAAACTTACTTTTCCACGGCAAAACTTACTTTCTCACGGCAAAACTTACTTTCTCACGGCAAAACTTTCTTTCAACGGCAAAATTTTACACGGCCATGAGACTGGAATCTACGAAAACAAAATGGCGACTGCTGATGATCAAAACATGGACGATTGGGAAGATGAATGCGAAGAGGAGCTCATAAAATACTACTTTTATCGAGGTTATCAATATAAAGTCATCCTAGAATTTCTATCGACGTATCACAACGTCGAAATAAGCGAAAGAACGTTGCATAGAAGACTAAGGATCTATGGACTATCGAGAAGAAATCCTCAATACGATGTCAATGCCGTAATTGACGAAGTTAGACGAATGTTAGACGGTCCTGATTGCATTTCTGGATACAGGCACGTGTGGCATAGTCTTCAGTTAAAGGGACATCAAGTTCCTCGACTTGTGGTTGAGACTCTGCTACGTGAATTGGATCCTGATGGGTGTCAACAGAGAAAAGAACATAAACTGAAAAGACGCGAGTACCACAATCCTGGACCAAATGCCGTTTGGCATGCAGACGGATACGACAAACTTAAACCCTATGGTTTTCCCATTCACGGTTGCATAGACGGCTGGAGCAGGCGACTTTTATGGCTGGTAGTTACTCGATCAAACAACTCCCCTGACAACATAGGATCTTACTTCCTTGATACAGTTAAGGTGTGTGGTGGGTGTCCACGTGAACTAGTTACTGATTTGGGTACAGAGAATAAGATCATGGCCTCTGCGCAAGCCTTTTTTCGTGACGATGAAAACGCCCACAGATATGTTGCATCCCCGCGGAATCAAAGGATTGAGGGTTATTGGTCACAGTACCGAAGGAATAGGTCAAGTTGGTGGATAAATTTATTCAAAGATCTTGTTGAAAGAGGTGATCTTAACACGAGTAACACGTTGCAGAAGGACTGTCTGTGGTTCTGCTTCGCAGAGCTTCTACAAGAAGATTTGGACACTGTAAAAGAACATTGGAACACGCATCGAATAAGGAAATCAAGACATGACACCATACCTGGTGTTCCAGACGTGCTGTATTATTTGCCTGAAGGAAGGGGCGGGGACTCAAATTTGCTACTCTCAGTACCTGACAACAAGATCAATTATGTCGAAAATCATTTAATAGAGAGGGAGGAAGACAATGAGCATTTTGATTATTTTCGGTATGTGATGGATTCTCTTGAGCTAGTAAAGCCTGTACATTGGAGAGAAGCCTTGTACCTGTACCACAAACTTGTTTCAGTGTCAGTCTCAGGTGGTTCTTAGGCTACCGTAACCTATAAGGCTCTCGCAACTTCCAAGATTGTTGGTATTAGTTCTTTTCTCATCACTCAGTGACATTGTAGTACTCAAGACTTCACTATTGGTCGTCAACTTTAATGCGCTTGCTTTCGAAGAAATACTAGTACACGTTACAACACAAAACGCATGTGTAGCTACTTCTGGAAGCATTCTGACGACAGTTCCACACAAATCCAACTGAAGTTCAAGAGTGCCGGTTTCCTCAAACTCCTTGATAGACATTATAGTCAAAACACTTTGGAATTTTTGTTTAAGACCCAAGCGAAAAAAAATACCTTCAGGAAGCAGGCATGCCTGGATATCCACAATTCGTTAAAACAATGTGCACCTCTCTTGTTCAGGAATGCTGTCTATGTTTATTACAATCTGATGGCCCTAAAGCTTGAACAATTCTATTTTCTTTACTTTGCTTTGAAACTGTTATAACTGGAACTATCATCTCAGCATTTGATGATTTGATTGAAATAACATGCAGCAGTGTTTTTAATTGCAATAAAGAACTATCAGTGTGTGGCTAAAAAAATAATGTTACAACATTTAGGGGAAAAGGAACTCAAACAAAACAACACCTAAAGTATTAAATCCAGAGAACAAAATGCCTTTGTGCCACATTTTGTTTTTCACAATATGGTCTGAACAACATAATCTAGACCTAAGGTTTAGCAAAAGCCTGCCCTTTAGAAAAGGCAAGGATAAAGACCTCTTTGAACTCAGCAAATGAGGTCATGTGTGCCACAGGGAAGGTAATTTCCTTGGCACAAGCCCCTACAATAGGAAAGCATATTTTGTGATTTGGGTTGTGCTTTAAAGTGCATATCACCCCAAAATATTTTTTTGCTACAATGAACCTTTGCACCACTTCGAAACGCGTTTCACCTTTCGTTTCTCTTTTTTACCAATTGCTAACTTTTTATAGTATTTCAAAGTTGCGAAAAATTGAGCATCGTTGTTTCACGACCGAGTCAGAAGGGGAGTGGGTCTATTCCCGGGTTGACGTCACAAACTGATTTGCATCGCATCAAGTCTTTGTAAACATGCATGCAAATCAGTTTGTGACGTCAACCCAGGAATAGACCCACTCCCCTTCTAACTCGGTCGTGAAACAACGATGCTCAATTTTTCGCAACTTTGAAATACTATAAAAAGTTAGCAATTGGTAAAAAAGAGAAACGAAAGGTGAAACGTGTTTCGAAGTGGTGCAAAGGTTCATTGTAGCGAAAAAATATTTTGGGGTGATATGCACTTTAAGCAGTCATGGTTAAAATAAACAGTCACACTGAGCTTTTGGTTATTTACTGGCCTGTGCCTTTGACCAGTTAACCATCCCAATACACCTGCCACAGTTAAATCTGGATTTTCAAATATTTCTCTTCCTTGTTCAAGTCCACTGTCAAGGGTGTCATCCTTATAACCAACTGCTGCAGCGTGACCCACAATATTAGCATCTTCACACAAATTTAAGCAATCCTGGAAATGATCCATGACATTTTCTTCAATGTGTCTGCGTACAGAACCTGTTGGTGAATACTGTGGGCTCATTATGGAGAACAAATAGTTAGCATCCGGTGCCAGTTGTTCCTTGAAACTTCCATCAACAAACAATGGTTGGCATGCTGATGGGTTGCTCTTCATCAACTCTGCCAATCCATAGATGGACATTCCTGTAAAGAATTCTTTCATATACAACATTCTGCGATTAACTAGGCTTACTTTTACAGATCGTATGATGTCATCCACATGTTTCTCGTCAATCACTCCAGTGTATCCATGTTCCAAGATCATATCAGAGTAGTTCTCACAATCTTCCTTTATATCATTTAGATGTGTTTGCTCCTTTGTAGTCAAATCTGCCTCTTGAATGTTAACCATGTCAACACTGTTTAACATTGAGTCATATGCACACTGCTCAAGAAAGCAAGGTGGAGGCCCACCTTGAGCCAAAGAAACTGCCACAATTTCTCCACAAGTGCGGAAGTTCCCATTTTGAACATGATAGGTAGAGTCTGCAGGACTGCCATCTGGGAACATCTCCCTCCCCATGTCAGTAATAACTTGCGCTAAGAATTCTTGGGACATGGCGCCAGTATCAATTCCAGCCTCACCACTGTAATGGACTCTTAGAACACCACCGGGTGGATTTTTTTGGGCCTGCCTTTGCCATAATGCAAGTGTCCTTGTGAAGAGTGCAGCACGGCGAGATACAAGAAAAAACTCTTGTGTTTGATCCACTCTTTGTGCCAGCAGTTGGACGACTTCATTTGGTGATGACAAAGCAGTGGGTGAGGTCAAATCAGAGGTAGTATGGTCAGGAAAATCAAGAAAACAGTCATTGTCATTTTCCCATTCTTGAAGTAAATTTGCTAATTTGCCATCTTCTACTATCTGCTGTTGTAATGGTTGAATGCTTGTACTTGCTTCACCTAACTTTTCACCACTTGAAGAATGGCAGCTTATGGGTGGAGTACTAGTGTCAGTCTTGTCAAGAGAGCTTCCTGATAACTGAGATGGCAAGGAACTTTCAGACACAGGAGTGGGCATAGAATCACTTGGTTCTGATTCTGTAATATCGGTTCCTTCAGACATTTCAAAATCAGCAGTTGTGCACAGGTACATGGTTATTCTCTTATAATCTTTTCCAAGTTCCGTCTTATACTTTTCAAGCTGGAAATCTTCTTCTTGGCCTGGTAGACAGAGGGCATGGCTACCATCTTCATACAACACAACATAATCCTCCTCGCCATCAAACTTCCTATCAAATGCGGCTCACTTTTCAATTCCTCTGCCTAAGATTCTGGCATAGCTAGCTGATTTTGGAACTTGAATAGGTAGCCGCTTTCCCCAGACTGGTTTTAAGTCGTTTTCCACCATTCTCATCAGGCCAATTGAAACAGTTACGGTTTCATCAGGATTCACTTTACTCTTCTTTCTTGGACGAAATTGGTGTTGCTTTTTTTTGCAACTCATATAATCTTCAAATGACTTTGCTTGATTTAGAACTGGCTTCCCAAAGGAAAGTTTTGCACTCTGACTAGTGCTTGCTTCTGCAACAGATAAGCCACACTGAACTGGAGAGCCACATTTCCAGCAAAATTTTGCACTCCTTCTTTGTTTTACTGAACAAGATGTACAAAACCTACGTGTAATAAACAGAAAATATACTGTACATAAGCTTCCATGGAGTGTTCCCCGCAAGTAAGTACTTCATTACTTTCTGATGTATTACATAACATAACCCTCCAGATCATGATATTCAAATGTAACCTTGTAAATGATCATTCAAAAAGGTTTCACTAACACTGGAATAAGGATTGACGAGGAACCAGTTTTGCAGTGTTGCACAAGTACTTTGCGCGTTGGACTTTTGGATTTGGATGTAACACGTCGTTGGCTTGAGGTTATACACTGAACTGAGAAGTTTAAGTTCAATGGAGCGTCTACACCAGTTAATGCGAAAACAATAAGAATCTTAGGAACACTTTCCACTAGGTTCCATTCATTTAACCTTAATTATTGCTTTTATTATCACTTAATTATCACTTAATCGCTTTCATTACTCGTCTCCCTGAGAAAACGAAACCTAATAAATCTGTGTCACTATCAAGAGTCCCTGCACATCAATTTACGAGGAACATTTTCCCGACCAGAGTTAGTAGAGGAGACACTGACTCTGTCCCGACGTAGCGATAAACTGGGAATTAAACAACCGCCAATGGAACGTTACATAAATTAAAGGTTTTTCCAGCGTTTGAAATTGTAAAAAAAAAAGAACAATAATCAAAACAAATTTCAAAGGAAATACTTACACAAAATCTTCTGCGTCCGCCATGTTGCCGAGAAAACATTACGAAGCTCCCGGATCTACATAAGCGCGGGAAACTGCAGGCAGAGAGAAACTGGAAGCTAGCCGAGGAAAAAGTTTTGCCGTGAGAAAGTAAGTTTTGCCGTGAGAAAGAACGTTTTGCCGTGGAAAGAAAGTTTTGCCGTGAGAAAGTAAGTTTTGCCGTGGAAAGAAAGTTTTGCCGTGAGAAAGTAAGTTTTGTCGTGGAAAAGTAAGTTTTGCCGTGAGAAAGTAAGTTTTGCCGTGGAAAAGTAAGTTTTGCCGTGAGAAAGTAAGTTTTGCCGTGGAAAAGTAAGTTTTGCCGTGAGAAAGTAAGTTTTGCCGTGGAAAAGTAAGTTTTGCCGTGAGAAAGTAAGTTTTGCCGTGGAAAAGTAAGTTTTGCCGTGAGAAAGTAAGTTTTGCCGTGGAAAAGTAAGTTTTGCCGTGGCAGGTATGGGCCACCGTAGAACGGAGACCCTGTGCTACGAAATCTTTCACGCTGAACAACACTCTAACCTTAAAAGTGGAAAAAACTAGCTTGATGTCAACATTACTACAATATTGTCTTAGCAGTTTTCTCAGTTTAGTTTGTGTAACGCTGGAAAAACGGCCGGCGAAAGGAAGTTTATAATAACGTGTAGAAGGTTTGTTGGTCCCAACAATGTGGCTTCTCTGTGGGCTAGCTTCATTAACTGCATTACAGATATACTTACGAATAATTTTATCGACGATCGAATTTGGGAAACAGTTCTTCCGTAAAATAAAAACAAGTTCTTTGATGTCTTTATGAAAGCCAAACCATGTATTTTTAATTTTGTAGACTCTGTCAACTAATGTCCGAACTAGTCCCAGTTTGTATGACAATGGGGCAAAACTGAAATAATTGGTAAGAAGACCAGTGAAGGTCTTTTATTTGCAGAAAATAGATGTAACTGGGGACTTATGATTGTTATCAATCAAAATGTCTAAGAAAGGTAATTTACCCTCAGTTTCCCTTTCCATAGTGAACTTTATATTGGGATGTCTGGTGTTGATGTAGTCAAAAAATAGATGAGCGTCATGTTAATTCATGAATACACAAAAGGTGTCATCGACATAACGTCTATAGAATAACACTTGTGATGACGAATAGTTTTCTAACCGTAGTTTCTCATAGTGTCCCATAAAGAGGTTTGCGAGGAGAACCCATTGCTACCCCATCAATTTGGTCATAAAAGACACCATTAAATAAAAAATGTGTTTGCGCTGTAGCAAAGGAGAAGAGGGTTTTGAGATCAAAAGAACTTATTTTAAGGCCTGGATTACCCTGGATAATATATTTAACCGCCAGATCAATACATTCGTCAAGAGGTATGTTGGTAAACAAACTCTCAACATCAAAGGAAACCATGAACTTGCCAGAGATGGATAGGTGGTTGATTTCTTTAACGAAAGTGAACGTATCTCTAGCAGTATAATCTGATGGGATGTGGGGTTCTAGAAGATTGCAAAGGAATTTGGCCAGATTGTAATTATAAGTTGGAAGACCGTAAATTCTTGCAGGTTGAAAAAATGCATAAGTCTCGTGAACCCAATTCAACACCACTTTTCCGTCCCATAGTTTCTTCCATAGGTACTTATAATTACAATCAAACAAAGTAGCATTGGAGTCACTAGGGTTACTTTCGAAAGCTTGCTTGGCTACGTTAAGTTCAGTTTGGAATTTTTTTTCGGTTTCTTTTCTTTGCTTTGCCTTTCTACTGGAGTGACGGATAGCATGAGCCCATATATTATATTTAACCAAATCCCACGCACATCGATCGTCAGAAAGTTCTTCCCGTCCCAGTTCGGCAATCCACATTAAAATCATTTCGGTTGTACTGTTAACGTACTAAAGAGTAATTCATCATGCTTTCCCGGGAAATTTTGAAATGTTAGTCCTTGGAAATACGATTTCCAGAGACGCAGCCGGATGGAATCAAAATCTAGCCAACGGATAAAGGCAACTGATCTGCTTCATATGCTATTATTTTGACGTCAAATCGAGATTTTAGACGAGCCTACTGCGCATCTGCACCCAGGCATTGGACAAATTGGTTACGAATCAAATTATAGATGACAAACTCAAAGATGCTCCCCTCATTTCTGAACACCGTTACAGAATGCAACGATATTATGGCACGTTTGAGTCTCTCTGGTCAGATCAGGAACTGGGAGGTAGCTTGAGTACAACAAGAACAACAACTTTATTTATGACTAATAACGAAATCACAAATTTTTTAGTGTCCACCTGAGTATAGCACAGCTAATCAAGTCGGGTGGAACAATAGACGTGTACACTAATTTGTGTATTCACATTTATTTCGTTGCTCAATGAATCATGAAAATACACCAGAGGGGAGTTGTTTGCCAGAAGTTCTCACATCAATAGGCGAAACCCAGTCGGTTGACTTACTTGTTCTCACTATGGTCGTATAAGTATTAAAATACTTCACTTTGCAAATATCACTTTTCTTTTACTACAAATCTTCTAGAATAAGCCTTGAAAAAATTAATACATCGTTACGACTATTTTGTTGTTGCTTCATACAATCCTCAGGGCATTGACAGCCAATAAGTGAAACAGAGGAAACGTCAAAAGCCCGCCAAAGTGACTCCGAAGTGGGATTCACCTGCAAGCAAAAAAAAGAGAGACTTAAACGTATTACCGTCATTCAGGACAACTGAGCAAAGTGATGAGGCTGTGTATTGCAATCCAAACGCGGGCAAACGATGCGATAGAATACGATACGAGTTTATTGTGTCATACGCTTAGCTAATCAGGTGTGACATTACATAATGTATTAGCGCACCAAGCTAGTTTACAGGTATTCCACATAAATCAAGATTAAATTTAAAATTCACTACTATTAAATATACCTACTATAAAATTAACTACTATAACATATGAATTAGCTACTATAAAATTAACTACAATACAATTAACTACAACAAGGGGCTTCAATTAACCTAAACTCGTGCTTGCAAAAAACAGCATTGTATCCCTAATTTAGCGCTAAACAAAAGAATAGAGAGAAGTCTGTCTTTCTTACATCGGACGCATTGCGCTTAGCTTGTGTTGGAGTCTATTTCTTTAGACCCCTATCAACATATATCCCCCTAAAATTACAAACTTGCTTTACAGCTCAACCATTGAGAACAATAATTGTAACACTTGTAAAAAAGAAGAAGAAAAAGAGAAACGAAAAAAAGCCCACGATATATGCCACTAATAGATATCGAACCCGGGTTAGCTGAGTCAGAGGCAGGAACAATGACCTCTTGGGCACAGAGGTTCATCGCAATGTAATATGATAAAATAGTGTATTGATTCCAAAAAAACTAAGCACACTTGGTTTCGCTTCGATGGATATTTGTTTGAGAAAGAAAGCGCTTATCGAACGATGTAGTTTTATTTCGTATAAACGTTAATGGAGTCTCGGTGAAATGTGAGGAGAAAAATAATCAACAGAGTTTACAAATACGTTTACAAATACGTCAATCCAGGGTCATTTGAAATATAAGAAAGCCGAACGTTTCTACGGTCAGTTTCAAGTCACGCAAGTAAAAACTACAGTGGAACCCCGCCTTACGGCCACCTCGTTATTACGGCCACTTTTTTTTGGCCGCTCGGCGAAACGACCATACATTTTCTTGTAATAAACCCCTCGTTAATACGGTCACCCGTTAATACGGCCAAATTTTTTTGGCCCATTAGTGATCGTATTAACGGGGTTCCACTGTAATCGCTTATCATTCAAAAACTAATATCCAGAATTGAGATATTGTGAAAAAATAGTAAATAAACTACCTGTCAAAGTCTCAGGGGTGTATGATATCCCGTACTTGAGTTATTCCAAAAAATGTACTACCTCTTAGTGGAGCGTACACGGGGAAACACGGCAGTCTAATTAAAAACAACTGGAGGTAAGTTCGGTCATGTTAAAAGCTTTCTTCTCGCAGTTGAACTTGCAAACATTCGTATGGACACTTCTTTTAACATATTAGTTGTTCAGACTTCAAAGATACAAGGTGAATCGACGTTTTCCGATACGTGACAACAGGCATCATTCATCGGTTCGTGTCTGTTTCTTTGCAGTGTATATCCATAATAATAATAATAATAATCTTTATTTGCTTTTATCAATGTATACATTTTTTTTTTATTACAATCTACAAAATTTACAAAATATGTTAATCTAATCTAAATAAAAACAATGGACAAGCTAGGAAGCTAAATAAACCAGTAGGTTTTCTTGTTAGCTCCCTGAACAATTGAGGTTCTAAGTGGCAGGTAAAATAAAATAAAAGAAAAGTAAAATAAAAAGAAATGCAAGGAAGGGTGAACTTATTTACATGAAGTATGTTGCTTCATCAGTAAAACAAAACTTTATTTTATTTGTTGTTCAGAGAGTAGATAACGTTTAATTTTCTTAGGAAATGTGAACACACTTGAATTTTTTAAATGAGTTGGGATGTCTTCCAAATGTCCGTAGCCATAAAAGAGATTGATTGTTTACCTACGTTAGTTCGTACACTCGGCTTAAAGATTTTTCTTAGCTGTATATCTCGTGTTGTAGTGGTGTCTATTACTAGCATATTGAAACATGTTGTCGAAAAGTTCAGGCCGGCAGCCTTTATGCCATGAATGCACGAATTTTGAGACTTGTAGACGATAGATATTATTAACTGTTATTAACTGTTATTAACCATAGACCCCTATAAACATATATCCCTTGAAAATTGCTTTACAGCTCAACCATTTATAACTTACAATAATTATAACAACGGAAGCTTTAGATAAACAATTGAGGAATAAAAATTAGTGATAAAAATTGTGAATGACGTTTCGATGAATCGTTCATCATTTTCAAATTCGTAAAAACTAAAAGTCAAATTCTTGTGAGTTCTTTATATGCTAAAATGTGTGTGGGAATCTCGTTGCATGTAATTAAAAACGCTACAATGTGGAACATAGAAAGTGATAATTAGGTACTAAATAGTTTTGCTTTGATTGAATCAGATTGAGTGTTCAGCTTAGGTTTCATTTCTTGGATAAAAAGCATTTCGTAAATTAAGCATTCAAATTTCCCACGACATTTCTTTAGAATGGTGTACTGGGTACTTCAGATATACCTGATCTATTTGCTGAAGATCGATCGATTTGCTGATCTATTTGCTGAAGAATGTGACAACTTGAAAGGGATCTTCTTAAAACTGAAGTACCCAGATAATCTTACTATAGAACTCACAAGAATTTGACTTTTAGTTTTTACGAATTTGAAAATGATGAACGATTCATCGAAACGTCATTCACAATTTTTATCACTAATTTTTATTCTCAATAATTATAACACTTTAAAAAAAAATATATTTAAAAAAGAAGATGAAAAAAAGGAACGCAAAAAAAAAAAAAAAAAAAAAAGGTGTCGATAGCGGGAACCGAACCCGGAACATCTGCATAACAAGTCATAACGATGACCGCTAGGCCACGGTCGTTCAGCAAAGCGAATAAGGTAAAAATAGTTTACTTATTCCAAAATGACCATTATTAGTTAGCGCTTGCGCAGAAACGCCGGAAGTGAGCTTTGCGGATGAAACTCGACGACGAAGAAAAAGAAGAACGGACGGTAATTTTAACCTCGGACGCTCTACGCAGCCCGAGTAATAACATATGAATACACAAAATGAGTCAAAGTGGGTGGCAAAGTCCTTTGTCATAAATAGCTAGTTTATCTGTGTTTTATTCTTTGCTACAAGTCTCTCTGTTTTTCTTTTTTTTTTTTTTATCATTTGCGTGGCCATAGGTAAGCGGATTTTATTTAATTAAACGCCGATAATACATAGTCGCCTCTCACCAGTCGATAGAAACCGAAAGCGGTCCGTATAACTCTTTTCACTTGACCCAGTGACTGAGTTATTCACAAACAATACACGGTAAAAGTGTTTTATTTCTGGCTAGTAGGTTTGTGAGTTCGGCAATTATCCTTGCATTACACGGAATCCCAAGCAATATAAATTCAGAGCGTCGTTGCGTAGGACACCAGATTGCTTGCGAGTTTGCCTAACAGTCGGTTACAGGTTGATGCTGATTGTTATAAGCCGCTATCACAGACAAGAAAATGACAGTACAAAGTCTCCTGTAAACGAGAGCGGTTTTTTTTTTCGAAGACTAGAAACTGCTATTGATCAGCTGAGGCATGTTGCCCACTTTTTTTTTTAATTACCTTACGACTGGAACACATCTCCTCTCCTTTCAGCCTCCCTACCTCCCTCCCCTCCCCTCCCCTCCCTTCCCTCCCTCCCTCCCTCCCCTCCCCTCCCTCCCCTCCCCTCCCCTCCCCTCCCCTCCACCAAAGATGGGTCCGTACGATCCTTAACAGCAGATGGCATACTGTTCCCTTCCACCGATAAGCGGCATTTTTGTCGGTCCCAGACCGCACGGGTTAACCATGCTAAACAGGAACGCCTGGCTGCATGATGTGTGTACACCCTCTGTAATATGTTAAGAATATAAACAATGAACGCAAATCAGTGATTTTTGCAACTGTCAGTGCTTTTTAAGTTTTCTTCATTACACAACTTAACAATTAATGCTATGTAATCCTGGAAAAAAGTCGAGTCATTTTAAAGTTTCAAAACAATAACAAAAATACCATGCAAAATAACATATAATAGAATGCAAAAGATGAAATGTAACACATACTACAATCCGATTGCAATTGAATAAAACATTTTTCAGTTTCGATTTAATGCGCCTTGCTTTGTCCCGCTTTTATTTTTAACTGATTATTCTGTTTATCTTTGTTCTTTGTAATTCCACGAAAAATCCACAATTTTATCTCCCAAATTCTAATTTTGGCGCAAAGTCCTCAATTTACAATCAGTGACATTTCAGTGCTGCAACTTGCGAACCCCGCGAAAACCCTAAAACGGTAAAATTCCGTGCTCAGATCAATATCCGACCAGTTATACCTACGATTAACTCCTATCGATGTGAATCAAGCAGTCACAGAGTTTTATAAAATGTTCAAATAATTACGCGCGCTATGATTGGTTGAATCGAGTCAAATATACACGCGCCCTTCGTCGCGTGTGCGCATTGTGGAATTATAATGCACACAAGCTACGTCACGACAAGTATGCGGAACAAATCTCTGGACATTTTATAAAGAATATAAAGTTAAAGCAATAAAATATATGTGATTCAATCCATATTTGACACTATTTTGACAATAAAAACAGAATTGGGGGGGGGGGGAGAGGGGAGGGGGTGTAGCGTCATAAAATTTCATCAATTTACTTCCAGTATAGAAGCTCGCGCAAACCTCCGGGACATTTTATAAAAAAAAGAAAGAAAAACTTGGACCTCGTGCATTGTTGAATAATATAAGAACTTGGGAGTTTGAAGAACACTCGAAAAGTGTGAGAAGCACGAGCCGTAATTCCCGCATGCTTAGAGGGCTTTTCTCTGACCAATCACAACAGAAGTAAGCAGTGCAATGAGCCAATCACAATACGAAGCAATTACAAGTAGCCGACGCATAGCGCGGGAAAATACGCGCAAATTACGATTGGTTTTGGTTTTGCTTCTCATTGGTTGAGAAAGTGGCGCGAATTTTCTTGGCCAATCACAGAGCGAAGCAATGCAAAACCAAAGTAAAACAAGAATTACTTTCGACACTCAATTGAAAGCCGCTCTATATAACCCAACAATGCAATCGGTGCGTTTTTTAATGTATCTACAGGATTTAATGAACATGGAATAAAGCACAAGAATCGAGTGGAAAAGCTGAAAAATAATTTCTTTGTAATTTTGCACTTGTTACAAGTGTCGCCAGTTCTGCCAATCAGCTCAGCCTAGTTTTCTTACCCTAAAGCTTATATGTCCACAGCAAGACTCCAAATTACGATTAATTACTAGAGCTCAGTTTACACTGTCACAGTTAAATCGCGAAGAAATCCAGCGATAATGGCAATTTTTTTCCGAGCTTTGATAGTGCAAACTTTTTTTTAGTGACATGTACCCCCGGAATTGATGTGTTTGTAGCGTCACACACTACGTTTTGCGGCATCCTCATTGAACTAAAGGACGGTGTTAACGTTTTAATATTAGCGCTATAAAATGCCGGTAAATGGTTACCTATACGCGTGAACTTCACATAGTACTGTACAGTTAAAACATTCGTATCTGAATGGAAAGGTCCAGAAAAAGGAAAGGATGGAAAGGAAAATGGAAAGGGCCAGAGGCGCCTTGTATATGCTTTCGGTTCGACCTTGTTGAGCTGCGTCCTTGCTGTACTTAACGAGGACGATTAGCACAGACAGTTATTATTATTATTATTATTATTATTATTATTATTATTATTATATTTCAAGTTTTATTATACCCCGATTTTGTATGAAAACCCAGTTGCTATGGAAATTTTATTCTCCTTTTTGAACTAAAAAACGGCATTAATGTTTGAACCTGACACCTGCGTTATTGAAAGTACATTTTTTTGTAATGACCAGCAAAAGGTGCACTTTAATAGCATTGACAGGCGATGCGTGACTCTCACGTTTCAAAGTGTTACGTCAGACCAAAGGATTTGAAGTACACTTTTTTTTATAAGAACCTTTTTTATAAGAACATTCAGGCTGAGATAAATTAAATTGTAAGAACATACTAAGAACATACCCAGGCTGACAGTCACTTAAGAACGTCTTCATTTTGCTCATTTTGTTTTCTTTTCTTTTTTTTTGTGTGTGTGAGTAGTATAAATAAAGGTAAAAGAAATACAAAATTGTAGTCTAACAGAACAGGTAGCTCAAATACTTAGGTTTCCTGGTCACGTTCGCATTGATTTATTGAAATACTATACCACACAACTTTAAGAACATGTTAAGAACGTTGCAGGCTCAAATGGGAAAACATAAGAACGTTCAGCCTCAGCACCAAAATTAGATGTCTTAATAAAAATAAAAAAAGAGTGTGCGTGGGTTTGTGGAGAATAGACGACGAAGAGCGAAGGGCTTTTTAGTCTCGGGTCTTCCACAGGAAGCTAATAAGCTAAGTACTGTTTTAGGTCAGATTCTGACGATATATTATCGAGAAATACAAAGTTTTCTCATTGCGCGCTAATCGGTAATGTAAACATCTTGGCAAAATTCCCGGTTAGTGGTAACCAAACTGGGTCATGGCGTCATTCGATAAAATTCAGGAACCAATCATTTCAACGCTAGTGATTGTCAAGGTAAACAAGTTTGTTAGTGCCTGGGCAAATATGCCGGAAGTGAGTTTTGCGGAGGATACATGAAGAAGACAAACGACCTTATTTTTTAAACTCGGCACAGGAAGCCGGAGTAATTCCGCCTGGGCCAAAATTCCGCTGTTCAAGCCAACAAAGAAGTTTTGACCCCAATTCGGAATACTAGTATTGACTAAAATCAATATACAGTATCAGAAATTCTTTTGAGATATTGCCCGATTTTCAAAATACGGTAACTCATAGCAAGAATTACAGCTAAGGGACCGTTCATTTTTTATGGGGTAGGGGGGGCTGGTGGGATTTGAAGGAGTGTAATTTGAAAATTGTATGACCCCCCCCCCATTTCCGATTTATTTCGCATGCCCCCCCCCCCCTTCATCAGAGTAATTTTTTGGAAGGCCCCCCCCATGAATAAAAAAATACATAAGGTCTTAAAAAAGTTACTGCATTAAAATTTCGTTTTGTTACATTTCACGTAATTTAGTGAACGAAAGCTGAAAGCTAGAAAGCTGTTCTTAACAAATTCTCACTCAAAAGAATGAAAAGTCAATTTCAGCTCTTCTTGTTACTGCTCGTCCTGAGCGTGTTGTAGCTGGCCGCTCGTCTACATATTCCTCGTCTGAGGCGATAAAAGCAAGAACGACATCATTTGAGTCGTCTTCAGAGTCAGGGGCATCACTCTTGTAATCATCATCAGTTTCTTCTCCCTCACTGCTTTCACCACTGCTGTCTAGTTGACTTGATTCATTGCTGCCTCTCACTTCGGCTTGACCTATTCTGAGAGTATTCATCTGCAGGAAGTGTCCCATAATTGTCTTCACTTTGTCATTCTTGCTGCTCTTCTGATGCTGTTTTAATAGCCCATGATGTTGGAAGTATTTGTTCAATTCTGGCACACGGAGTTTTTTCAGCTTGGCGGCATCTTCGCACAAAGTAGTCCAATGATAATCATCATAGGACTTTTCTCTTGCCTCCCTACTTTCCCTTGCTCTTTCCGCCAGTCTCTTCTTTTTTTTTAAACTCTATGACCTCTAGATGCTGGAGATAGTCAACCACAAACTTTGGTTTTACAATGAATTTGTCTCCAAATCTAGCTACGCTCTCTGGGTCAGACAAAACTACGCTACCACTACATTTCTCAGAGAAAAGCTCTGGTAACGAGGTCAGTTCCAATTCAGGACTCAAATTATTGGTTTTAATTATATGAGCTTGACAACAACATTTTTATGAATGAAAAGAAAGTTGTTGCTATTCAAGACTGTTATTATGGTATGTTCACTGTCCTTATAAAATATAAAAGCTGTTGAGAAGTTTTTTTGTTACCCTGGAACTGTTTTAGCATATTTGTTATAAATAAAAGTGCACAATTTTTCTTGCATTTGTAAACATCTCTTATCCTATTTTTAATCTAATATTTTCGTCCGACCCCCCCCCCCCCCCCCTTTTCCTTCATTTTTTTTTCGGCTGGTCCCCCTTTCAAGCCAATTTTTTTCGAGTGGCTCCCCCCCCCCCCCAAATCCCACCAGCCCCCCCTCTCTCATAAAAAATGAACGGTACCTAAGTAAATCAATTTTGGGTATCTATTTGAAGTCTGAAATTTATCTGAAATTTTCTACTTATGTATTTACCTGCTAGCAGAGGTCTTTGGCGGCGTATGACTTAGCGTATGTGTTTACTCGTTTATAAATATTTTTAAAAATCGACTTTTCACTGAAAACTAGAGAGCTGTTACGTTTACAAAGTTCATTCATACCATTTTTTCAATCACACTGCTTATATTATTTATTTAGGGATTAATTTGCATACTAATAAGCTTTAATGAAATGGAAATAATTTTGTTACTAGTATTTGTCCATGACTGCTTTGTGAAGCCCCCAAAAATATTTCTTTCGCTTTTCACAATCGTAACCGTAGGTCCTTTATTGTCGCATTTTGTGTGGAAGGCTGTGGCTGTAAAGCTATCTCGAGAAGCTCAGAACAGAAGACACCATTCACCTTCCAGTTCTGTAGGCAGCCATCCTTTCAAGATATTTTGATATGCTTCATTCGTCAAAATCTCCGACTCTTCAAATGGCTTGGAGGGTTTGCATGTTTCAGCAGGAGGATTTAGGGAGTCGATGATTCCTTGAATTTGATAAAATTGAGCTTTTTTCTCAAGTTGTTTGTGAAATCAAATGAAGAATGATCCTCGCAGTTGATGTTGTCAGTGGAGTTGTTTGTGAAATGTTGCACCCTCTGGTAAAATAATTGAGTATAAAGCGGAAGTGGGTTCCATCTCGGTCGATAAAATACGAACCGTCTTCGGAGGGTTTTGTGTCAAACTTCCCGGAAAACATGGCGGCTAGCATGGAGTTGGGATCTTTCTTCAGCGTTTGCAGGCTTGTGGTAAAGTGTTGGCCGCCAACATTTACTTTAATGGTCGAGGAAAAATGGACCTGATCGAGTTTCTTGGACATGGAGTCGATGGCTTCCTGCTCCTCGCGAACTCTGCTGGCTTCTCTCTTTAAGATCTCACAGGCTTCTTTGATATGATTTTCAGTGTCGGTTAAGGCTTGATCGCGCTGCTGACGTTCAGTGTTCTGGTTGTTCATGTCTTCTTCCTTTATTCAGCCACAAGACTGGTCTGTTTCTCAAAGCAGATACCGAGGAGTCAGTTTGGGCGCATTAATGGTCACATGCTTAACAAACCGAAACTACACTTTTAGAAAGTGAGTCGAGCGTGACGGGTCCTTTTACAGGAGAAACCTTTGGAGGCAAAAATTCATTACATTTTTTAAATCACCAAGGAACAATCATTTAACCTTGATACAGATATTTAATTACGGATTTATCACTACAATGCAGCCTCTAAAATATTTTAACATGATAACTAAATCACATTTTCCCACAAAAAGTCAAAATTGCGAAGGGGTGGCGAAGTGCAGTGGTTAGCATGAATGACTGTTGTTCTGTCAGAGATCTTTGGTTTGAGTCTGATCTGAGAGAGATGCTGATGTTGATTTTTACTGACAGCGGTTTAAATAGATACAGAGTTACCTGACTCGCAGGTAGCATAGCTAATCTACTGGGGGGGGGGGGGGTGGGGGGGGCCTGGACTGATAAGGAAAAACAAAAGACTGCTATAAAGATTATCTTGTTGATCTCTGCATTATTTCGTGTTTTTACCTTAGACAGGAACATTTGTTCGATGTTGTCTCTCCTTTCCTTGGTATATAAATGGGTAGTAGTAACATTTCACTGGGGGTACCCCTGTGATGCATTGGATAGTCATTTGGGAATGTTGGTTCATTAAGGGCCTGTTCACATGGAGGTGGGGGACCCTAGGGAGGTATGGTCCCCCACCAACCCGTGGTCCAAAAAACCTAGCATTCACATGCAACCCCGGGGCGCTGGGGTGAGGTTTAAAATGCTATCGCGTGGTCGCTAAGAACGTATATTAACAAAAGAATACAGAGATCATTGCCCGGATGAACCTCATCCCACCTCCAGCATTCACATGGAGAAAACTCACCCCAGCTAAGCGGGTTACCCGCCCTGGCTGACCGGGTAACCCGCCTCGGTGAGGTACCCCACCTCACATGTGAACGCTATCGCGAAAAAAAGTGAGATTGTATGGAGAGATTGGTAACCCCACCTAGGTGGGGGACCTCACCTGCCTGGGGTCCCCCACCTCCATGTGAACAGGCCCTAAACGGCTGAAGTGTTTTTACGAATGTCAAACTCGATGCACTGATTCCAAGAAAATCACGAAAAACAGACAAAGTAAGGTGATGTATTTGATTCATCTAATATAAAGGTTTACTGGCTCTTGAAATAGAAACTGTTGGGCAAAACCTATACAAGTGGACAAACTTGCAACAAATACATTTTTTAAGAAAGTGCTTAGCTTCAAATAGGAGCCCTACAGGTAAATGCATCAAGCTCGGGGAAAAAAACGAATTCATGTTAGAATCATTTGTTGTATTCAACTCATTGTAATTATATTAAAGCATGAATCACGATAGAACCAAAAAATGTAAACTTTTTGTCAGATTTCTTTATCATTATACATCATTATAAATCATCCTACGATTCTGCTGTTGAGAACCTTAAAAAAAGGAAAAAAAACTCGCCTAGGAGATGGACGCAGCCGGATGAAATCAAAATCTAGCCAGCGGATAAAGGCAGCTGATCTGCTTGATATATGCTGTTACAGTAAACACCCGCGTATAAGAACCTAGAATTTTTGGATTCAGGC
This sequence comes from Pachyseris speciosa, assembly GCA_016490735.1. NCBI lineage: Eukaryota > Metazoa > Cnidaria > Anthozoa > Scleractinia > Pachyseridae > Pachyseris > Pachyseris speciosa. Next base: position 1,446,642 of record JAEMWC010000056.1, on the reverse strand, counting down.
TGAATGGGTTCTTATGTTTTGGGGTAGTTTTTCCGAACTCAGGCTGATTAGGTTCTTAGTAGGTTCTTATTTGTAGGAGTTGTCATAGTGATACCATTCAGAGAACTACTGTAGTACTAGTATGTCATAATGGTTGAACATTTGTATTTTAAACTGCAAAAATGCCAAGCCTTATTTTTTAAACAATAATAAATTCAGTATCATAGGCTACCATATTTACAGTTGTATTTGATAATAATGTAAGTTGTTAACAGCAATATAAATATATAAATAAAAACAGCAAAAATAAATAACAACCCAAATTAGGGAATTAAAATTGAACCAATTTTCATGGTGTTTCTCAGAAATTTCACAATTTCTATCAATTAAAATCCAGTATTTTGGCTACAAAATAAGAGTGTTTTTTTGTATAAGAACCTATTGTTCTTTGCCAGCCTAAATAGGTTCTTATAAATTTGGGTACTAAAATGCCCAATTTCAGCCTGTAGGTTCTTAAATCACTAGGTTCTTATACGCGGGTGTTTACTGTATTGCCAACGAGCCATCCGAGCGAAGACGCTCGGATGGCGAGGCGGCGGCAGAATAGAGCCGCGCAAGAAATGGCAATAGGCAGAAAAATTCTCGATCGAGCTTCAAAAAGTGTAACCAAATGTAATGTCGATTCCCCTGAGACTTTGATTTGAGCCAATTGCAACGATGGAACTATTGGAACCAATGAAAAGACGTGTTAGATTTTGGTGTTAACCAATCAAAAGGCGGTATACGGTACAGGGCGCACAAGCGTTGCTTCCCTTTCGTTGCCGCTTGTATCGTATCTTTGCCTACTGAGATTTTGTGGGTTTTGGAGGCGTTTGTTCGGAGACTTTTCAAGTTCTTGAGGAAAGAACACAGTTGTTCTGTATGGACAAGTAGACACTACAACAGTTTCCGTTCAAACAACGCAACGAATTCACGCTAAAGGACAGCGCAGTCAAATACTGTCAAAAGTCATTTAGGTTGTGAGGACGCGGTGTACTTCTCGAGGAAATATCGCATACTGCATTAAAAAAACAAGGTCAAAAGACATTCAGTTTCATTCGAGGTTACAGCGTTGTGCTTTTTTTCTGCATAAAAATTCCGATGCTAAATGTACGTTCATACAATGTATGGCCGTTTGTTCAACGAATCAAGATCGCTGCGGTTCATCGCGGACACTGTCATCAAAAGCGATCAAAATTTCAAGAATTAGCTGCCTATTTCTCGACGAAAATGCACAGTGTACAAGTAGGCGAATAGCGTAGTCGCTAGCCAGTAGTCGCTTGGCAAGCGTAAAGGAATTAAAGGCTGGTGCGGTTGATCGAACAAGTTTCGACAAAGCCGCTCATTATAAACAACCACGAGGACGAAAACAACACATGGTAGCTTATCGAAAATCGCTCCTCGCCTTTGAAATAAATAAATTGATAAACATTCGATGGGAACACTAGAAAAACTCCAAGGAAACATCCGAAGTGAAATGCGTGTATAATTTGGATAGAAACGTCGACGAGATGATCTCCACTCTTCGGCCAAAAATAGCACAAAGAAAACATCGAATTAAAAATACACTTGACAGACAACGCGCGTGAGAACAGAAAATTTGCATACCATAACGAATTACACACATTTGTGTCTCTAGTTTGGAAGAGTTACACTGTAAAATTTATTCCTAAGAACGGTCGAAGAAAACCCTGTTTCAACGAAATAAAGTTACGGACGAGCACCATTAAGAGTGAACATTAATCAGTACCGGCCTCATGTATTGACACCTGCGCGTATCGAATTTCATGTTAAAATTATGCGTGTCTGTGAAACATGCAACACTCATGAGGCCTCGTCCACACTATGCCGGATAAATTTGAAAACGCAACTTTTAGGTGCAAAAACGGAACAAACGTTTTCCGTCCACACATGAAAACGGATAAAATGTTCTGCGTCCACACTACAGCGTTTTATCGGCGGCACAATTGCTTAATCTGGTTTTGAGCATGCTCACAGTAAAGCATAACATGGAGCCCGCGATAGTTCGCTTTCCCGCCAACTGCTGTTGTTTACGAGGGTTTCGTCGCGTTCCCTTTGCTTCGTTAAATTTCTTCAAACTTAAGATGTCACGACGTAAAAAGCAAACAACTAATGTCAAAGATAAGACAGATTACTTCTCTTGGTCCGATGACGAAGTGGAATTGTTGCTTAGTTCTACAATGGACAACAAAACATCGAAGGAAATGGAAAGATCGATTGGGAGTCTTGTCAAAGCAAATACCAGGACATTCACGCCAAGTTTGTAGAAAATTATCCGACCCCTGAAGAAGCAAAAGCATTGGGAAAAGAATATCCACATTCAAGAACTCAAATGACGAAAGCGATTCTAACATCCAAGTAAGCGTATTAAAAAAGGTCCGGATACGAAAAGTTCTCCGTCCACACTAATACAAAAAAGTTGCGTTTTCAAATTGTTCCACTCTAGAGAGCGTATTCGAAAAGTTCCGTTTTTGCGGATCTTTTTATGCGGATATGTGCGTTGTAGTGTGGACGGAAGCGTAACAATAAAGTTGCGTTTTCAAATTTATCCGGCATAGTGTGGACGAGGCCTCAGATAAACTTTAGAGGTCGGCCAAGTTTTCTTCATAGAACATTTGTTACTTATTGCGAGATATTGTAGTGGTGTGGTCAGTCCTTGGCCATTGTTCTTTCTCAAGCGTTGATTTATGCGAATTGCGGTCCATCTGTCAGTTGTAAGAGGTTCGCATTTTTAGAAACATTAATCGCGTACTGAAAGACTACTCTTGAATCGTTTGCGTTTCTTCGAGTAGCTGAAGGAATGTGTAAACGATGTGGATGAGTATTTTGTAATTGCTCCGAGTTGCTTTTCAAGATGTGATCCCGATTTGCTCCAAAGGTCTATCGAGTGATCAGTCAAGCGACAAGTTCATTATCTCTGATCTTGCGAGACGCGATCCTCGACTCGATTCTCGATAGCTGAGCCTCGATCCTCGATGCTCGAAACTCACAGGAATCGAGGAACGAGGATCGAGTTCGAGCCTCGAAAGGTACGAAAGCCGAGGAGGGACTTCAGACTTCAGACTTCAGACTTCTGAAGTCCCTCCTCGGCTTTCGTACACGTACGAAAGAGACTGTCAACTTACTTTTAACCGGTACTGTAGGTGAAAGTTATGAACTCAAAGGCATGGTACGTTGTGTCGGTCATCATTTCACAGTAGCTGTAAATAATCACAGTGAATGGATATATGTAGATGATTGGTGTGTTTCAGTCTCGTTGGCACTTTATCGATAGGTATACCTAGTATAGACTGCAAATCGAGATTTTAGACGAGCCTACTTCACATGTTTACCCAGGCACTGGACAAACTGGTTACGAATCAAATTATAGATGACAAACTCAAAGATTTTTTTAAAACACACTTTTATTAACTTTAGAAAAAACTAACTCAAATTAAAATTGCAAACTAACATACTAACCTAATTTGAAAAACAAAAGGCACAAAACAAAACTGACAAACAAGCAAAACAAAGCAAAAAACTCCCTGTAATTGATGCACATTAAAGGAAATAGTGAAAGTTACTCTCGTAGGTAGTTATGGTCTGATTTTTAATAGCTATTTCTTTTTGAATGTTTAGTTTTTCGCGTAGAAGCGTAAGAAAACTGTCGAAAGAGAGTTTTGCGTCGTGTAGGCAGCTGCAGTATACTGTTGACAATTACGTAATTAGGAGCGCATAATTTAAACAATATCTGTGTTCCAAGTTATCAAAAAAACCACATAGAATCATGCCCACCATCTTTGAAAATTATCCCAAAAAGCAGTTGCAGAGGAGCAGCGTAGGGACATTTGATCTAAAGAGAGTATGTCAGATAAGCATTGGGGACATAAATTATTGTCACAAATTTTGGCTCTGAACAAGTTTACTCTGGTTGCAAGAGTGTTGTGGATAGTCTTATATGAGGCCCTGCCAGGGTAAATTCCGACAAGTGACATGGCCCAAAAAGTAGCGACAGCACAGAAAATGAAATCCCGACAGGCGATATTATTCCTGACAAAATTCCGACAGTGGCATCAAGGCCGAGAATTAGCGATTTAAACACAGACACGGGAGATTTAAAATTAAAGGGACACGGGACCCTCCCCTGGCAGGGCCTCTCATATTGAAACATCGTTATTGCAATATCATTTTTGATCTGGAAAGGTAATTCGTACACTCTACGAATGAATTCGTGGGAAAAACCATGTCTTAGAATCTTATTTTGGCGGTTGGTGGTACCAAGATTTCCTTCAACAGTGTGTTATTTTCAATTTTTGGTGGAAAAATTTTTTTCAGTTTTCTCATTTTCCGGAAAATACAAAGAAGAATTGTTGAGTGCAGATTTCTATGAGCTTGGTATAGTGTTTATAAGACCTTACAAAAGTTTTTGAACGATAAAAAATTGCCATCCATCTGAAGGAGGTCACTAACTCGTATAATGTTCTTGTCGAATCAGTTTTTGTAAAATACTGGTGTACCATTGATTACACACTCAAAGATGCTCCCCTCATCCCTGAACACCGCTACAGAATGCAACGGTATAGCATGAGTACTACAACAACCGTTTATTTATGACTAATAACGAAATCACAATTTGTCCACCCGAGTATAGCAGAGGTAATAGAGGACTTTGTGTGGAATAATAGACAGGTACACTAATTTGTCTATTCACATTCATTTCATTGCATGATGACATCGTGAAAATACACCAGAGGGGAGTTGTTTGCCAGAAGTTCTCACACCAGTAGGCAAAACCCAGTCGGTTGACTTAACTTGTTCTCATTATGGTGTTGTAAGCAATAAAATATTATGAAAGGTGGTCGTCATCGTGGTTTCAAATGATAGCTGAGTTAATCTTTTGTCTCGCGACTGAGTCACAAAGATGTGAATCGCGACGTTTCGACCGCTATACTGCTGGTCTTCATCAAGCGATGGTGTCGACTGGCTGCGTGTGAGTATAAGAAGCACCGTGGCTGGTGGTGATTGGTGCGTTTCGATCCTCGTTTAGGCTGTTGTTGATTGGAGGATTTCGATCCTTGTCGTTCAGACTAGAAATTGTTCCCTCAGCGGTCCGCTTTGGTACTGATCGGCTGTTGTGGTGTTTGATCGTGGGCATCCACGCTTCAGGAATTTCAATTCCACTGTCCCTGTTGATGTTGTTAGGGTGAAGTCTTATGTGAATAGCCTCTTTAACCCTACGGGTGTACCAATGTGGGTCTCGGTCAATAAATTTAACTTCGTCCCAGAGCGGATAATGTCCGGTCGCGTTGCTATGTTCTGAAACGGCGGAGGATTGGGTTCGAGCAAGCCGTATGTCTCTATCGTGTTCCTTAATCCGTTCATGCATAGATCTTCCCGTCTCTCCAATATAAACCTTATCACATTCGCAGGGAATCTTGTAGACTACTCCGTCTTGTTTTACTGGATCGACAATGTCCTTAGGTCGCACTAGGTGTGTGTAGGCTTTCTGTAAACACTGGTAGAGAGGTATCCGTTCGAATCCTTGATGATCAACGTATCAAGGAAGGGAATTGAGTTGTCATTCTCAGTTTCCATTGTGAAACGGATCGTCGGCTGTTGCCTATTGAGGTGTTGTAAGAACGAGTCAACTTTGTCACGATCCAAGATGGTAAAGGTGTCATCCACATAGCGTTTCCATATCTTAGGTGTACAGGGCGTCGATGTCAAAGCTTGCTCCTCAAAACCCTCCACGTAGAGGTTAGCTATCACTGCGGATACCGGGCTACCCATGGCTGCTCCTTCTTGCTGTTCGTAAATCAGTCCATCATACTGGAAGTATGTGGATCTAAGAACGAAACTCAAGAGGTCTGCAATCTGCGTAGGTGTTAAAGTCGTGCGGTTGGCAAGGCACGGGTCAGCTTCTAGTTTTCGCAGTGCAGTCTGTACTGTTCCTTCGATTGGAACGTTCGTAAAAAGAGACACTACGTCAAAAGACCCCATGATCTCGTTTTCTAGTACCCTTTCACCGTTCACAATGGACACAAAATGAGCACACCGTGTGAACACCTTTGCTTATGATCTGTCTTCCTACTTAGCCGATGTATTATCTCCCCTAACAGGGAACTCAGAGTACACAGTTGACAACTCAGCTCTTCTCTCAGCTCTGTCTCTATCAGTGCTTACATAAAGCCTACACACACTGACCAGTACCTAGCGTATGATTCACACCACCCACAATCTGTAAAACGCGGTATTGTCAAGTGCCTGTACGATCGATCTAAACACCTCATAACAAAACCATCAGTTATCTGTCGTGAAAAGAAACACCTCTCATCGGTCCTTGTTTCCAACGGTTATCCGTTTTCGTTTGTAAAAAATCTTACGAAAACCAAGGGACGAAAAATCACTAAAGAACCTGAACCAGAAATTAAATCTACTGTGGTTCTGCCATACGTCAAAGGCACATCGGAGGCTCTTCGCCGTTGCCTACAACAACAAGGCATACTGACTGTTTTCAGATCTGACACAACTCTTAGATCACACCTAGTGCGACCTAAAGACATTGTCGATCCAGTAAAACAAGACGGAGTAGTCTACAAGATTCCCTGCGAATGTGATAAGGTTTATTTTGGAGAGACGGGGAGATCTATGCATGAACGGATTAAGGAACACGATAGAGACATACGGCTTGCTCGAACCCAATCCTCCGCCGTTTCAGAACATAGCAACGCGACCGGACATTATCCGCTCTGGGACGAAGTTAAATTTATTGACCGAGACCCGCATCGGTACACCCGTAGGGTTAAAGAGGCTATTCACATAAGACTTCACCCTAACAACATCAACAGGGACAGTGGAATTGAAATTCCTGAAGCGTGGATGCCCACGATCAAACACCACAACAGCCGATCAGTACCAAAGCGGACCGCTGAGGGAACAATTTCTAGTCTGAACGACAAGGATCGAAATCCTCCAATCAACAACAGCCTAAGCGAGGATCGAAACGCCCCAGCCACGGTGCTTCTTATACTCACACGCAGCCAGTCGACACCATCGCTTGATGAAGACCAGCAGTATAGCGGTCGAAACGTCGCGATCCACATCTTTCTGACTCAATCGTGAGACAAAATATTAACTCAACTATCAAGTAATAAAATACTTCACTTTGTAAATATCACTTTTCTTAGACTACAAATCTTCAAGAATAAACCTTGAAAAATTAATACATCGTTACGTCTATTTTGTTGTTGTTGTTTGGTTTTTTTTTCATACAATCATCAGGGCATTGGCAGCAATAAGTGAAACTGAGGAAACGTCAAAAGCCCGCCAAAGAGAACCCGAAGTGGGATTCACCTGCAAACAAAACAAAGAGAGACTTAAACGTATTACCGTCATTCGGGCCAACTGAGCAAAGTAATAAGACTGCGTATTGCAATCCAAACGCGGGCAAACGATGCGATAGAATACGATACGAGTTTATTGTGTCATACGCTTAGGTAATCAGGTGTGACATTACATAATGTATTACCGCACCAAGCTAGTTTACAGGTATTCCACATAAATCAAAATTAAATTTAAAATTAACTACTATAACATATGAATATCGTAAATGCTTTCATAATTTTGAAAAGTTTAAATCGGGATCGTAAAACACAATTCAAAGTAATTGTACATTGTGCTAACTATTGAAAACAATAGTCGCGTGTATTAACAATAGTATAACATAGGTAAAAAGTTAGGTTAAAAAGCCCAGAAGATCAATTTTCTTTATGTTGTTTTTGAAGGCCTTAAACGTTCTAGCAGTTCTGTGTGACTCTGGTGGAAGGTTCCACAGCCTTCACGCTCGGTAACACAACGATTTCAGACCGTAGGTTGTGGTGTTGACATTAGCCAGTTTTAGAGTGTCAGTTCCCCTCAGATCGTATTTAGTGATTCTATGCCAATCGGCCTGTGTAGCGCAGCGAACGTGTGCTGCAAAAATGGAAATGTAAAAGTAACCAATCAGTGCAGTATTACAAACAGGGCTCGATAAGTTGATAAAAGGTAGTGAACTCCACGACATGCTGGCCAACTGTCACTGAAGTTACGTTTAAGCCGTGTTGGTCGGGGTTATCACTTGCATAGGTAACTGTCTACAATGCCTTGTCTGGTTGGCTTTTTCAAACAAGGTATAAAAGATGCTCTTTACCAAATTTGTTAATGTAGTAGTATTCAATTTCCACGCCATTTATTTCGATCGCGTCTCGTTTTGGTAACCACTGAAACCGTCAGCATACCACGTGAACGCTCTTAAGCGTCTTGTTTATCTGTGTTTTATGATTTGCTACAAACCTCTCCGTTTTCATTTGCGTGGCGATAAGTACGCGAAAATTTTTTTTTTTTTTTGTATTTAAACGCCGATAATATATAGCCGCCTCTCACCAGTCCATAAGAATCGAAAGCGGTCCCGGTATAACTCTTTTCACTTGACCCAGTGATTGACTTATTCACAAATTGTACAGTAAAAGTGTTTTATTTCTGGCTGGTAGGTTGGTGAGTTCGGCAATTATCCTTGCGTCGTTGCGTAGGACACCAGATTGCTTACGAGGTTGCCTAATAGTCGGTTACTGGTTGATGCTGATTGTTATAAGCCGCCATCACAGTCAAGACAATGACAGTACAAAGTCTCCTCTAAACGAGAGTGGGTTTTTTTTCGAAGACTGGAAACTGCTATCAGCTGAAGCATGTCGCCCACTAAAGGAATATTTTAATTACCTTACGACTGGAACACATCTCCTCTCCTTTCAGCCCTCCCCCCTCCCCTCCCCCCCTCTCCCTCCCCTTCACGTTCCACCCATGTACCACCTCATGAATGCATCAAGGTAGTAGTGAAGGTATTTTTACCTGCCTGCTTCGCTCTCCTCTGTGATCAATTACGAAATCCAAACACCTCGTAATCTGTAACAGTAAATCTCTGTGAACCGGTGAAGAACGTGCTGTTTTGTTCAGGACACGGATAGGTGTGGCCAAGATAGCTGCAACTTTCCTGCCTACCATTTGCATTCCCTGATATTTGTAGGTCGTTCCCTCCACCAAATATGGGTCCGAATGATCCATGACAGTTGATGGCATACTGTTGATTAACACCAGTAAGTGACATTTTTGTCGGTCCCAGACCGCACGGGTTAATCATGCTAAACAGGAACGCCTGGTTGCAAGATGTGTATTCACCTTCTGTAACATGTTAAGAATATAAACAATGAAGGCAAATCAGTGATTTTTCCAACTGTAACTGCTTTGTAAGTATTCTTCATTGGACAACTTAACAATTAATACTAAGCAATCCTGGAAAAAAGTCGAGTCAGGTTAAAGTTTCAAAACAACAACAAAATTACTATGCAAAAATACCAAATAATAGAATACATAAGATGAAATGTAGCACACATTGCAATCCGATTGCCCTTGAATGGAACATTTTTCAGTGTAGACTAAATACACCTTGCTTTTTCCCGCTTTTATTTTTAACTGGTTATTCTGTTCATCTTTGTTCTCTATTATGTTGTAATTCCACGAAAAATTCACAATTTTATCCCCCAAACTTGTGTTTAGTGTAAAGTCGTCAATTTGTGACGTTTCAGTGCTGCACTTAAGAAACCCGAAAAGCGTAAAACGATAAAATTCTGGGCTCAGATTAAAATCCGACCGTTCAATCTAGACAGACCGACAATTTCGCATTTGTTGCATCTCACCAGTCCCTTAAATCTTGTAACAACTTTCCTTTCAGTATCAACTGTGACTTGCGATGAATTGGATTGGCCACTTGTAATCACAGCATGATTGCCTTCTCACGACTACAGTTATACCTACGATTAACCGAAGCAGTCACAGAGTCTTATAAAATGTTAAAATAATTACACGCGCTATGATTGGTCGAATCGAGGGCATTATATCTCAACATATGCACGCGCCCTATCCGTCGTGAGCGTGCACTGTGAAATTATATATAATGCATGGAAGCAACGTCACAAGTATGTGCGGGCAAATCTCTGGACATTTTATAAAGAAAATAAAGTAATAACAATAAAATATATGTGATTCAGCCCATATTTGACATTATTTTGACAGTAAAAACAGAATTTGGGGGTCGGAGTGTCATAAAATTTCATCAATTTACTTCCGGTATGAAAGCTCGCCCAAATCTCCGAGACATTTTATAAAAGAAAAAAACAATTGTCCCTTGTGCATTGTTGAATAGTATAAGAACTCGGGAATTTTTAAGAACACTCTCGTGTTCTTAAAAATTCCCGCGTGCTTATATAACTCAACAATGCATTCGGCGTGTTTTTATTTTTTTTAATAAAGTGATGAATCTACAAGATTTAATGAACATGGAACAAACAAAGCACAAGAATCGAGTGGAAAAGCTCAGATATAAGTTCCTTGTAACTGTGTACTTGTTACTAGTGTCGCCAGTTGAGCCAATCAGCTTAAGTAGTAGACGATGCGTCGATTCACTACCGGCGCGCCTCGTACACCACCCACAACCCCTTGTTTCCCCCAACAAACCCCCCAACCCCCACTTCTCCCTGCCGGTCGAAGTGTGTGTTGGGGGGTTTGTTGGGGGCAAACAAGGCCTTGTGGGTGGTGTACTTCGTTACGCCAGTAGTGAATCGACGCATCATCTAATACTTTGAGAGGGAACGCAAACAAACCCATACGCAAGAGAAGAACCCAAAAGTAAGGCAAGGAAAGAGGAGAGCAAGAAATACCCCAACAAAGGAAAACTAAAAAGCAACCAAGCCGCAGAGTCGGCCTATTACAGTAGAGAGAATGGATTGAAATCCTCATCTACCATAAAGTGCTCAATAGCAGAGCTAGAGCTGCAAATAATTATAATCCACTAACCTACCTCTTGGACTATAATTATATATATATATATATATATATATATATATGTGTGTGTGTGTGTGTGTGTGTGTTTGTGTGTGTGTGTATGTACGTATGTATCTATCTATCTATCTATCTATCTATCTATCTATATATATATATATATATATATATATATATACATATACATGTATGTATGTATATATGTACCCGCGTCATGGAAGCCGCGTTTCCACAGCAAGAAATATTGGTCGAGTTTGACCCCCTATTTCCTCCTGGAAGACCATCACCCCAAACGAATTACCAACCAATGCTCGCAGCAATGTTTGGTGACCCCGATGTTGAGGGGGTGGAAGCCCGAAGTGGCCGTCGGCTCACCCGACGGCTGGTCAGCAAAGATCTCACCAGAGATCAGACGCGAAACTTCATGAACAAGATTGAGGCGGCGGCCGACACCTCCTTTTATATTCGTCACCCTTATTCCTATTGGTTGAGAAACATACACAACGACTCTCTGTTCCTGTATTATGAAAACCCACGAGAGGCTTCGCACTGGATCAACCGACGTGCCAACGCGAAAGCCTGGCTGCGGCGCCAAGAGGAAGAGCGGTTGTCTCAGAGCCGGGTCAGAATACCAAACACACAGTGGGTTTTCGAGGCCCCCTCTAATGTCTTTGTGAAGATCGTAAACACCCGTCAGCCGTTGTTGGGAACAGGTCCTCTGCCGGAGTGGTTGCGGGCCCTTGCTCGCGGGCGTCACGGCCCAATGGTGTGTTTGGACACATTTCAAGATAACCTTTGGATAACCCTGGAGATGTCTCGCTGTTCATCAAGGCGCAAGACCTGACCGAAGTACCAAAAAGTCCTGCGAGTTGGCGAAGAGTTTCTACAAGCTTGAAACCATTCCGCATGACTGCCCGAAAACTTCACTTGATGAACTTGACAAGGTTGAACAACATTTCAATCGCGGGAAGCCATTCTCCGATTGGTTGGGGATTCGGGTTTATGAACCTGAGAAAAGGGGTGAAGAAATAATATGGGCGCTTCGCCGAAACCCCTCACCCAAACTGTCAAACGTCCTCACAATTGGCGTATACGAGGAGCACGCGTTTGTTGTGAAGAAGTTTGAGAGCATGGGACAAAATTACATTTGCCCACATTGCCAAACAAGAACAACCAAAGCATCTGATCTGCAACGACACATAAAAATCAGTTCTTGAGGAGAAATCGTGGTGGTATGCCCCAACCAAAAAATCGAAAAACCGCAAACCGAGTTCGAGAAGGCCTTCTTCCCCAAATCAACCGCCTCGCCAAAAGGGATCCGCAGGGTGGAACAACAAGCACGCCAACAAGGAATCCACATTCACCATGCCCAATGTGGATACAGGGGTAAGCCCTGGGTTTTGGGGCGCCCAGTGGATGGATTCCACCTTGAGACCAAAACAGTGTACCAATACCAAGGGTGTTTCTGGCACGGTTGCCCACAATGTTTCCCCGACCACGACACAAAAATCACTCACGACGGGAAAACCCACGAAAATCTCCACCAAGCAACACTTCAATGATCACAGAAACTCCGAGAAGCGCGGTTCCATGTGGTTGAAGCGTGGTCGTGTCAAGTCAGGCAAGCAAAGGAGGCGCTGTCCCCCGTTTTCACAAGAACCTATCCACACGCGATTATCTTCGACTTCGAAGCATATGGGGACAAAACCAAGAGGAAGGACCCGACACCCACACTCCACATCCGAGATGTTCACAAGCCGTTTTGTTTCTCAATCAAGGACGCGCTTGAGCGCGAACCGACACACATTTATGTCAGAGACCCAAATGAGCTGATCCGCAAGTTTGTGCAAGAGATCGAACGGCGGGGGAAAAGAATTCGGGAAGAAGTCAGAAGGGCTTTCATTCCAGACATCTTCGGCTTGCTGCACAAAGTGCAACGAGCCAAAATCGCCGGGTTGTGTAACGAAGTGCCCGTGCTTGGTTTCAACTCTGGCCACTATGACCTGAATCTCATGAAAGAACATTTGGCGAAGCACCTCACTGAAACAACAAACAAAGCGAGAGTGGCCAAAGATGCGAACAAACTAATGTTCCTGCTTACACCAAAGTTTGGCTTTCTCGACATAATCAACTATTTGGGGCAGGGAGCCAGCTACGACAAGTGGGTTAAGGCTTACGGTTGCACAGCGGAGAAGTCGTGGTTTCCGTACGAGTGGTTTGACAGTCCAGAAAAGCTTGATTATCCAGGTTTGCCAGACCATTCCGAGTGGTACTCGACTTTGAAAGAAGAGTGGGTGCTGTCGCGGGAGGAATGGGAAGGGTGTGTCCGTTTGTTCCAAGAAAAAGGGATGCGGACCTTTGCAGACTGGCTGCGCCATTACAACAACCTGGCTGTTGTGACCGGTCTTGAAGCATTGGACAAAATGCGAGCCTTTTACACTGAAAAAGAAATAAAAGAAATAAAAGACGCTGTCAGCATTCCAGGAGTCAGTCTTCACTATCTGTTACGAGGCGCGGTTGAGCGAGGGATGGAGCTGTGGAGCCCCTGCAAAGAGGTGTACGACATGTTGAAAGGGGCGGTAGTCGGGGGGCCGAGTCTCGTGTTCACCCGCTATCACAAAGTGGGAGAGACGCGACTGCGGCCACACAAAGTCGCTGAACCCGAACTTTGCCAAAAAAATCCTGGTCTACGATGCCAACGCATTGGATTTGTCAACAATGCTGCAGAAAATGCCCTGCGGGCAGGAACAGATGGCTTATTACCCCGAAGAGCAGAGGGCCAGAGCGGCCCCCATTCTAACGCAGGAGGGTACATGGTTTGACTTCGCAGAAGTAGATCTGAAAGTCCTCGAGCCGTTGCGCCCCAAGTTCGAGGAGATGTGCCCGTTCATCATCAACAAGCAGGTGCCGGCGGAAGCGGTGCCGGAGCTCATGTTGGAGTACCTGCAGCACACCGGCAGAACCCGTGGGGATAGAAGAAAGTTGGCCCTGTCTGCAGAAAAAATGTTGGTTTACGCCCCCCTCCTCCGCTGGTACGTTGACCATGGAGTGGAGATTGCAGCCGTTCACCGAACAATCGATTACCAACCGAAGAAGATTTTCACCTGGCTCGTGGAGCAGGTGACGGTGGCGCGCCGAGCAGGGGATGTGGATTGGGGGAGCAGCGTTGGCGTAGTGGTGAGAGCACTCGCCTTCCACCACTGTGGCCCAGGTTCGATTCCTGAACTCGGTGTCATAAGTGGGTTGAGTTTGTTGTTGGTTCCCTACTCTGCTCCGAGATGTTTTTCTCCGGGTACTCCGGTTTTCTTCTCTCCACAAAAACCAACACTTCTAAATTCCAATTCGACCCGGAACACTCGAACGTTTATTACATGAGCCCCTGGCTCGGGAGAATAGGTAACCACTCCTCACGTTATCGAGCTTAAATAATTGATTTGATTTGATTTGATTTTGATGTGGACAAGAGCAAAGCCCTGTCGGGGAAGTGTTCAAATTGTTGGAGAACAGCGCGTATGGGAAGGTGATTGAAGCCTTGGAGAAGCAAACCAATGTCATCAACACGAAGGACGAAAAGGTCGTTGACAGAGCGTTGCGAAGCGCCTTCTTCTCTGACCTCGACGAAATCGGGGAGGCGTACGAGGTGCAAAGCCGGCAGCCACGGATCACGATCCAAAGGCCGTTCCAGGTTGGCATTGCGGTGTACCAGCTGGCCAAGCTCCGAATGCTCGAGTTTTACCATGACTTCTTGGACAAGTTCATGGACCGCCGCGACTTCGAGCTGATCCAGATGGACACGGACAGCAACTACATGGCGATCTCTGGTGCAAAGTTGGAAGACGTTGTGAAGCCGGAGATGAGGGCCCAGTTCGAGGTGGAAAAGAAGCAGTGGCTCGTGTGGGACAAGTGGAGCAGCCGCACCCCAGGGTTGTTCAAGCTGGAGTGCGAGGGGCATCGAATGATCGCGCTCTGCTCGAAGTGTTATTACGTGGACGTCGACGGGGGCAAAAGCAAGTTCAGATTCACACAGAACCAATTGAATTTCACATCTCCCACTAGCTTGGGTTGGTTGGGGGTAACTCGGTATTCGGGGGGACAACCTACAACTCTTCCCGAACAAAGCTGCGGTTTGGTCCATCGCGACCTCCCGCCTCAGGGGCGGGAAATCCAATACATGACAGGTTGGCCTGGTTTCACCATGATCCTTTCAACCTCGAACACTTTCAAAGACCAAACAGTGTCTGTGGCTCTTTGTGTGCCCCCCTCCAACTCCCCTGATTGAAACAGATAGCGAACTTCAACGCCAGCGGGAAGCGTGTTTTCGACCTCACCAACAGGTCTCAAATACAGTGTTGCTGGCTGAGCGAAAACAGTTTGTTTTCGGATTGCCTCTGCGGGTTTCTGCTCTGTCAGCCACGTGGTCTTGTTGTTGAGAGGAGCAACAACCCTCGGAAGCCGTGCCACCCACACAACAGACCGCACGCTCTCCGGCAGCCGCATATCGACTGCGTACTGGTGCCTGAACAGACGCTCAGCAAGAGTGTGGTTGAAGCGTTCCACAATCGCCTGGTCGCGACACGCCCACGGCGAATGTCCGTTCCATGCGCCTCCATGACTCTGGAAACAGCCCCCATGAACTCCTGTCCCGGGTCCACCTGCAGCAGCTTTGGCTATTAATTAATTAATTTAAAAACTTCTAAGGCGCAACTATCTATATAAATATATTCAAATGCGCCATACTAATAACAATAATAATAAAATAACAATGATATATAGAATAAAAATCTTATGGCTAAAGTTTAAAAAATACATGTGGTCTAAGCTAAAAAATCTTGATATGACCTCTGATAATCTAATCAAAATGCCTTTTTAAAAAGATGAGTCTTCAACTTTCTCTTAAAAGTGTCAATAGAAGTGGATTCCCTGATATATCTCGGCAGAGCATTCCAAAACTTAGGTGCGGCAAACACAAAGGCCCATTCACCGAGAGTAGCCTTGGGCTTAACATCCGGATAACTAAGCGGCTTCGGTGAGGCCGCTGACGTCTTGATCCACTGACTGTATGTGGCCCTTGGTTCGTTGAAAGCCTGCAACTCTTCGTCGAAGCTCCACAAAGAGGTTTCTGCTATGGTCGAAAAGCTCTTTCGGCTTGGCGTCATAAATAAATTGCAAAGGCGCGTAATTTTCAACAATTACATCCGGGGGTGAGGATGTTCCACCTGCTGCTCGACTCGAGCCTCGCGAAGCTGCAACGAAACGGCGACTCCCAAAAGTCCCACGACTTTCAGATTGTCTTTAACCCGCCCATCTTGCTCGACACGCAGTGGAACTACGAGGTGGCACTCGACAGCCTCATCACCATGAGCTACTCCTGGTACGTCGCGGCCGCCTACAACAACAACGAACTCAAGTGGAGGAAGAAAGGGGAAGCTTGGCAAACCGTGACCCTGTCAGATGGGACGTACGTTACACAGACCTCAACCGGTTTTTGCTGGGGCACACCGGGTTCATCAACCCAGACGAGGCGGACAAGAAGCATGTCTTCAGCGTGTACTTCGATTATGCCATCACCCAGGTCGTGATCGAGGTGGCGGCGAATTACGAGCTCGACCTCTCAACAGGGGATTTTGGAAAACTGCTGGGCTTCGGCAAGAAGGTCCTGAAAGACGCCACAAGCTTAATGGGGGACAGGATCCCCGGCATCACGCGGAGCATCGACTGGGTGTTCCTGCACTGCGACCTGATCACGCGGCGGGCAAACGACATGCCAGGCGAAGTCGTGTTCTCCTTTTCCACAGCGAACCTTGAGGTCGCTACCCTTTCACGAAAGAGCCCCTGCGCCCCAAGTTTCATCCAGTCAACAAATCTTGGATCGATGCATTGAGGATCCGAGTCACCGCATGAGTGTACTGCATGAACCAGCCGAGCGAGTGGATGAAATTTTACGACGCGCAGACCGGCCGGTACTGCTTCAGACACAAAGGGTCGGGGGTCGTTCACGACACCCTCATGGCCATCGGCAAACAGCTCAAGAAAGCGGCGATGCCGGCTCTGAAAAAGGCCGCGAATCAGGGGGCCCAGAATGTGGCCAAAAAGGGGGCCCAGGCGCTGACTTAGAAGGGCAGCAAAAAGATCCGCCAGCTGCAGCGGAAACGCAAGACGGCCGCCGTCCCCCGCCCAAGGCGCCCGCAGCCAGCCGCCTCGGACGCAATGGTCAAACTCAGTCAAATTTTGGCAAACCAACTTTGAAATTTTTTGGTTTTGTATACCGCAATGTTCAGAACACCCCGCTTGCTTAAGAAGGTGGACTTCGACCAGTACCGCCTGACCACCCCGCTCTCGATGTCGGCGAACGGCCAGCAACAAAACAAAACCGGGTTGAAGTTCGCCGTGAACGACCGAGACGTCTTCTACGACTGGTACAACGCCCATTTTCGGGTAGAGTACGAGATGCAGGTCATACCGAACGGGAATTTCACGACCGCTGACGTGGCGGTGGCGCCGGTCAATAACTCCTTCTCCCTCATCCGGAACCTGAAGGTGGATTCTGCTGGGAAAACCCTCTACGAAGCCACGGACGTTCCCAAAGTCGTTTTCATCAAAAACTTATTGGAATACTCCAACGACTACGCGCAAAGCGTGGCGAGAGATGAGTTTTGGTATCTCGACAGCGACTACAAGACTGTGACAGGGGACGCCGCAGCCAACCTGGGAATCCGCGCTCTTCTTTCGCAAGGAGACCCTGAAAAGACAGTCAAAACGATAATCCCCCTCAAATGCTATTCGTTCTTCAAGAACTGTCGGACAAGCTCCTGCCCCCGATGCAGCTCCAGTTCAAAATACAGCTGCAGGACGACGGCGAGATGTTATTCGGGGGCGCCACTGCCGCCGCCAACCAGCGGATAGTTGTCAAGCGATTCTAGCTGTGGGTCCCGAAGCTGACGTTTTCGCCTGAAGGACAGAAGCTCGTCAACAAAAACTTCCTGAAACCCACGCAATGGCGCTTCATGAAGGAAACGCTGATACCCGGCACCGACAGACGGGATGTCGGAGGGCAATGGCTGATAAGCCCCGGGGTGAAAAACACAAAGCATGTGTTCGTTTTCATCCAGAAGGTGGCGAACCTGAATGCCGCCACAATGAATCCCCTACGTCTTCAGCACCTTCGACCTCGATGGAGGGGCGAAGCTGGCGACTTGCCGCCTTCAGTACAGGGCGACCTTTTACCCTGAGCTGGAGTACGACGGGGAAGACCAAATCCGGATACGCCGCGACCTGATCGACTACAGCTACAGGAAAAACGACTTCAACACAGGGACCCAGCTGAACGTGGCCAACTACTCGACGCTTTACCCCGTCGTCTATTTCGATCTCTGTCCGACCAAGGAGAGCATGACAGGGGATGAGAAAAAGCTGGTTTTACACTATCGCTTGACCAAAGCCGCCACGGCAGATTACTGCATGTACGCCGCCGTCCTGAACGAGGAAGAGTTCGTCATAAAACAGATAGGCAACGAGTTTGTCGTTGTTTAAAAAAATAAATGCACCACCTTCGGAAATTTTGTTCTCTGATATAAGATGCCGACGGTGTATCACCTGTTTAAGATCGCTCTGACGGACGGCCAAAGGGCCAGCCTCATGAAGGCCGCAAAAGAAAGAGCGGCTGTGACTCTGCGTGTCAAACCAGAACAAATTGGTAAGGGCGACGATCTTTCGTTGACCGTTACGCAAATAAACCACCTTAAAAGGCCGCCAGCGCCGGCCATGGCGCGGATGTGGTAATAAGCAAGACGCAGATGGTAAAAACTTTTCAGTGCAGCGGGAACTTATTTTCCACAGCGCTGGGTCGGGCTCTTGCCCCCTCTGTGGGAAAAGCTTTGGGCATGGCCGGTCTCAGCTTCGGCGCGGAAAAGGTTTTGAAAAAGATTTTCGGAAATGGTTTCGGCCCCCAGGAGGTGCAGTTGTACAAACTCACACAAATGCTGACCCCCAACCAGAAAAAGGCAATTAAAAAAATTCTTGTTGGCAAGGGTGTGGTCAGTGGGGGTGGAGCCGCGCAACACGGAGGGTTTCTTGGCATGCTGACTTCCATCGGCATTCCTCTTGCTATCAGCCTTGTCCAGAAAATGTTGGGAAAGGGGAAGCACGTACAACCGTCGCGGTCGAGGCGTTCTGCTCCTCCACGCCTTCCTGTGCCACCCACCTCACCACCTCATGCAAATGAGGCCTAATCCCTTCTTCGGCCGGTGGGAAGATTGGGAGCGCCCGATGATGGGGCGGGGAAAAAAAATGAAGTTCAGGGACGTGCCACTTTCCAACTTTGACCTGTTGAATTGGTGAAAATATTTGGGGATCCCACTTAAGGGCATCTTCTCCCGCAACGAGGTCAAACTCCTGCATCATTCACCCTGCATCATCAACCTGGGTGATTTCGGAAGCTTGGGCACACATTGGGTGTACTGTTGGAAAGGAAAGGACATGGAGTATTTTGACTCCTTCGGGATGCCACCCCCAAACGAGTGGGAGCAGGAAATGCGAAAGTTGGGCCACAAAACCTTTGTTCGGCAGTGTGAGGTGCGGATACTTCTGCCTGCTTTTCCTCAATGAACGCAACAAAGGCACGAGTTTCAAAGACATTCTCAAAATGTTTTCTCCCGATGTGCAGCACAACGAGCAGGTTGTGAAAAATTATTTCGTGAGTATAGCGTGACCATGGAATAGTATTGCGTGAAAGACAGGCGCAAAACCCCGAATGTGCCTGGGTCAGAAAAGGTTGTCGTGACAAAAAACAAACGAAGAATGGCAAAGGCCAAGTGTGCAGTTTGCGGCATAAAAAAAACCTGCTTCTTGCCGGAAAACTAGCCGGGTCCTCTCAAGCAGAGGGCGCTGGTGTTTTGACTGACCTTGTGGGCACTGCGCTCGACTTCACTCTGCAGCACGGCGTTCCGTATTTCGCAAAAAAGGGGGTGGAGGCCGGCCGCTATTACGCTTCTGAGGCGCTGCACAACAAACATTTTCAGAAAAATGCCATCAACTACGGGCTGCGCAAGGCCACCCCAGTGTTGGAAAAGATTGGCAGGGAGCTGCTGGACCAGCTTTTCACGAAG
Source organism: Pachyseris speciosa (assembly GCA_016490735.1). NCBI lineage: Eukaryota > Metazoa > Cnidaria > Anthozoa > Scleractinia > Pachyseridae > Pachyseris > Pachyseris speciosa. Next base: position 1,426,651 of record JAEMWC010000056.1, on the reverse strand, counting down.
GTGTGCCCCAACGTCCGTTACAAAACCCACCGAGCTGATCTGGACGGTGCAGGTCTTGGTGATCTTTTCGATTCCCGCTTCGTTTCACAGGGTGTGTTGGTCCCCAAGTTTGCGACCGACCCAAAGCTTTCGGCAAAGCCGTGCCCGGCCACCACGGGTTCGCGGATGTTCTCAAGAAAACGGCGCACAACTACTTTGGATCAGGGGTGGACATTCATGCACTCATTGGGAAACTGCCGGCGCCAAAGAGCGGGTGGACTCTCCCCGGCCACAAGTATACGGCTCCTACAAGCCCCTGGACTGCCAGCTGAGCTTTGATCCTAAAACGGGTGAAATCTTGGAAGTATTTCATTAACCCACCGGCCCCACCGATGCCGTCGCCATGCAACACGACGCGGATTACAGCAAATGCGATTTCTGCGCAAACAAGAACGGAGAGAACGAAAAAAAATACAAGCATGTTGCTGACCGAAAAATTGTGAAGGCTCTCAGTGCGATTCCGAAGGGCCAACGACAGAGAGGCCACTCTGTGGCACGCAACACGATTAATATCAAACAGAAACTCGGTATGGGTGTTTGAGCTCAATTATCACACGGTGTAACTCCTCAGCAACGACGTCCTCGATTTTTTTGTTGAGGGCGCATTATTCACCTGCAAGGGACACCACAATCCAACACAGTGTGAACATTGGTGCGGCAGCCACGGGCATACATACTCCATGATTCACTTTTCTCCAATATCCTCAACTTCGTACCACTGGCACAGCACGTGGCGGCGGTTTTTCAACCCGCAGGCCCAGCAGCACCCGTTTCGTCTGCATGTGGCACATACCCCACAGCTGGTGACGAGGGTGTAACAGTTTTCAAGCTCGCAGAATGGCGCTTCGTCAAAAAATGTGAATAGCTAACGATGAACTTCGTCCCAACCCGTTCTTTTGTTGTCCTTTAGTTTTGCTTGAACGACACAAGTGAGAATTTTTTCCCTCAACTCTGACGGGAGTTGGTTGACGCCTTCCAAGAGATTCATTTGACTTGGGGGTGCTACTCTTCAACAGGGGTGGCCCAGAACAGAAAACATAAATAGGGGTTGGAAGCTTCGCTAATTTGGGTTGTTTCTTCTGTTACCCAAAATTTGCGGAATGTTTTTCGTCGGCTATCCACCTTGAAAATTGCTTCCAAACAATCACCCTTGCAACTTTGGCAACAATCAACAAAATTGGGCCGAAACTTGGATTGCCAATCGTGTTTACAGTTGCTGCACCAATGAAAAACCCGAAACTTGCGGGCCAACTGTTCTGGAAGCTTTCCCCAACCAAGAACTGCTCTCTCCTTTACTTTCATGGCAATGAGCTCCTTGAGAATTTTCTCTCTTAACTCAGGTGGAAGTTGACCAGCCCCTTCCAGCGGATCCATTTATGTTGGGGGTACTATTGTTCAAAGGTCCAACCCTCTCGTGAGGAGAAAAAAATGGGAAACATGAAACGGGCCAAAGGCACCTAAATTTCGTCGTACACCTAACCCCACCCCATTTTCTCCGCTCCTTCAGCTGTTTTTGGATGAAGTGAGTGAGAATCTTTTCTAGCAACTCGGGTGGAAGGTGGTGAATCTGCTCCACCAGATCCATTTATGTCTTGGCGCAGATGTTTAATGAACCGTGTTATGAAACTCCTCTGCTATCAACCATTGATTCATGTACGCCTTTTAGTCGGGAGGAAGGGAATAGAGAACCCTGTAAGATATGAGCGCGCATTCGTCAATGAAGTGGGTTTCCCTGGTCTTTATTATGTATTGCCAAGGTGACGCGCCGTTTTCCAACAGCATATGAACGTAAACCATGGGTTTATAGTCCATGGAGGCCTCGTTTTCCTTTTCCAAACACTTTTCTATCTCGTCCATTAACACCCGCCAAACCTTGTCTTCGGGGAAGACGAAATTCATCGTTTGGGGGTGGGCCCCAAATAGGTCAGATAGTTCATGTTGGTTTATGGGTGGCCAACAAGGGCCGGGGGCCCTGCCCGCATTATTATTTTCACAAGGTGCCGCCATGTACTTACCCCCACACCCCCCTCTCTCTCTAATAGACCGACCCGACACCTTGCCAAGTGCTTTCTCTTCTCGTCTCTGCCTCAAAAACAGCCATGGCTCGTAAAGGGTTTTCCCCAGCCACCCAAGCAAATAACCTTGAACGATTGGCGGCAAATTTGTATACACATCCACAATCAACTGTGAACAACTCTCAATGAAGTCGTTGTCATATGTTGCCACAATATACAACCATGGGGATTTTGTGTCCCAACAGTGGCTGTCTTGCACAATGTAAAACAAACGAACCATTTGTTCGTGGTGGGGTGACTTTTTATTGTTGTCCAACCATTCAGCTATTTCTTTCTGGAGCTCTCCCACCAAATTTGAAAAGAGCGTGTAAGTTGGGGGTCTGTCAATCAGTGGCTGGAAAACTTCCTGCCAATCAATTTCCATTGGTTGGGGATTTTCGCACACATACCCACACCTCCCCTCTCTTCAATTGACCAAATTTTCCCATGTGAACAGATGATAAAATTCATCCCGCTAACCAAGCCAGCCCGGTCAACCCGGCTCATGTGAAGAGGCCCTTAGAATGATCTCTCTAACAAGGGCTGTCTAGTTCGGGATGACAGTTCAGTTTAGGAAATTTGCTCGCGTCCTTGGCCTTTCGACCATTTCTCCTTCCAACCTCGTTCCCAGGGTCTCTCCTTTGCCTTCTACTGGAGCAAGAGAGCTCTCTTGACTGGAGAGATCCTGAAGAGAGAAGCCAAGGAAAGGGAAGCGGGGAGACCCTGGGACCGAGATTGATCTCCTCCAAAACGAGTTTTGATTTAGGAATACTTCAGAAAGAGTTCTGCTAAACTGCTGCTTGATTTGTAACGAGTTTATCTTCCTATCGAATTCGGAATAAGGTGCTATGGCACCCTAGAAAATGTATGGAAATCATAGCTTTTTTACTAAAAGTGAGTTGGAGGGGTATTAAATCCCTTATTTCTCCAAAGATTTTGATGGAGGACTGGGTATTGTTATTCATGTTTCTTGTCACGTGACAGCTGATCATGCTCACGTGGCTATACTCGGCTTATTTGAACTCACTCTCTGGTCGGCCGAATCATTGTTTGTGTCAAAATTGCCCTTAATTACTGTGTTTTGGGTCATTTGCTGGTGCCAGAGCATATCATCAAGGGCTGAGAAGGCTTAAACCTTGCCAATTCCAAAGAACTGCTTATTGGCACTGCGAATACAACAAACGTTGTTCGAATGCTCGCTTGAATCTGCTGACAGTTTGTTGTTCATAGACAAGGGGCCTAAAAGCAGATGTGCCTTGTCTCACCGGGCTCCAATCTTCACTGGCGGAAGTTTCATTGAATGCTGAAGGTTCCCGAACAACTTCTGGTGCAGGATTGAAGCCTGGTCTGAGACTTGTTTCGGAAGAGCCTTTGCCGCTCAAAGATATGTGGACTCTCCCTGCAGAATGCAACGGGGGCAGATTCTTGCTGTTTGGCTGCTTGGTTAAGGTTGCTGATAAAAAGGGAGCTGAGAGAGCTATTGTTTGCCTTTTTTCCTCAAACTTCCCCTTTAAATTGGAAGCAGAAGAGCTGTTTTGTAATGTTTACTCTCTGAATAAAGGATTCAGTCGTAAAAAAGATTTGTTCAGACTGCTCGTTTGCGAAGTAAGATTTTCATTTAATTTATGCACTAGTTTTGAGCTGATATGTTGTTTACATCCCATCTGTATGCTATTACGTTGCTGGAGAAGTGCACTGTCAAGTCTGTTTGATTTTTTTCCCTTTTCTCCATGTGTAACAAACACGTTTGCTGTGATATTGCTGGAAAAGATGGCAAAACCTGACCACAGCAATTTTTTCCGTGACCCTATGGTGGTTTGAAATTTGAAACTGGCATGGAATTTGTAGATGGCAACAATTATTTACTTTTCACGATTTTACTTTTATCAATTTTTTAGGGACCAAATTAGAGGTACACAAACCTTCTATGCAATGAACTAAAATAAAGCCAATCTGTCAAATTGTTCTTTCATAACATTTGAAAAATTGATGGTAGGTATAGGCAGAAAACACCCATTTTTGGCAAAGTGAAACTTTGAAGATTTTTCTCTCTGCAAATAACAAGAGTCAGTCCACATGTTTAGGCTCATATCATAGATCTATACAAAGATAATTAGTAAAAAATTGTTTCTTGCCTCACTGACTAAGCATTTTTGCTCATTTCTAGTGAACGAGGAAGCACTATTAAAGACATCTGACAAAAGCTTGTTTTGTTACCATGGCAACCAGAGACTCAAACATCACTGTGTTTGTCATCATTCATGGCAGCGAGTTGCATGATGGTGGTTTCTCCTGCATGAGCTTGATTTTGGAGAAAAAAGTAGTCTGGGGTAAAGGTGCTATGGTACCAGTAAAAAATGTATGGAAATCAGCTTTTTTACTAAAAGTGAGTTGGGGGGGGGAGGGTGGGGGGTATTAAATCCCTTATTTCTCCAAAGATTTTGATGGAGGACTGGGTATTGTTATGCATGTATCTTGTCACGTGACAGCTCATCACGTGGCTATACTCGGCTCATTTGAACTCACTCTCTGGTCGGCAGAATCATTTACAGAATTTACCTTGGAATGTGTCAAATTAAATTGACCTTAATTACTATGTTTTGGGTCATTTGCTGGTGCCGGAGCTCATCATCAAGGTCTGAGAAGGCTTAAACCTTGCCAATTCCAAAGAACCGCTTATTGGCACAGTATACAACAAACGTTGTTCGAATGCTCGCTTGAATCTGCTGACAGTTTGTTGTTCATAGACAAGGGGCCTAAAAGCAGATGTGCCTTGTCTCACCGGGCTCCAATCTTCACTGGCGGAAGTTTCATTGAATGCTGAAGGTTCCAGAACATATTTTGGTGCAGGATTGAAGCCTGGTCTGAGACTTGTCTCGGAAGAGCCTTTGCCGCTCAAAGATATGTGGACTCTCCCTGCAGAATGCAACGGGGGCAGATTCTTGCTGTTTGGCTGCTTGGTTGAGGTTGCTGATAAAAAGGGAGCTGAGAGAGCTATTGTTTGCCTTTTTTCCTCAAACTTCCTCTTTAATTTGGAAGCAGAAGAGCTGTTTTGTAATGTTTACTCTCTGAATAAAGGATTTAGTCGTAAAAAAGATTTGTTCAGACTGCTCGTTTGCGAAGTAAGATTTTCATTTAATTTATGCACTAGTTTTGAGCTGATATGTTGTTTACATCCCATCTGTATGCTATTACGTTGCTGGAGAAGTGCACTGTCAAGTCTGTTTGATTTTTTTCCCTTTTCTCCATGTGTAACAAACACGTTTGCTGTGATATTGCCGGAAAAGATGGCAAAACCTGACCACAGCAATTTTTTTCATGACCCTATGGTGGTTTGAAATTTGAAACTGGTATGGAATTTGTAGATGGCAACAATTATTTACTTTTCATGATTTTACTTTTATTAATTTTTAGTGACCAAATTAGAAGTACACAAACCTATGCAATGAACTAAAATAAAGCCAATCTGTCAAATTGTTCTTTCATAACATTTGAAAAATTGATGGTAGGTATAGACAGAAAACACCCAATTTTGGCAAAGTGAAACTTTGAAGATTTTTCTCTCTGCAAATAACAAGAGTCAGTCCACAAGTTTAGGCTCATATCATAGATCTATACAAAGATAATTGGTAAAAAAATTGTTTCTTGCCTCACTGACTAAGCATTTTTGCTCATTTCTTGTTAACGAGGAAATCTGAGAAAAGCTTGTTCTGTTACCATGGCAACAAGAGACTCAAACATTATTGTGTTTGTCATCATTAATGGCAACGAGCTGCGTGATGGTGGTTTCTCCTGCATGAGTTTGATTTTGGAGAAAAAAGTAGTCTAGGGTACCATAGCACCTTAATTTGACCTCTTGCCTTAGTCGGTTTATTAGTTGCGTTCTCTTTAGCAAGCAGACCAGGTCTCTGGATCTATGATAATTATAATTCAGTTTCACATAGAAATAAAGAGCGAATCAATATCCGATGGCTGCGATCTAATATTGAGAGTTACGTGCAGTAACACTGAAGGCGGATGTGCGTAAAAGTAGAGTGAAATAACCCAGCACAAGAACCTGGGAAAATCAACCTAATGGAATTGTCTGTGCAGAACTACACAACAGTGCAATGATTATTGATAGTATTCTTCGAATTAAGTAGTTTAATAATCTTACCACTTCTCCACGACTGCTCGGTGAAGCCTCCAAAAATATTTCCTCCGCTTTTCACAATCGTAACCGTGGCTCCTTTGTTGTCACATTTCGAGTGGAAGGCATCACCTGCAAAGCCATCTCGAGAAGCTCGGAACAGAAGACGCCATTCACCTTCCACATCTGTAGGCAGCCATCCTTTCAAGATATTTTGATGCGCTTCATTTGTCAAAATAATCGATTCTTCAAATGGTTTGATTGGCTGAACAGGGGGGTTAAGCTCGTCCAAAATCCCTTGGATCTGATAAAATTCAGCTTCTTTCCGAAGTTGTTTGTGAAATGTTGAACCCTCTGGTAAAATGAATTCACCGTCACGAAGGTAATTGAGTATAAAGCGGAAGTGGGTTCCATCTCGATCGATAAAGAACGAACCATCTTCAGAGGGTTTCGTGTCAAACTTCCCAGAAAACATGGCGGCGAGCATGGAGTTGGGATCCTTCCTTAGCGTTTGTAGGCTTGTAGTAAAGTGCTGGCCACCAACATTGAGTTTAACAGTCGAAGAAAAATGGAACTGATCGTGTTTCTTCGTCATGGAGTCTGTGGATTCCTGCTCCTGGCGAAGTCTAGTTCGTTCTCGTTGAAAAATCACGCACGCTCGCCTGAAATAATTTTCAGCTTCTGACAAGGTTTCTTTACATTCAGTGTCTTGATTACTCATGGTTTCTTCCTACCTAAAGGAGATCAATGTGTTTCTCAAAGCAAATTAATACAAAATGCGCACAGCTGTGTGTTTGTCACCTGCAAACCAGAAATTAGTGACCTTAAAAAATGGGAAATGCAAATTAACATCTCCTCTCCTCTTTCGAATTCTGGGCCCACTTCTCTTATGACTTGCCAAATTGCCTCAAACACACCACACCCCGAATGTTTGCAGACGATACCAGCTTAACAGCCTATGGGAAAAGTATTGAAGAAATCGAATTAAGACTTAATGAAGACTTGGAAAAAATCAGATTGTGGCTACAAGCAAATAACCTTAGTCTTAATGTTGCGAAGACGGAGTATATGCTCATCGGTTCACGTCAAAGACTGAAATGTTTTTTTTTTGGTAATATATTATAAATGGCGCATGCTGATTTATTACGTTATAACGTTAGGCAGGCTTTGATTACAGAGATTGACAATTGGTTGGGAAAGGAACTTAAAGATATCATGGATAAAACAGTTATGCGTCACGTGTGTAATTTATTATTTACTGTTATGTCTCCATGGCAATACATAAAGAAAACAGGAGAAACACATTTTATTGATGAATGTGCGTTTATAGCATTCAAAGTTATTCATTCTCTTCCAACAGATGAAAGAAATTTTATGAAAAAATGGTTGACTGATGAGGGGTTTTACGACACAGTGAATTAAAGTTTTTTTATTTCTTATAAATGAATTTGTTGGATAGTGTTAATAATCTTCCACCCGAGCTTCGGAAAAAAAATTTGGAGGAATTTATTGAAACAAAAGTGAAACAACGTTTGGAGCTAGGGTGGGGACCAATATTGAATGATATTGAAAATGCTCCATATTGTTTATATAACGAAAGAATTACAAAAATTACACAATGTAGTAAATGTAGCCGCTGTATTAACAATGATATGTGTTTTATTTGTTTCAAAAAAAATAAAGTTCATAGCATGAAAACAGGTTTTTTTATTGATGATGTTATTTATATTTTATGAAAACTTTTTTTGTGCGTGCATAATTAAATGTTTTCTCTCATTAATATAATTCTTGGTTTGTTGGTTATGCAAGACAAAGTTGCACATCCAATCGCTGACGAGGCACGCTGCCCCACGAAGAAAGAAGCTTCTTAGACAGCGGCGAGCCCCCGTTCTTGAACCACAAACTCCATATGAAGAAATTCCTCGCCCATCTAGACGGCGAGTAACCGAAACTTTTGCCCCTGTTGAATTCGATGGTGTGGAAAAAGAAACCGGAAGGCGCAAAATCTTGTGGTATATCCCTGGACAAGATCTCGCCGACAATCGCGATCACACGAGAGAAATGATGGAACTTCTTCACCAAAATGTCAACACTTCTTTCTTCTTGCGTCACACAACCACCAATATCCTTCGCAACGTCGAGACCAGCGACGAAATGGAATACCAAGACAATAAAGACACCCGCTCCCCGTGGTTCAGAAAAATTGCACATGCAGAAGAATGGTTGAGGCAGCGGAAGAAAGAACGGTTGCAGCAGCAAGTTGCTCGCCCCAACACAAAATGGGTTTTTGAAAGGCCTCATCATCTCGAGTTAAAAGTTTTGTTGGATGATCGTCAACCACTTCTGGGAACAGGTCCACTTCCAGACTGGTTGCGCAACTTGGCAAGGGGTAACCATGGAATGATTTGTCTCGACACTTTTGGTGACAACCTTTGCTTCTGGCGCTGCTTGGCAGTGCACCGTGGCAAAAGACCAGATTGTTGCGAACGGGAATGCCGCAAGTTGGCGCGAAGCTATCTCGATCTTCCCAAACTTCCAAGAGATACACCCAAAACCTCCCTTGATGAATTGGACACCATTGAAAGCCATTTCAACAAGTCTCTCCCTCCAACCGAATGGCTTGGTATTCGCGTCTACGAACCCAAACCAACAAACGACAAACCAATTTGGCATCTGGTGCGAAACCCAAATTCAAAGTTAAAGGACATTCTGACAATTGGTATTTACGAAGGGCATGCCTTCTATATTCGGGACATTTCCAAACTTGCAAACCTGTACCACTGTGACCAATGTGATCAGAGATTCACAAGACTTGGGGATCTTCACCGCCACGCAAACGGAAGGTGCAGCAAAGGTGAAACACAAATTTGCTGCTGGTCGAAACCAGTTGAAAACCCTGCAACCGCATTTGAAAAGGCTTTCTTCCCACGAAACACAAAGTTTTCAAACACAGGCTGTCGTTGGGTAGAACGAGAGGCAGAAAAACGTGGAACCCACATTCACCATGCGCTTTGTGGACATGGAGGCGAGAGACATATCGAGAAAAGTTTTGTGGATGGGTTTGACCCCACAACCCAAACGGTCTTTCAATTCCACTGTTGTCTTTACCACGGCTGTCTCAGATGTTTTCCTAAAGACAGAGACGAACCGTTCGAAGATGGGGACACGCTCAAAGATCGTTGGAGAAGAACCCGACAACGCACCACAAAGCTTCGCGAGGCTGGCTTCGAAGTCGAGGAGAAGTGGGGCTGCGACGTTGGCCCTCTCCCCAGAAAATATCACCGCGAGGCATAGACAACAAGCTATCCTCACGAAATAATCTACGACTTCGAAGCATTTGGAGACACCAACCGCCGAAAAGAACAGACACCATCCTTGACAATCGAAAACGTTCACACTCCAATCTCTGTTTCCATTGCCGACACGTACAACCGTGTGCCCGCCCACATTTGCAACCCCAACACATTGGTGTTTCTGTTCCTGGACGAGCTGCACCGGCGAGGGGAGAAAATCCGAAGGGCTGTTTGAGCAAAGTTTCCCCCCCCCCCCCACCCCGACGTGGATTTTCTTCCGAGGACACAACGCGAACGCATCGAAGATTGGTGCAACCAAGTACCCACCCTCGGGTTCAACTCTGGGAAATACCATTTGAGCCTGATCAGGAAGCAGTTCGTGAAAAAAAATTGCGAGGGTGCAAACGTGAAAGTGGGAAAACAAGCCAACCGGTTGATGTACCTTCTCGAACCAGAATCGAGATTTCTCGACATTGTCGACTATATCGGACCAGGGACCAGCTACGAAAAGGGTTGAAAGCGTTCGAGTGTGAGGGAGAGAAGTCGTGGTTCCCATACGACTGGTTTGATTCGCCAGACAAACTCGATTACCCTGGGCTTCCCCCCTTTTCCGAATGGTATTCCAAATTGCGCAACGAATACTTGCTTTCGGAAGAAGAGTACACGAAATGTGTCCAATTGTTCCAGGACAAAGGAATGAAAACATTTGCCGACTGGTTGCGGTACTCTAATGACTTGGATGTAGCCCCAGGCTTGGAAGCATTGGAAAAAATGCGGGCCTTCTACACCGAGAAAGGAATCGACATTTTGAAAGACGCGGTGTCGATTCCTGGGGTAAGCATGCACTACCTCCTCCGTGGCGCAATCGAACGAGGAGCAGACATTTGGACCCCAAAGAAATAAGCTTTCGACATGTTGAAAGGGGCTGTGGTTGGTGGACCAAGTATTGTTTTCACAAGGTACCACGAAGCACAAAAAACTAAAATCCGAGACCACCAGTTTTGAAACCCCCACCTCTGCCAGAAAATCCTCGGTTACGGCGACAATGCATTGTATCTGTCGACAATGGCGCAGGACATGCCTTGCGGGTAGGGAAAGGTTCGGCCGTACGACAACCCAACCGCTGCCGCGCGCAGTCTCGCGTACAGACTTCGAAGAGGTCTTTGGTTCGGCTTTGCAGAGGTCGACATCGAGATTCCTAAGCGTTTGTGGCCGAAGTTCGAGGAGATGTGCCCATTCTTCCACAACACAGAAGTGCCAGCCGAAGCCGTTCCTCAACATATGTTCGACTACCTGGAAAAAACCGGTCGTTCTCGAGGGGATGGAAAGAAGTTGGTCACACAGCCGCCAAACCCTTTGTCTGGTTCGTGGAAGAAGTCACAACAGCCAGGCGAACTGGCGACACCGACAAAAGCAAAGCGCTTCTCGCCGACATGTTCAAACTGCTTGGGAACAGTGCGTACGGAAAAATGATCGAGGCGGTCGAGCGGCAGACGAACGTGACTTACACGAAAGACGAGAAGACTGTTGACCGGACAATGCGTAGCCCCTTCTTCGAGGATCTCGAGGAAATTGGTGATGCGTACGAGATGGAAAAACGAAAGACAAAGGTAACGATCGATCGCCCCTTCCAGATCGGAATCGCAGTGTACCAACTCGCAGAACTGAAGATGTTAGAATTCTACTACGACTTTCTGGACAAGTACATCGACCGAAAAGACTTCTAGTTGATGCAAATGGATACCGACAGCAACTATTTGGCGATATCGGGGGAGAAGCTTGAGGACATCGCGCGTCCGCACATGCGAAAGAAATTCGAATCCGACAAAAAGAATTGGCTGGCATGGGACAAGTGGAGCGGCCGGACACCAGGGCTGTTCAAACTCGAATGCACAGGAGAACGGATGATTGCGCTCTGCTCGAAGTGCTACTTCGTGGATGTCGACGGAAAGTACGCGAAGTTCTCCACAGAGGGTGTGTCGAAGCGGCAAAGTGAAATTCGGTGGGAGCGGTTCGAAGCTGCGCTCGCGGGTCACAAGGACATAGCGGAAAACACAGGCTTCCGAATGCACGAGGGGGAGATGGTCACATATCGTCAGCAGAAACTGGGGTTGTCCGCGTACTACGACAAGCGGCACGTGTTGCCGGACGGGATTCACACGGAACCCATTGGGTATCATCTTTGAAGAATCTCAGCCCGGGTTGAATCTCAAACAAGGTTAGTCGGGGGAGACTCTGTATTTGGTGGAACAACCATCAATTCTTCCCGAACGAAGCTACGTTTTGGCCCTTCCGCCCCAGGGCGGGAAATCCAATACAAAATAGGTTGGTTCTGTTTTGTCATTGCCCACTCGATGGGTTAAGTTCGTAAAGACCAAACAGGATCGGTGGCTCTTCGCAACACCTCCCTCCAACTCCCCCGGCTGGAAAAGAAATCGAACGTGTGTTCCAAAGGGCAGTTTTCTTTCTTCCTTGCCGACAGGTCTTCCAAAAGGAGCTGTCGCGGGTTCTGTTACCACCCTTCGTTGTTTCATCGCATCGACAGGTTTGGCGTCTATCGATCGAGTGACTTGGTTGTTCGCAGCAGCAACAACCCTCAGAAGCCGCCGTACCCACGCCACAGACCGCTCTCCCTCAGGCAGTCGCATCCCGCGTCGGATGGTTATACCATGCTTCGCCATCGTTTGCGAGACAGCACCCATGAATTCTCGCCCAGGCTCGACTTGTAGCATCTTCGGCCATTGCAACGGTCCGCGTTTGTAAATTTTCTCGAAAGCCGCAGCAACTTCCTCCGCATTCTTTGTGGAGAGAGGCTTGGCCTCTTTGTATCTGCTCGCCACATCGACAACCGTCAGCGCGTATTTCCAAAGTTTACCCCCAACCCTGTCGTGCGGCATAAAAAGCAGGTCAGCCTGGTGCACCGCGTTGGGAATGGGCACGTCAAACTTCGGGAGAGGAATTTTCGAAGGCGGGGAGAGAAAGATTTGCCAAACAGCCTGTTTCTGCAACCATTTTTTCGCAACTGTTTCCGGGATTCTGGCTTTTTGCACCAATTTTTTGCCGCGTCCCATCCTTTCCAATATCCTTCAGGGCTGTAATCAATTCGTGAAAGCCGCTTTTCTTCCCGTTTCGAAGGAACGTTTGTCATTCATTTGAATATCTGCTTTGCAGAAAAAAAGATATTTCTGAAGAAGAAGAAAAAGAAGAAGAAGAATATATTCGAAAGAAAAACCCGACAATATTCGGAATCGAGATGGGATAAGAAGAGAAGCAAAAAGCTTGGCAGGCGTTTACCCACCCTGAGGTGGGAATCGCAGATTTTCAAACCCCTCCCTCCTCGCGCGAAGAAATTAGTGAATGGCATTGCGAGGAGAAAATGGAGGAAAGACAGGAAGATTTCGAACTTGTTTGCCGAAAATGCGGGCTGGTGCAGAAGCTCGACACAGTGCTCCACCCCACCAGAAAAGAGAGAGGCTGGCGGCCAGTTGTGATTCCCCGGAACAAAATCCGCAAAACTCTGGAAAGATGCAACATTTTTAACGCAGTCAACGACCCCGCGGCGCAGTGGGAGTTTTTGGGAAATATCATCCACGAGTTCGCAAATTTCCCCATTGAGAGAAACCCTAAAAAACAGTCGGTGAATTACGTTTGTTTCTTTCACCACTACTTCAAAGAGTTTCCAGAGGAGGTTTGGCCGCGTAAAAAAGAAATTCTCGAAAAAATTTCATCAACTTTCAAAAAAAGTAAACCGAAGAAACAACAAAAAGCGCAAGAAAGGTTTGAAAGGTGGTGGGATATTGTGATTTCGGAAACCGCAGCAAAGCTGCAAAGTTAACCCACGATGAACTTTGTGGAGTATTTCCTTTGTAGTTTTTCAGGGATTTCCATGCAGTGGTCGGAAATAAAGTCGTCTTTCATTTTCAAATTGTCAAGAAACTCATTTGCATCGAAAGGTTCTCCCCTGAGATGGAACCGGATGGCATCCAGTATTTTTTTTGTACTCCACTCGAGCGAAGCTGACCTTTTCAGCCTTTCTGTCGTACTTCTTCGCCGTCGCAACAATTTTGACAACAGCACCAAACGCTGTCAGACCAGCAATGACAGCAGGTTGAAGAGTAACCCCTCCAGCAACAGCTCCAGTCAAAACAGCTTTTCCTGCAACCACATTGCAAAGCAAGTTTCTGCGCTGAAACGTTCGGAAAAGCTTTTCATAGCCCCAATGTTTCTTGTGGTAAAAAGCATAGAGACGCTTCAACATATCGACGATGTCATTTGGAAGGGTCGGGTCGATGTGGTTGAAGTAAAAAAATGTTGAGAGGGGGAGGACGAGGTTTTGTTTTCAGAACCCGCATTGTATGCTTGTGTGGACACACGGTCGTATACACAAGGGAAAAAATTTTAGAAGACATGGACACAAAGTACTATTTATCAATATTTAACGCAGAAGAAAATGACTGAACCTCTCGCACTGACACCCGTACCACTGAAAGGGCCTAAGGTAATTTTGAGCGAAAGTTGAAATTTGTGTCTCGCAAGTGGTGTCCAAACCATTTGTCGGGTTCTCAGGTTCAATGGAAAAGGAAAAGTGAATGAGCCGGGGGTTTTTTTGGTGTAGCGTGTGGTAATGTGAAAGTCAAATTCACGTTACTACGACTCCACCCTGGAACGTCCATTTTTTCAAAATCAACAGCAACCACATTCACGATGGAACCGTATAAAAAAGCTTTTTCCGTGCTTTTGAAAGGACCGAAAACACAACCCCCCTCTGTGGTGTCGGAAAAATTGAAGTACCCATGAACGTATAATGGAAAACTCATATGACCTCCTCCCGCAAACCACAAAGCCTTCAGCAACACGATTTCTCCACCATGAAAACTAAGAACCTCGTGAATCCCATGCCCATTCAAATCCAAATCGTCATGCATTTTTGTTCTCCCGAATCATCAACTTCAAAACCACCCCCATTCGTCCCAACCACATTGTACCCGTTGGTGTTCAAGTCTGTGTGCAAGACAAGTTGTTGGTTCGAGCTGTCAAACAATACATCACTTCCATTTCTCACTTGTTGTCCGTTTAAATCAAAGGGATCACCGAGTTTTGGTTGATACATGGAAAATCCATTGAAATCGATTCCCGTTTGCATTTCAACACCAGAAACCCCCGAATTCGAACTTGGGGAAAATATTTTTCGCCCATCATTAACGATGTTGAAATAATTTAAATTCAAATCCCCTCCCATTTTTGGTTTCAAGATAGTTTTTCCATTCAAATCTAAGTCGGTTTGCATTACCATTCGCCCGTCTTGTGCAAAGAAAATTTGGTCAAACACCGTGGAAGGCACTTTCGACACAGTCCCATTTAAACCGTAGATAACCATACGCCCAGTGTGATTAGGAAATGCGGTTTTCCCATGTATATCGAGGTAAAGATATTCTCGTTGGCCGGCCTGTCGTTTTTTGAAGTGCAGCACTGTTTTAACATACCCAGCCATGGTAGCTGTCGCTTGTAACGTTTTCGTGGTTTGCGCACCAAACGACAGGGTGTCGGCAGTTGCATGAACGCTGACATTTCGCATTTCCGGAGGGAAAAAATCCACGACGCATGTATAAAAACCGATTGGGAGCCTGAAAAGGTTGAAGCCAATTCTGCAACGATATTGTTCAGTTCCATCTTTTTCATCAACGAGAGTGAAATTATACGCCGATTGGTTTATTTGGTGAGGAGAGGCTGTAAATTTCGAAATACTGTGCACCCTAATGTTATTTTCACTCGAAGATTCATCAAGATTCAACCACCAACCGGTTAGCTCAGTGAAAGAGCACCGGACTACCGTGCGGGTTTCGTCAACATATTTCTTGGTCGCCCCACTTGGAGTCACAGGGTCTTTTAAGTTTGCGAGCGTGTTGTCATGCATGTCAATCCCGCCTGCCATTGACCCACCAGCAAGTGAAAGAAAAGACGCTTGATCGACATAAATTTTGTTTGCAACATCTTTGTCGGCTGCGGGTGCCCCGACATTTTCAATTTTGTGGTTGGCCATCGACAGATCCCCATACATCGCACTCGAGCAATCTCTTTTCCCGGAATACTCGTCAACGTATCTTTTGGTCACCGCGTTAGTCAAAGAGGAAGGTGGGGCAAGATTAATGATGGCGTTATTGTTCATGTTCAGATCTGTTTGCGCGATCGTGTCAAATTTGGTTCGCAGTCCCTGGTCCACATACTTTTTGTTGACGGCGTTTTCAGCGAGGGTGCTGGAATCGACGTCTTTCAGATCTTCAATGGCATACCCAGCCATATTCAGATCACCCAGCGCCGGGTCGCTTCCGTCGCATTTTAAACAAAGCGCGATTTCAGAGTCGACATAGCTTTTGTTCGGTTACGCCCCATGTCGAGGTTTCCCGTCATCGCGATGCTGCCGTCTCTTTTGAAGTCGCCCGCGCCTGTCGGGCCTGCAGGGCCTTGCTGTCCTTGTAGGCCTGGAGGGCCTTGCAAACCTCTTATCCCTCGAGGTCCTGGAGGCCCTGCAGGCCCTGCAGGTTCGTGTGGACTAGGTGGTCCTAGCGCACCTGTTGGACCTGCCGGGCCGCGATCCCCCTTCTCACCATGTTGCCCCCGCGGACCGGGCGGGCCACGAGGTCCGGGGGTTCCTTCCCCCGCTCTTCGAAAAAAGCTTCCGCGAAGTTCGTTCAACCACCCCATGTCTTTTTCTATATTCTTTCGTCGAAATTTTTCTTGGTCTCTTTCCTTGGATTGTCGTAGTAAAAGAAAGAAAATTTTTTTTTTGTTGCGCGGTCAAGCAGATTAGGTGGCTTTACCCCCAGATCGGCAGCGATCCGTCTGTTCTCTCTTTCAGGGAAAGCAAAAATACAGAAATGGCTGCAGTTGTCGCGGATAATTTTGGGGGTTTTGAAAAGTCGTGTGAAAGATAAATCACGGCGCAGTTGTGGTGACGGCCGCCAACGAAATATTCCACAATGTCGTCTTGGTTTTTTCACAAACCACGTCGTCGAACACAACAATTTTCTGGTTGTCAGGCCCATCCTCAGGGAGGGGGAGTTCGTCGAGAGGAATAAGGTCATCCCCTCCAAATGCCTCAACAACTTCGTAACCGGCGTGGAGATTAATGTTTTTCG
>JAEMWC010000056.1:1397500-1402500 GCA_016490735.1 Pachyseris speciosa | reverse complement strand
AAAAAACATTGCGTAATAACTATGGCTCTGGTGTTGATGTTCATGCTTTGATTGGAAAACTTCCTACGCCAAAGGGAGGTTGGACTCTTCCTGGTCATAA
Organism: Pachyseris speciosa; assembly: GCA_016490735.1. Taxonomy (NCBI): domain Eukaryota; kingdom Metazoa; phylum Cnidaria; class Anthozoa; order Scleractinia; family Pachyseridae; genus Pachyseris; species Pachyseris speciosa. The sequence goes on along the minus strand of JAEMWC010000056.1, from coordinate 1,402,400 downwards.
TTACACTGGACCTTACAGCCCCCTTCATCGACAGTTGAGTTTTGATCCTGAAACTGGTGAAATTTTGGAAATAATGCAAAAACCAAGTGGTGCAACAGATGCAATTGCAATGCAACATGATGTGGATTACAGCAGTTGTAGTCACCGGGCAAAAAAATATGGAGAGAACGAAAAAAATGCAAACATATTGCTGACCGAAAGATGGTAAAAGCTTTGGATGCTGTCCCTTGGAAAAAAAGACAATGGGGGCATGCCCTGGCAAGAAATGCAATCAACACAAAAGAAAGGTTGGGGCTTGGAATTCAACCATAAATTTCTGCTGTTATTTTAATAAGAATCGAGTATATCCATAATTTCTTTTTTTACCTCGTCAACAATTGGATGTGCAACTTTGTCTTGCATTTTCCCATTTTAACCCGCTGAGGGACAACTTGGGTGGTGGGGAAGTTGTCCCTCAGCGGGTTAAAATGGGAAAATGAGGTTTATATTATGAAAGGTGTTCGTCATCGTGGTTTCAAATGATAGCTGAGTTAATCTTTTGTCTAACGATTGAGTCACAAAGATGTGGATCGCGACGTTTCGACCGCTATACTGCTGGTCTTCATCAAGCGATGGTGTCGACTGGTTTCTTGTGAGAATAAGAAGCACCGTGGCTGGTCGTGATTGGTGCGTTTCGATCCTCGCTTAGGCTGTTGTTGATTGGAGGATTTCGATCCTTGTCGTTCAGACTAGAAATTGTTCCCTCAGCGGTCCGCTTTGGTACTGATCGGCTGTTGTGCTGTCTGATCGTGGGCATCCACGCTTCAGGAATTTCAATTCCACTGTCCCTGTTAATGTTGTTAGGGTGAAGTCTTATGTGAATAGCCTCTTTAACCCTACGGGTGTACCAATGTGGGTCTCGGTCAATAAATTTAACTTCGTCCCAGAGCGGATAATGTCCGGTCGCGTTGCTATGTTCTGAAACGGCGGAGGATTGGGTTCGAGCAAGTCGTATGTCTCTATCGTGTTCCTTAATCCGTTCACGCATAGATCTTCCCGTCTCTGCAATATAAACCTTACCACATTCGCAGGGAATCTTGTAGACTACTCCGTCTTGTTTTACTGGATCGACAGTGTCCTTAGGTCGCACTAGGTGTGATCTAAGAGTTGTGTCAGATTTAATTATGCACGCACAAAAAAAGTTTTCATAAAATATAAATAACATCATCAATAAAAAAAAACCTGTTTTCATGCGATGAACTTTATTTTTTTTGAAACAAATAAAACACATATCATTGTTAATACAGCAGCTACATTTACTACATTATGTAATTTTTGTAATTCTTTCGTTATATAAACAATATGGAACATTTTCAATATAATTCAATATTGGTCCCCACCCTAGCTCCAAACGTTGTTTCACTTTTGTTTCAATAAATTCCTCCAAATTTTTTTTCCGAAGCTCGGGTGGAAGATTATTAACACTATCCAACAAATTCATTTATAAGAAATAAAAAAACTTTAATTCACTGTGTCGTAAAACCCCTCATCAGTCAACCATTTTTTCATAAAATTTCTTTCATCTGTTGGAAGAGAATGAATAACTTTGAATGCTATAAACGCACATTCATCAATAAAATGTGTTTCTCCTGTTTTCTTTATGTATTGCCATGGAGACATAACAGTAAATAATAAATTACACACGTGACGCATAACTGTTTTATCCATGATATCTTTAATTTCCTTTCCCAACCAATTGTCAATCTCTGTAATCAAAGCCTGTCTAACGTTATAACGTAATAAATCAGCATGCGCCATTTATAATATATTACCAAAAAAAAAATTTCTTCAATTGCGCTTGCGCAAAAGGGTGAATTAAAACTTAATCATCTCTTGCATCCACTCGTCCCAGACGCGCGCGGGAAGGTCTTCTTTTTCAATCCAAGGTGGAGGTGGTGCACCAGTTCGCAAACAAATATCATCCTCGTCTGATATTGGCTGGAAATTCAATCTAAAAATAGATTGGTCTGTGAAAACGCCGTTACAGGAATATAGAGCAGTTGAATGCTCCTAGTAATGGGCTCCTGAGCCCGTGCATTTCAAACAACGAAAGGAAGATAAATCTTTTTCATCTTCGTCCTCCTCCAAACTGCCCACAACTATCCACTTGTCTTTATTATTGTTTGAAATGTCAAACTTTTGCACCACAAAGGTGGAGGGGTTTTTCGAGGTGACTGCTCTCCTTCTGCGTGGGGGTGGAACCGGGGGTCTCTCGCTCTCTTCGTCCTCTAACGTCATTTGGTATAGCCATTCAATAAACGGCTCTGTTGCCTCTGTTTGTCCCACTTTGTTTGGGGTTGCCATTCTCCTGCCTATATTTTCGCTGGAAAAAAATTTCCGGCTGGTTCATGGTATACCTTGGTTCCCCTTGTGTCTAATTGGGTGTCACGCTTATTCTTCATCCTCCTTTCTCTAATTGGGTGACTTGTCAATCTGGTTTCAAACTGGTGGCTTGGATTGGTTAAGTGGTTTTGGTGGGTTAGATTCCAAGTAGTATACTGGCGTCAACACTAATACGGATTCGAAGTTAAGCAAATAAACCTCATTTTCCCATTTTAACAGAGAGTATAAAAGCAAGGGCCGATACAACGTAGAATGGTTTTAAGTTTTGTGTACTATATTTCGGCTGGCCAAACCAGCCTTCTTCAGGTACAATGAGAATTTACATTGGAAGGGGTGTTTATGTAGTTATATACCGGAAACACGTAAAACTAAAATGATTCACAGTGTAAAATAAAATACTAGAAAAAAGGTCTAAAAAAAGATAAACTTATAAGAAAAAATTAACTAATATGTTTCCTCGCGGATGTTAAGACCTTCAGGATCAATTGTTCTGCCTTTTGAAATTAAAAAAGCTTCCCTGGCCTTACGGATTGAGTCTCTGTTAGAAAATATTTTCTCAATGGGGATTAATTGCATGTCATTAGCAGTGTGGTTAGGAGAGGAAAGGAAATGTTCCGCGACTGTGGTAGGTTTAGATTTGGTGTTAGGGTTATCTATGGTACGGCGGTGTTCATTAAATCGGTCTTTTAAACGTCGTTTAGTCTCGCCTATGTATTGTAAATTACAGCGGTTGCATTGAATCATGTAAATGAGGTTTTTAGTGTCACAGGTCAGGTTAGATTTAATATGGCGCGTTTCACCTGTAGAAGAGAAAGTATAGCTTGTGAGTCCATCTGAAATGTAGGGACAAGTAGCGCAATTTTTACCGCAACGGAAACAACCGGAAGGGAGTTGTAGCTGTGAATTAGTAGAATTAGACGAAAGTTTAGCTGTGACTAGTAAGTCACGGAGATTAGGGCAACGTCTGAAGGCAACAACAGGCAAATGCTGAAAAATGTTTTTGCAGCGGTTAGAAGATAGCAGTAAATTGTAATGTTTTTTGATGATGCTAGAGACGTGAGGAAGTGATGGATTAAAGGTCGTTATAAAAGGTATACGTTTCGGTTTGTTGACGTCTTTGGTTTGTAAAGTGAGTCTGCGGGGGATGTCGGCGGCACGTTGTATTTGTTTAGTGATGAAATTGCGGCTGTAACCGCGTTTGAGAAGATATGTAGTAAGTTGAGCAGCGCGAGTATTAAACGTTTCGTCAGTAGAACAAATACGTCGTAAACGGAGTGCTAGACTGAAAGGAATGGCTTTTTTAGTATGCATAGGATGGCAAGAAGAATAGAGTAAGTGTTGGTGCTTGTCTGTAGGTTTAGTATAGAGGTCGGTACAGATATGACCGTCGTTGGTTAATGAGACATTAACGTCAAGGAAAGGTACGCTAGTAAAAGAGTGTGAACTGGTGAATTTTATGGTAGGGTGAACGTTGTTAAGATAATCGATGAAAATTTTTAAATTATCCAGACCTTCAGTCCAGATCATAAAAATATCATCGATATATCGCAGCCACGTGTGGGGTTGAAAAGGGGCATTTTCCAAAGCGTTGGCCTCGAAATACCCAAGAAAAAGGTTTGCAAAAGAAGGGGCCATTTTAGTGCCCATGGCACTAAAAAAGCCATTCCTTTCAGTCTAGCACTCCGTTTACGACGTATTTGTTCTACTGACGAAACGTTTAATACTCGCGCTGCTCAACTTACTACATATCTTCTCAAACGCGGTTACAGCCGCAATTTCATCACTAAACACTAAACATTACAATTTACTGCTATCTTCTAACCGCTGCAAAAACATTTTTCAGCATTTGCCTGTTGTTGCCTTCAGACGTTGCCCTAATCTCCGTGACTTACTAGTCACAGCTAAACTTTCTTCTAATTCTACTAATTCACAGCTACAACTCCCTTCCGGTTGTTTCCGTTGCGGTAAAAATTGCGCTACTTGTCCCTACATTTCAGATGGACTCACAAGCTATACTTTCTCTTCTACAGGTGAAACGCGCCATATTAAATCTAACCTGACCTGTGACACTAAAAACCTCATTTACATGATTCAATGCAACCGCTGTAATTTACAATACATAGGCGAGACTAAACGACGTTTAAAAGACCGATTTAATGAACACCGCCGTACCATAGATAACCCTAACACCAAATCTAAACCTACCACAGTCGCGGAACATTTCCTCTCCTCTCCTAACCACACTGCTAATGACATGCAATTAATCCCCATTGAGAAAATATTTTCTAACAGAGACTCAATCCGTAAGGCCAGGGAAGCTTTTTTAATTTCAAAAGGCAGAACAATTGATCCTGAAGGTCTTAACATCCGCGAAGAAACATATTAGTTAATTTTTTCTTATAAGTTTATCTTTTTTTAGACCTTTTTTCTAGTATTTTATTTTACACTGTGAATCATTTTAGTTTTACGTGTTTCCGGTATATAACTACATAAACACCCTTTCCAATGTAAATTCTCA
>JAEMWC010000056.1:1335000-1395000 GCA_016490735.1 Pachyseris speciosa | reverse complement strand
GTTTGAACGTTGAGTTTCTGAGAACGATCAAGCCTTCCCCTCAACATTACATTTTTCGCTTCAACGTCAAGTCCTTGCTTTCAGCCTTCTCGAAGATGCGCCCGAAATGACGCACAAGTTTTGAGTTTTGGTTTGAACTTCACGCTTGACTAACTCGGATACTCAAGGTCAGGCATGCAAGCTGGTAGCCTACCCAGCATGCTTTTTGTTTTCTTCATATCGAAGATCGAGGCTGCCTCGGGGAGACCAGAACATTTTTTTATTTCTCCACAGCTTGAAACTTTTTCTGCTTTAGACAACGTGTTAGATCCATCGCAAATAGATGGTGTAGTATTGAGGCTAGACTGCGTCTTCGTTTCAACATTCAAGCCTTCGTTTGAACGTTCGAGTTTCTGAGAACGATCAAGCCTTCCCCTCAACATTACATTTTTCGCTTCAACGTCAAGTCTTCTCGAAGATGCTCCCGAAATGACGCACAAGTTTTGAGTTTTGGTTTGAACTTCACGCTTGACTAAGGTCAGGCATGCAAGCTGGTAGCTTACCCAGCATGCTTTGTTTTCTTCATATCGAAGCCTCGCGCGTGGATACCGGAACATTTTTTTTGTTTCTCCACAGCTTGAAACTATTTCTGCTTTAGACAACGTGTTAGATCCATCGCTAGACTGCGTCAAGCGAATCTTGAAAATATAAGTCTGAGAAGTGTTGACGGGCCTACGCGACTCCTGTGGTTCGCTGATGGATTGTGTTTTGCGTTTATTGCTTTGCTCTAACCAGAATGTCCTTAAGGGATTTTCCTTTGCGATATGATAAGAGTGGAGGCTCTTTAAAGATTTCTCTTAGTTGTGCTTGATTATGTATGAGGTGTCATTTCTCTAATAGTATTGTCTTGAACCTGGGTGATATTGCGTTACAAAGGGCAGTATTGCCTCACACGTGCATTCTTGTTCTTTTGTTATAGTGACGCTTTTCTGTCAGTGAATTTGACTTGAGAGAGGTGTTTCTCTACAACATTAGCTGAGTATCCTCTATTTTGAAGGCGTCTCTCGAAGTTTTTCATGTTTTCCTCGACGGTTAATTGTGAGGAATATCTTCTCAGACGCCTTAACGCTTCTCCCTTGAAAAAGGCTTAAACATACTACAAACCCACAGAGAATTATTTAATGTTTTAGTGCTGGTTTTACTCACCCAGGCCCAGCCCAAATCTTATTGAAGAGATCATATAACACCATGCCATTTGCGCCGTGTACCCTGCGAGCCGGAGTTCATTTGTGCTAGTATTACGATGTTTTGCGAAAGCCTGCTTTCAGGGGCACCCAACGAGCCAAATCAACCACTAAGCTGTAGAAAGGCATTTTAAAGTACCTTATGGTGTTTGGCGGAGTCCGTTTAAAGTTATGTTTTCGTTAGCTAGAAGAATTTGATCTGTTCGGATCCCTTAGCTGAAATTTTAATTGCCCGAAAATGTTAGGGAATAAAATCATTCTTTGAGAAAATGCTAGCAGAAATGACCTTTCCACGAACTTTCTAGGGGACTATTTTCTTTCCGAAAAGGCTAGCTGACGTTTCTGACTGCCAAAAACAGAAATTACGACCTTTCCGAAAACCTTAGGGGCCATGATTTCCCCATTGCGAATCTTTTAGGCCACCTTTCAGTTGCGAAAACCCGAGTACTCTCTTTAATCGACGCCGAAAACCAAAGGCGAACCACCTCCTACCGAACAAATATCTACCGAAACTTGTCGCAGGGTGTCCCTGTGGTTTGAAACAACCATCACATCAACACGTAAACAAGCGTAATTTGATTGGACACACTTACACTAGCTTTATCAGTAATTTTTATTTTCAGTCTAGTCAAGTGCAACTTTACGCAAACTTTATATGGCGTGTAAAGGAAAGTAAATCTGGCTCATCAACTTTCAACAATCTTTACGCAAGCTTTACGTGCGATTGACGTAAATACCTTTACGAAGTGGCGTAAACTTGCTTCACCAACTTTACGCAAATTTAGGGCAACCTTAATTTTCCGTAAATCTCTTTATGGGTACTCCCTTAAATTTCGGATAGGTGTGTGCCGCAAAGGGTCTGAAACCCTGACCCTATTTAAGGATGAAGCAAACAAAAATTGATACCCTATTCAAGGACGAGACCCGAAAAAGCGGGAAAGAATTGGCGTGAAACACAGGCCGGATTCAGGAGGCTAATAAGGAACGATCCAAACAACGGCTTACCGCTGAGGAAAAACAAAAAAATATTATCATTTGTTCTTCGTTTTGCTGGGTATTTCTTAGCTGATACAATTTAGGCACCCTATGTAAGGATCACACAGGGAACTCTGTGCCAACCATACCCTATCCCGCGGCACAATACACGAATTTCACCCACCAGGCCTCACGAAAGGCTTTATCAAATCCCTCACAATTAACCTTTGAGGAAAACATGAAAAACTACGAGAGACGCTTTCAAATAAAGGGTATCCATAGAGAAACACCTCTCTGAAGTCAAATTCACTGACAGAAAAGCGTTACTACAACAAAGGAACAAGAATACACGTAAGACAATACTGCCCTTTGTAACGCAATATCACCCAGCTTAAAGACAATACTATTAGGGAAATGACACCTCATACAGAATCAACCACAACTAAGAGAAATCTTTAAAGAGCCTCCACTCTTATCATATCGCAAAGGAAAATCACTTAAAGACATTCTGGTTAGAGCAAAGCTAAAACGCAAAACACAATCCATTATCGAACCGCAGGAGTTGCATAGGCCCGTCAACCCCTCTCACACTTATATTTACAAGATTCGCTTGACGCAGTCTAGCCTCAATACTACACCATCTATTTGCGATGGATCTAACACGTTGTCTAAAGCAGAAAAAGTTTCAAGCTGTGGAGAAATAAAAAAAATGTTCTGGTCTCCCCGAGGCAGCCTCGATCTTCGATATGAAGAAAACAAAAAGCATGCTGGGTAGGCTACCAGCTTGCATGCCTGACCTTGAGTATCCGAGTTAGTCAAGCGTGAAGTTCAAACCAAAACTCAAAACTTGTGCGTCATTTCGGGCGCATCTTCGAGAAGGCTGAAAGCAAGGACTTGACGTTGAAGCGAAAAATGTAATGTTGAGGGGAAGGCTTGATCGTTCTCAGAAACTCAACGTTCAAACGAAGGCTTGAATGTTGAAACGAAGACTAGACTGTTGAACCGAATAGTTTATTTTTGAAGAGAAAACTTCAATCTTGACTTTGAACTTGAATTGATGGCAATATGGTATGATGTTGAATGCAAAGAAAGAGTTTTGTTTTTAAAAGTTCATATCTAAATCGTAAACATAACGTTTAAAATGAAAACTTGGATGTTGAAAATAAAACTTGATTTTTGGCGGAGATTTAACGCCATACTTGCCTACAGCGAGTGTCTTTTGGGGGGAGACGGGGGAGGAGGGGGGAGGTCAAATGTCAGTTGTCAGATAAATTTTGGGCCATTTGTCAGTTGCCAACTAGCTGGTTAGTAATAATTAAACTGTTATAATAACTAAGAGGCACAACTCACTTCAATTTTAATTGAGAGCATAAACTGCCTATGTGTAATTTTATAAAGGAGATTAGTTTCTAAAGAAACTGTGGTGCTGCGTACTACATAGACGTCGAAGTCTAAGAAATTGAGAATAGGGAATGGCGTTTTTGACATGAGATGGATGTGAAGATGAATACAGCAAATAACTGTGAGGACCTAGCTACGCCAATCTTTTTGTAGGTTACGTCGAGTACCAATTCTTCAATCAGTACAACGGTCCTAAACCTGAACTCTATGGTCGCTACATTGACGACTGTATCGGCACAATTTCGTCTAGCAAGGAGGAAATCAATCAATATATTACCGCTGTTAAATCCTTTCATCCTTCGACGTCTATGTAGTGATGACTCTGATTTTTCCAACAAATCAGAGGAAATGTGCCATTTTTTCGAGAAACGTGGCTATCCTGATTCTGTGGTTCAATCGGGCCATCACCGCGCTCAGCGGATTGATCAACAGTCAGCACTACAGACGTCACAAAAGGAAAAGAATGACAGAATTCCATTCACCCTCACATTTCACCCGCATAATAACCCAGTTAAAGCCATCATTCTTAATAACTTTACGATACTGGAAAATGATCCAGAAACTGCTAGAATCTTTTCGGAACCACCGCTGATTTCATTCAAACGAGACAAAAATGTAGGTAACTTTCTAGTTAAAAGCGCATTCAAAACAACTGAACAACCTGGCACAGTTTTAAATGCGCGCGCTCGCGATGCAAAACTTGTCCTTTCATTCAAAACACTGACAAAATATTGGGCCCTAAGCGATCTGTTAAGATCACTGATCGTTTCACGTGCACCTCCGCAAATGCTATCTATTGCATAACCTGCACATTATGCAAAAAGTTATACATCGGCGAAACAGGAAGACGACTTGATGACCGATTCCGAGAACATCTTCGTGATGTTGAGAAAGATGACAAAGACACATCTGACACATCCAAACCTGTCGCTCGGCATTTTAATCTCCCTAACCATTCCAAACAACACATGTCGATCTCCGGTCTTTCCCTACATCAAGGTACCACAGAAAGCCGTAAAAATCTCGAGCAAAAACTGATCTTTCAAATTGGCACTCTTAATCCCCACGGTATCAACGAGCGCTTTTCTTTCAATTAATTTATTCCTGTTTTTCACGTTACTATGTTACCACCAATAGCGTAGCTCCATTTTCTGTATATAAACCATACACAACCCACAATCCGACGAAGGCCTAACGCTCGAAACGTCACCTAATCGAATCCCTGTACGGTGGTCAATTTACATTAACAACTCTGTTGATAAACCGAATTTTTATGTGTAATTTTAGGTCGTTTTTCGATTTTCCTCGGAAATGAAACAAATTTTGGCATGTAACTACTTGCAAGCAACTCGATTCAAAAACATTGTCCGGTATTTTTGTTCACTGATTTTTGTTTCATTTCCGAGCAAAATCGAAAATCGACCTAAAATAACTCTTCATATTGATGATCATAATTGATAATAATATTTGAGAATGAATATATGAAAATCATATATTCATTCTCAAATATTATTATCAATTATGATCATCATCACCATCACCGTCATCACTATTGCCATCACGTTTAACAACAACTGGAGAGGGTGTCGAGAGAAAGAGAGAAAGGATCCGAGCTTGCATTCCACTTGACACGCAACTCCCTCACCACCACCATCACCACCACCATGACCATCATCGTGATCACCATCACCATCGTCGTCGAAATCACCACCACCACCATTATCACCACCATCATCACCACCATCATCACCACTATCACCACCACCACCACCACCATCATCACCACCATCATCACCACCACCACCATCATCATCATCATCATCATCACCATTCTAAGCTGCTACTTACTTACACTTAATTACGTAACTTCTCTTCAAAATAAGGACCAAGACTCTGTTGTTAATGTTAACGTAGTTTTTTGGACTATGCTAGGAATTCATAGTTAAGGAATTTGCGGTAGCCTGTACACGCCCAACAGGAAACTGAAATAGTAGATAAACCTCAACTTTAATTAAGTAGTTTAGTTTTTTACCCGATATCTGAATTGGACGTTTCATGTGATTTACTGCTTACCTGTTATACTGTTTCATGGTTATCCCGATCACGGAAAGTTAAGAAAACTCGCCATAGAAGTAAGTTTATGATCAATGTTATAATGTTGTCAATCATTTTAGTTTTGTTAGTTTTATATGGATTTCATGCGTTTTTGGATATTGACGACCAGTGACTGCATGGCATAATGATTGTTAAGAGTTTATATCAGTTATTCCCGCTTCGCTCGTTTTAATTGTTTCGTTTATTTCCAATTGATTTAGTTAATTAGAATACATTGTACAATTTAATTTCAGATCGAATAAATATATTATCAGTTATACGATTGCGAGTATTCTTCGGTAATGGATCGTCTAAGTTCCCCTACGAAACAGTTAATAGGCGCTGTTAGACCTGTTAATGTCAATTTTATAGCACTTTCATAAAACTTTAGTGAAATTGAGAATAAGCAACCACAACTGAAACTTAAATTTGAAACTGGAAAATATGATCATATCCCTTGATGTATAAAAGACTTTGCAGTCTTTGTGATATGAATGATATATTGAAGATGAAATTCACCTTCTGTTTCGTTGTTACTATAAAATTATGCGACGTCGTCAGATGTAACGTAATAGTCGTAGGATGGAAAGGAAAGTTTCCAAAATAAATAAGGAAAAGTGTATAGAAAAAGAACAGCGATAAAAAGTTGCGTGTCAAAGACTGAAACCATAACAGCGTCGATTTAAAGTGAATACTTGTAACAGTTTTTTTTCCTGAAAATTGGATATGTTTTTAGCCGCCTGTCACGCGGTAACCCTGTCACGCTGTGAGGTCGACTTTTTTTGCGCCTGGTACAAATGGCGGCAAATGATGAAGATGAGTTATTGAGAAAATTACGAGCTCAGCACAGAACAGTTAGCTTTATCACCAGATCGGAGCTTGTAAATATTGACCTCGGTGATGAGTCTTCTCGGCCGGATGAAGACAGTCAACTTAATGAGGCGGTAGTTGTTATGCCTCATGTATAGTAAGCTGGCTTTCTTTGACATGAGTTCAAAGTTCTCTTGACCGACCAGTATTTTTCTTCTAGGAATTGCTACTTGCTGGAATATTGGTCAATGAAGCAAGACTCGGACGAAATGGCTATTTCCAGACGTCTCCGAGGGAATTAAGGTTACGCTTTTTTAAATGTGTTACTTCTTGTCCAATGTATAGAGCATCAGAGAGTAGACACCATATATAATTTTCAAAACAACTAGTTGCAAATGAAAGCGCTTGTTCCTACTAGATACATAAAGTAGGCCTGGTTGAATGATATACTCAGTATGGCTGCAGTCATAGTTCTTAACTCATTACCGACTTTGTTTTTAAAAACAACAATAATATATAAAAAATTCATCTTCACACAAACAAAGTTAATCAAGTGATATCCGCCAGGAATGCTTGTGCCGCTTACTATTATTATTATTATTATTATTATTATTATTATTATTATTATTATTATTATTATTATTATGGCAGTTTAAAACTCCTGAATTCCAGGTCCTACTTACAAATACTGGGCGTGTAAAAGTAGCCAGTCTTATATCAAAATTTACAAATTTACATTAGATAGGAATAAAATTGCGTAAAATAAAATTAATAAATAAATTCTAATTATTATAATTATTCCATGTTCACGTTTTAATGGAAATTACGAAGCAAAAAATTCACAGTTCACAGATTTATTTTGTATTTTCACTGGTCAAGAAAAATTAAAATCACTCAATCCTGTATCATGCAATAACCCCTTTCCCCACGCTCTTATGATAGAATAGTCTTAAAATAGATAGTACATAGCCTGTGACCCCTCCCCACTCTACTCGACCAAATACAGTACAAATAATGCATCTTTACCCTTTTTCACTTCTGTGGGTGGGGACGGGGAGGTGGCAGAAGGGATGGCTGGATTACATGTAAAGGGTTTTGGATTAAAAACTTGAAAGATAGCCAAGGAGGAGTGTTCTTAATGATCGGGAGGTCAATAATGGCTGTGTCCATGATTTTGAGGTGAAGCTCCATTGTAGTTGAAAAGACAAGTACAAGTAGGCAAATATGAAGAACAGAAATAAATTTTCTGTTATATGACAGATTCCCTTTAACAAACATCCAAACTCCATACTGGTATTCCCCTTCTCGGGGCATGCACCATATACCAAGTTCACAGGTGACATCACAAAGCAAACAACAATGGAGAAACAATGTACCATAATGATGCAATAAACAAAACACAGTGGAAGAAAACAATAGACTAACAATGGACTTGGTTCATGGTGCCCCACCCCCAACCCCACCCCCTACCCCATCCCTACCCCACCCCCTACCCCACCCCCTACCCCTTCCCTTCTCCCTTTCTCTCCCTTCCTTTTCCCTTTGCCAGTTCTCTTTAGGTATAACATTAGTGAACATTAGTTTTGTTTCTGTATTCAAAATTTGAAGGTCTGTATTTGTTCATCTCTTGCTTATTGTCTCTTTTTCGTGTTTATTAGGCTTTACAAAATTTACAACAAGCCCATGTTGCGTGTCATCGTCTATTTTTGTGCATGGCTTATTCTTTGTTTAGCATTCTTTGAAACCCCTGCCGTGTCTGGAATGTCACTGCCTTACTGGGTAAGGAGACTTGTATCTTTAAACATGAACATCAATTTACAAGGACAGGAGCCCATATTCACTAGGAACATACACCTGCCCTATATTCCTGTCATGGCATTTTCACAGACCAATTTATTTTTAGATCAAATTTCCCATGAATATCAGACTCCTGCTGGAGCTCTGATGACATCTCAAGTATCTGCATGTGCAGAGCCTTTGTTTTGGCCCATTAAACCTATTGTTTTGTGGTACTCTTGCCGCTGTTGCCATGCTCTTTGCCCTTTTTTGTGGGAAAAGAAAGTCTAAAAATGAACCACTCTGTAAAAATGCCATGACATGGCTCAGTATGGGAGTTGTATGCTCTAATAGTGATGGGCTCCTGACAAGGAGGAAGATCTTTGTTCTTGTCAGTTCTTCTGTGGGCCTGATGAGTTCCTGTCACTTTGTGTCTGCTTATCCTTCATTTAAGAGCCTCTTTGTCTATCAGTTTCTCTTGGTCATTGTATGTTTAGTTGACCTGAGCATTAAAAGTGCTAAATCTTGTGTCATAGGGTTGAAGATCAAAATAACAGCTGACTCAGAACTTTATGACAGTTATGCCTTATATAGTTTGTAACTCCTCTATCTTTGGCCATTCAGCAGCAGCAAAATTTTCATTTAATATATCCTTTGATTTTTAACTTTCAGGCTACAATGTTGCTGGAGTATTTTTGTCTCTTTGTGTTCATTCTTCGTCTTTTCCATGTGTGGTGTTTTGCAGCTGGGGTGAAATTTTGGCGAGATAAGAAGAACATTATTTTTTTGGCAATCATTGTGGTAAGATAATATAATTGTATTCTGAATCAATGAACACTGTAAAATATCTCTTGATTTTGTTTTAACTATACAGATATTTAATAGCTAAATTTGACACAGTTTTAACTCAATGTATTTTTCAGGTGCCAAAAACTAAGGAGAACTTTATTAAATGAATGCAGTTTGGAGGATTCAGCATGCAACATTAATTAGTACAGTTTCACATTTCTCATGTCATACTCATCTTGCTGTTTATTCACAGCTGACATTTCTTGACATGATCATGTACATCATCTTCAAACAAGCTGAACTCCCAGTTCACACTGTGCGATGGACGAGAGTGTTCCGTCCTCTCTTTCTTGTCAATATTAGCGAGGGAAGGCAGGTGAGGACTAACAGCAAATAGCAAGAAATTCCTGTTGCCCCTGTTGTCAATGTGACATGAATGGGACTGTGTTGGAATATTGGTGCCAGCAATTTATAATTAGAACATAATCAACGCACAGTGTTTCTGTGTCAGCAATCCTGATTGCATCCTTGCATACATGGTATTTGAAGCAAACATCTTAAATTGTAAAAAACAGCAAACATATACTGGGTATCTGACATTTGAGCTATTTGCATTATTTTGATCAAACCACAAATCTGCATGGCCATGACAACCACACTACAAAATGCTGTAAATATTATTTATGTTATTATTATTATTATTACTATTATTATTATTATTATTAGGCTTCATTTTGCAATTGCATAAATTACATTCACCAGTGTGACAATCATTTTTCATTTGGTTTCATTTCTGCAGTTCATATATGATTTATTTTCATATACATTATTCACACTCTTCTCTTTCACAGGAACATATGAACCCACAATTGACCTGCTCCCAACATCAGTGGCTTCATAGCTCAGTTGGTTAGAGCATTGCACTGGTATCGCGAGGTCATGGATTCAAACCCCATTGAAGTCCTGAATTTTTTCAGGCTTCATTTCGCAGTTGCATAAATTGTGTTCACTACTATGAAGATCATTCTTCATGAATTTGCTTATTATTACTGGTATTATTATTAGTAGTAGCAGCAGCAGCAGCAGCAGCAGTAGTAGTGGTGGTGGTGGTGGTGGTGGTGGTGGTGGTGGTAGTAGTAGTAGTAGTAGTAGTAGTAGTAGTAGTAGTAGTAGTATTTTTAGCATTTCAAAGACATCATGTGTTATTCTTCATGTCTCTTCCAGATTAGAAGAGCTTTCAGAAATATCAGAAAAACACTGCCAGAGATTGCAAATGTCCTTATTCTTCTGCTCCTTATGATTGCCTTGTTTACGTTGCTTGGAACAAAGCTTTTTGGGAAGAGGTACAATCCAGGGCTGAGTTTTTCAAAGCATGATTAAGCTAATCCTGAGTTATAGTGAACTTTGAGTCCAGTTTATTTACTGCTCAATGAAAATATTTTCAAAAGATTTTCACCCTTAAGTTTAGACTGGAAATTAACTTAACTTTAAGTGTAAAATTAAATTTGATTTACAAAACCTTCTCAACAAGCGAGATGAAAAATTTAGTTAACTCTTAATCGCGGGTTAGCATTAATCAGCTTTCGAAGAACTGGGCCCTGAGCTATTTGCATTATTTCGATCAAACCACAAATCTAAGATAAGGAACGAAAAACTGATAAAAGGCAAATGTTGCACTCAGATCACCAACATTATAACCATCACTGTTATGTGCAGTAATGAACATCATGTATTGTAGCCAATGTCATCATCATCATCATCATCATCATCATCATCATCATCATTGTCGTCATCATTGTCATCATTACTTTTGCACTTAAGTGTTAAAAAACTAAATTGACAATAAGTTAAAACTAGGCCATTTTTGGCAAATGCCAGTGTGAACAATAATTGTTCCCACTGGCATAAACGAAAACTATTTCCATATTAAAAGAAAACATTTGCCTTATTATTTGCCTCATCATTTGCCTCATTATTTGCAGCTCAGACATAATTTTATTAATTTCTTTTCTTTTTTGCAGAAATATAAAAGACATTCATGGCAAACCATACTTTAAAAATTACTTGGATGTGTTTTTTAGACTGTATGTTTTGATGACTACTGCCAACAATCCAGATGTCATGTGAGTTAGATTCATTGTCCTAGCAGTACCCATGTTAATTTCTCCACTAAATACATGTACATGTATGTAAAATAAGTAACTTATTTTTTTAATTATACATTTCCAATACCCAAACACCCCATATGTAAAGGCTCCAATATTTTGCAGCTAGTCCAGTGCTGTCATTAAGCACCAGGGACCAGGGATTTTCCCTGGTTAATTTGAGTTAGTAGATTCTGAGCTACTTTGATAGAAAAACAGTGTATTGACTTAATACCCCAACAGCTGGGCATGACAGGGGTGGATCTAGAAAGAGAGGGCTGAAGAAACCACCTGACTCACAATATCACTTGAAAGCCAGTTGGTTACAGAAACTAAAAAAAAAATACAAGAAAAAAGGGATGCAGCCCACCCACACACACCCTAAATCCACCCCTGGCTGGAATTCTTGCCTATTTTTGCATGTCCCTGCCTGCCTCAAAAATTAGTGACAGCCCTGACCTAGGCTAAAGTTTAGTGCCCACAGGTAACCCACATGAAATCAGGCTATGTCACTTTCTTTTCACAGGATGCCAGCCTATGACTACAACCCATGGTCAAGTTTGTTCTTTGTTATTTTCATTGTTGTCTGCATGTATATATTTGTCAGCATTTTTCTTGCTGTTGTGTACAAGAACTACCGCAAGCATTTGAAGGTACATAGCCATAGTTTTTATAGTTGACGTTGTTGAATCCACCATAAAATGCCCCAGTCCCTGAAGTGGCATTGATATCCTGACCAATATTATGGTCAAATAATATTACCATCAATGCTACTTACCAATCAGGGCATAAACTATCAACAGACGATACCAAAGATGTTCTAAACACAATCATTAATTCTCTTATATTTAGTAAATTATTTTAC
Organism: Pachyseris speciosa; assembly: GCA_016490735.1. Taxonomy (NCBI): domain Eukaryota; kingdom Metazoa; phylum Cnidaria; class Anthozoa; order Scleractinia; family Pachyseridae; genus Pachyseris; species Pachyseris speciosa. The sequence continues at coordinate 1,382,923 of JAEMWC010000056.1, read as the reverse complement.
TGTTCAACTGTATGGTCCAGTACTTTCAAACAAAATATTAAGAAGTTACAACCGATACAAAATTTTGCCGGGCGCATTTTGACCAATACAAGAAAGTACGATCATATTTCCCCAATGCTGCACGATCTGGGCTGGCTCACTGCAAACGACCTTTTGCACTTGTACAACAACAACAACAACTTTATTTATAGAATAAATATCCAGCGTAGAAAGGACTGTTCCGCAAATAGCATTGCTAGTCTGGGCGGAACAGTCATACAAAACAATTACAAAAATTTAATAAATTTACAAGAGGAGACTTACATGACTTTTAAACAGATTGTACCAAATCATTAAATCGTTAAATCGTCAACATAAATTACAAGTTCAATGACTCTTACAAGGTATGTTTGAATGAAGAACTCAAGTTCAATTGTACGTTTTTAGGGCAGAGGTAATTTGGGAAATATCGATATAGTCATCATGCTTCTTAAGAATATCGAGAAGGAAAGAGTGGAGTTTTGTTTGGAAGTGTTTCTTGAGGAGCTCTCTTAATGATGCTGGCATCTCATTCCAAATTTTAGCTCCTACTCTTGAGAAAGCTCTTTTTTGGATTTCTAACCTAGATTTCTTAATATAGAATTTATTTGCTGACGAAGACCGAGTGTTATAAGAGTGAATACTGGTAGTGTCGCTGAATAGGTTTAAAATGTTACTAAGTACTTTCCGGTTTCGTATATCATGCATTAAGCAACAGACGGATTTGAAATAAAGAAAATTTAGAGGTAAAATATCGGCATGAATAAACAAAGGGACTGCATGTTCACATCTCTCTACGGAAAATATAAATCTAAGTGCTCTTTTTTGAAGAACTAAAATTTTTGTCAAGTAGGATTTATTTGCAAGACCCCATGCAGTCAGGCCATAAGATATCAGTGTAGGGCAATATTAAAGATTGATAGATGCGCAGTAGAGTATTTCGTGGCACAAAATGTCTAAGTTTCACTACTTGTGGGACTACCATGATTTAAAAAAGTCTGAATGGTCTGACGCCTAGCTATTCAAGTTCAAAGCTTACAGAGTGCAACACCAGAAATCATGATCAACTTAGCCTTCCCAAATGTTGCACAGCAACTGCTCAGCGCTGTCAATGCTGTCATTGCTCCAATTTAGTGCAATGAATGACTGTTTGGATTACCAAAGATTTGTTGAAAACACCTGTTTGTAAAATTACAAAACAGTGAATTTGATGCAACCCCAGTTTCAATTTAAGCTGAATTATTTGCTTGACAAAACAAATTAAAAACTACCTCTTGTGCACAAATCGCCCTTGTGCTGCCATTCTTGGCAAATGGCTCTTAGCTAAGTTTTGTGTTTAACTTCGTCACTGTTCAAGTGAGAAATAAGCACGTGATTTTTTTTGTTTCAAAATTGTCCCAAAATTCAACAATTCCTTTCAATTTAATCTTCATATTTAGGTATTTATCATTTACTATATATTAAATATTCTCTTTGTAACAGCGAGAAATCAATAAAGATATGTAAGTTGTCATTTCCCGGTGCATCACACTATAAAATGAACCTATCTTATTTATTCTGCGTCCTTACGCCTCCGCCATTTTTGTCACATATAATAATAATATAATAATAATATTTATTTATATGGCGCAAATTCAATTATACAATTTTCACATGCGCCTCACATATATGAAATCAACTCTAAATAAATCAAATCAAATCAAATGTTGGTTTTTGTGGAGAGGGGAAAACCGGAGTACCCGGAGAAAAACCTCTCGGAGCAGAGTAGAGAACCAACAAACTCAGCCCACTTATGACGCCGAGTCCGGGAATCGAACCCGGGCCGCATTGGTGGAAGGCGAGCGCTCTCACCACTGCGCCAACCCTGGTCCCCAAGTAGTATGCTCCCACATACTCAACCTTGCACAACATTGTATTGTACCTTTTGATTTTTGTTTTAGAATGAAATCCGTGCATCAGTTTACCGTAAGCGCAGGCAGCTGAAGCAGGCATTTGACGCGTTGAAAGTTTGGTGTAATGAGAGATGGGTGATCACAGAGAAGAGATGGCACACACTCATGAAAGAGGTGTGTCCAAAATGGAGTCCCGCTAGAGTTGCGCTGTTGTGGCAGGTCCTTGATGACAACAGTGATGGAAAAATAGGTATTAACGGCCCGTAAATTGTTACTGCAGTGGAATCCCAATTTCTCTAACCACCATGGGACACGAAAATCGGTTCGAGATATCGGGAGCTCGAGAAATCGGGAGTAAGCTGTTTGAGTGAAGCAAATTCTGAAGGGAAATGACTTTTGGTTCGAGTTACTGGGAGGTGCGTGAAATTGAGGGCTTGAAAAATCGGGATTCTACTGTAAATCATCTCTTGAGTCAACTTCCCCTGGCAAAGTTCTGTTTCAATAGCTTTCTTGTCACTGTTTCACCGATGGTTGCACTCATCATTGCCCGTTTTTTCTAGGTAAAAAAGACTTCCTAATGGTAGCAGATGTATTGAATGTGAAAGTCATTGAAGTGAAAGATCAAGTGAATTTGTTCGAGAGGTTTATCCCGCGCATCTACAATTCACGAATTAGTGCCAAGATCCGAGTTTGTGTGTGTCACAAGTAAGTCAAGTTCATTACTTAGCGAAACTAAACCTCGTTAATTTTCCAGTGATGATGATGACGGTGACGGTGACGGTGACGGTGACGGTGACGGTGACGGTGACGGTGGTGTTGGTGATGATGATGATGATAAACATCAAAGCTGTGAAAGACATTTCTGCATTTTTGTTTTCCTTTGTTTTCAGGTATTTCGTATATTTTTTCGACCTGGTGATTTTTGCGAATGCTATTTTCATAGCCCTGGAGCGAAATGATGCAGAAGTTCTTTTCCTCGCACTGTTTAATATGGAAATTTTGCTAAAATTGTACACGTATAGCTTCAAGGAATTCTTCACGCGTTACTGGAATATGTTAGTATCATCTGTTGTTGTTTTTGTTGTCCTGTATCTTGTTTGTTTGTTTTTCTTTTGGAATTTTCTGGTCTTAAGATTTTTCCATGTCCCAAGTGTTAAACAGTCTGTTTTTTAACGATCTTGTTTTTCAGATTTGATTTTCTAGTTATAGGTTCCGCGACATTTGCTCTTATTATTGAGACCTCCTATGAATCATGTGAGTACCAAATACTGTGATTACTTGTACCTGTCTTTCATTGCAACTCAGGGTATGAATTACAGTTGCTGCATCCTTGTTTGCAGCAGTTCATTGTCTTCGATCATTCTCTTAGTCTAAATGCGTGAATGTTCGGCCGCCGAGAAGAAAAATGTAGTGAGCGCGGCGATAAGAAGAACATCTAAAAGTGCATCCTGGTGGTTTTCATGCAAACTTTCTGTATTCAGAAGAAGTTCAGAAGAAAATGTGGGCAAGAACACTCACGCAGAACAAAGTGAAAAGTTTTAACAACCGTAAAAGCTCTATTAAGCCCCCGGGGGGCTTATTTAATTTCAGGCCTCATTAACGAGGGGCTTATTAGAGGGGGGGGGGCTTATTTCAGATCTTAAACACGCCGTTTTCGTCTTCATATAGTTTTTGTACAAAACTCAAACAACTGCAGTGAAACTGTACTATTTAATAACAAGCAGCAAACAGTATTATGTGTTTGAGTGTATATTTGTTTAAACTGAACAAACCCACTGGGCCGCATGAAGTTGATTTCGCAAGAGAGAATAGGAGGGACTCATCACAAAATCTCGTGTACTAATGGGGGGGTGGGGCTTATTAGAGAGGGGAATTTATAGAAACGGTGGGCTTATTAGAGCTTTTATGGTAGGTTCTTTTTACCTTTGATGCAAACTCAGACCAAGTAACTTAAACAGTTTTTTTCCTGTTTTACTGTAATCTTTTATTGAATGTTTTTCGTAATAAAATTAATTTTTATTTAGAATAGACATTCAAAGAGAAGAAACCTCAAAACCTTTAGTTGTTAGTTGCCAGTTGACGTCCTTAAAAATACTTTAAGCGCTAAAAAGGGAAAACATATCTGCTGACTCGGACTGCTTGACGGGCTGGCTGACTGACTGTTTCATTGATTAATCGACCGACCGACCGACCGACCGACCGACCAACTGACTGACTGACGGTCTGACTGACTGTACGTCTAAATGACTGACTGACAGACGGAATGATTGATCGATCGATCGATTAATATAATTCGTTTTCTCAGTGCAGTCAAGTCAAAGTGTGTTGGATTTTCTGATGGTTCTTCGAGTTCTTAGATTATTCAAGATCATGGGTACAATCAAACGGTATGTATAAACGCTTTCACACTTAGCAAAAGTACGAAGATCGAGGGATGGGAGGGTATGAAAGCGAGTGCCGAAATATTAGTGACACTCATACGTCTTTCCACAAGCAACACCTTAGCGGCTAACAGAGAATAAAGGACATGAAGGAGCGAGCAGATGTTTTAAGGACTCGAGCGCAATTCGCTCTTTCAGGTTTTTAGCATTTCTCTCCCCGTGGTTTCTATAATTAGCACACAACACGGACATCAGGTTGGAGGAGCTCCTCGAGGTTTCACTGGATATGCGGAGGAATTTCGTTGTGGTTGGTTGCAATTTAGTGCTGTATCTAGCTGTGGAGTATGTTCCTCAGTAGAAAAGAACTGAAACTCTATTAAGTGTGAATTCAGGAATATTAACAGTCGGCTAACATCTCTAAGTCTTAACTTAAAGTTTTCTGGATACGTCACTGATATTTGTGATCTTCTTCGTTACCATGTTATGTAAAATGTGGATTAAGGGGACAGTTTGTAAAGTGTAACTATTTTCTGTTGTTTAGATTTCAGGTTATTTTCGGAACTGTCATGCAGATCGGCCCCGCAATGACTACTTACGGTGCAATATTATTTGTAAGTCTCAAATATGTGACATTATTCAAGAGAGATTCAGCAAACTTCAGCGGGTCTTTGCCGTCTCTTGAGTTTCATCCACCTTAAATTCAATGAGGGGCAAAAGGAATGGGAAGCAAATTATTAATCTGTATTGACGTTATTGAACAATATTATTGTAATCCTTTACTAAGGTCGCAAATGACACAAGATGTAAGATGTAACTAAGAAAGCACTGGCTTAGAATTGAGCTTCTGATTGTTTCAGAACAGATCCCAAACTCCCAATCAATACTCGTGTTGTTGACGAATCCAAAAGCATTCTGTTTCGTGTTGAAATGGCTAAATAGGGGACGGCATGCAAACGTGAATCATAGGTTCGCGTTACCCCCAGTTTCCTTTCGCGTCTCACCGTAAATGGTAAACGTTGTGTTAATCTATCCACAGAGTCATCCCATTTTTAAGGTCACACATTTGTTCTGTTTTTGCAGTCGTTATTTTAAAAAACACTCCTATAGCAACGGCAAGTGTTCCTTTGTTTTTTCAGTGTTACCCCGTCGTGTCCGCCCATATCTGAGTTGCTACAGGAGACTAGTGACGTTGTTATATTTCAGTGGGAGACTAGTGGCGTTGTTATATTTCAGCACTGAATACAGTCTTGTTAATTTGTGGTTCTTTATTCAGGTGTTGTACTACATTTACGCCATAATGGGGATGGAATTGTTCAGTAACATGATCAAAATGGAAGGCAGTTACCTGCCTCGCGATAGCAACGGAACTGATGATGGAAATTTTACTAAATTCTGCGGGAATATCAAGTTAAAAGATTCCGACTTCTACGCTGATCGCTATTGTAATAACAACTTTAATAACATCCTAAGATCATTCAAGGTCCTATTTGACTTGACGGTTGTTAATCAGTGGCACAGTATCCTTTGAAATTTTTTCTTTGGCCGGTTTACTTTGTGGCTGGAGACATACAGTGAACGAGGTATTCTCTTAAAAAGAGTGCTCAAAGCGTATCCCCACCCCCTCCCCCTTAAAAACAACAACAACAACCTACGAGACGCAGTGTGAGACAAGTCAGTTCTCGCGTTTCGTTCTTGTTTGAAAAAAAAAATAGAGAGAGCGTCGTTTGAGAGTTTGCCCAACCGAAGCGGTGTCAGATTTTTAGGATGCATTCAGCATATATATCTTTATTTTGAGGCAGCAACTATCATATCTCAAATGTGTCAATTCCCAGTCAGTCGTTCTCTTGCAAAACCATGAAACTGAAATTTATGCAGCGATTGTGATGCTTTTGGTGATGTGTTATCTTCGTTGTATCTTTTTATTAATTGTTATTGTAACTATTATTATTACTTTATGCTGTGCCTTCATTTTACGCTATTTGCCTTTAACAAGTCTTCAGTTATTGCTCAAGGTTATGTTCGAGTGACGAATAAGTTTGCCAGGCTATATTTTCTCTCGTTCCACCTCCTTTGTGTAATTGTGGTTCTCAAGTAAGTTTTTATCGTAATTAATGAATTTCGCCTTCAACAGTTACAATAGTAATTTCAGAAGTAAACAGTGATTGGCTGTCATATCATAGCGACTTTCCAAAGAGATAATGGAGAAGGCGCAAGTGAAGTAGCGGTCTAGCACTTCGATCAGTCGGTCGCATTCTCCATTTGACACTACACCACAACTACAAAATGACTGTACGAGAAAATACCAATAGCTCATTTTTTAAGGACTGGGACCGAGTGGCCACGCAAGTGATTGTGGGATTGTTTGGGGGGACACGTTAATAATAATAATAACAAAAATAAAAATAATAATTTATAATAATAATTCTTTATTAATAGCAATAAAAATATTACCTACTTACATAATAATCAAATATATAAGAAGAAAAACAAGACAATAGCTCAGCTTCCAAAAAATGTGTAAAAAAAAAACTAGGCTAAAAACTTCCTTTATAAAAAGTCTAAGACATCGTATTAGGTATAAAACAATGTCGCCTACATAACTTCGTAACACTTTTTGGCTCCGTATTCCTGGCTTTGGCTAGAGTTCCCCAGAGCTACCGTTCTCAATTGCCTTAACAAATATTAGCATGCTCTTTCTCAATATCCTGTACCCAGTAAAAGCTGTAGTAAACAGTAGTAAATGTCCGACAACTGTAAATGAACTCTCCTGGAAAATCGCGAGCCTCTTAAGCAAAGTAATACTGATCTCAGCAGCGCCTCTTGCCCTGATCCATGACATGGTAGTCGCATAGCTTTCGTCCTTATTAATAGTAGTAATAATTAATAATAATAAGTATTTCTATGACGTATTTTCTATGGAACAATCAAATGCGCATTACAACGCTGGTCTGGCTCCTTACGTCCTAAGCCAAACTGCTTGTAACGCAATTTGCAATTAATGACGTAACAGTTCAGAAGAAGGAACATTCGCGTCCCCTTAAACAATCCCACAATCCCTCACGCGACACTCTTGATCCCAGTCTTTCTCAAAGTGAGCCATTTGATTGGTTTACCTAACAGACACACGAGCCCGCTCGGCTTTGCTTGGTCAGCGAACACGCTGTCAAACAACGCTGCTATCAGATAATTTCTTTGTTCCTAGTTTGGATATTCTGGTGAGGAAAATTGTTCCAATCTTTCAAACTAGTGGCGGATGAAAAAAATTACGAACGCTTGCGGTAGGCGTTTTACAATATCACTCGAAAATCGTTCTAACAGAAAAGATTGGATGTTTTTTATGAGTTCATCCCTGAACTCGACCGGCGCCCTTTTATTAGCGAAAAAGTCTCTTTCTAAAGCTGGATTGTCTCCTACCATCTTAAAGTATCTTTGCTAGCCAAACTTCTTCAGATACTGTTACACATTCTGTAACTAAGGTGGCCATTGATTTAAAATTTGGATGGCGAAGCGGCAAATTGTCATTACAAAGAAGTTAAACTGAACAGCTCACAAATTTTCATTGCTTGTTTTGTTCATGTGGGTACTTACATACATACTTAATTTGATAAGTAGGTTTAGAGGGGGCGGCCAAAGGGCTGATGTGGACCTACTACAAATAATTGAAAAATTACAAACTTGAAAAGGGATAAAAATATATTAGAAATAAATAAATGAGCCAACCTTGTTCCCAGGGTCTCTCCTCTTTCCGCAATGCTGATAAGGCCTAATAAGGCCGAAACAGCTGTCCATGGCTGCTAATGCTCAGGCTCAAACTTTATTTGGTAGGTTTAAGGGGCAATGCCTGCGATCACGTGGCGTTGGTGCTGAATGATTGGCTTTCAGCTTACCTAGAAACGTTATTTGAGTGGTATTCTAAAACAAGAACGCTTTAGTTTGTATGATATCATCATTTGACACTTCCCGTACTACGGTAAATACGACCAGACTTTCGCGGCCTGTCGCTGGTATTTACTCGGTTTTAATAAAGCCAAGAGTAAATTAATAAGAAAATTTATCGAGGGTGTCATTAACTTAGTAATTTGTTCTTTCAGTATTTTTGTAGCGTTTATTTTAGAAGCCTTCATGTTGGAGTATTCTATCACGCATGGAAAGATAGAAACCGTCTTCAACAAGAAAATTGAGGAGAAAGGCATCGGTGTAGGAATGTAAGTATACAGAGAATGTAAGGATGAAATTCAGAGCAGTCTTCACTCACACAGCTGGTTACTTATTACGGTGTTCATAACATAAATCGACTTAAGCTCAAAACACAGTTGAACCATAAATTGAAAAGTATCGTTTGCCGGCTCTGCGATTGACCTGGAATTGCGACAGTATTATTACATCCATTGAAATTTGATCGAATTCCAACCCAAGCCGATACAAGTTGTTAATTTTGGTTTGGTTAAACCACGTTACGCGTCTTAAGTGGCTTTTGATGAGTTGCGCCCAGATTTGCTGACACAACAACAGCGCCAGCAAGGTATCGAACAGTAGATCAAGAAAAGGGTGTAGCGCAGTAATAAGAAGAGAAAGGGATTACAGGTAGGTAACGAGTAATCCCTTAATTTTCGTACGGGTATTAGAGGTGTTCCGCTCGCTCTACTGTGCCTGAGAAAAGTAAGGCACTGCTCGTAATATAGATCACTTTATGGGAAAGGGTAACTAGAAGGAGTTTGAGCGCATGCACAAGCTGCAGTCCTGATGCAGAAACACAACGCAGCCAGTCAAAGGATTACAATTATTACAGTTGCAAAATACAACTTGCATTACAGATGCGATGGCTTGAGAAAACTTCACAAAGGGAAACAACCAACCGTTGGATTTCAGCAGTTAACGGTGTTGCTTTTTGTCTGTTTGATAACTTTGTTGCAGTCTTGTTTCAAACACACGCTTCAATCGAAAACTAACCAGTCTTACCAATGTTAGGTGTCCTGTGCGAGAGAGCAGCCTCGCTTCTGTCCACTGATGACGGCGACGAGATGATAAAAGATCGCCGAGGCAATGGCTTCATCTCTGTGGAGAATCTCGCACTGGACACTGGTTTGAGATTTAAAATGCCATCACAGCAGAAAAAGAACGCTGATCTTATACTACAGGAGATGTTTGAGGACGAACTGGAGGAGGATGATATAGGACCTAAAGATCTGGATGATTTACATGAGCTCGATGAATCAGAGGAACGGTCCAGAAGAAAACTTACTTTTTATACTATCGATGCGGATTAAAGTGGAACAGTCTGCAATTAACCTCTAGGAGACTGTCCTACACCTTCGCATGCTCCGCACGTGATAAGCTCGCTTGATGTAGCAAAAAAAGGATCTTAGTCTTCCCCAGGACCTCCTCAGATTGTTGACGCTCAAGGCCCGACGGGACGACCTTGTGGTTGTTGCTGCCATATTATTACAGCATATGTTGATGACAAATATTTTTGGGAATAATTCGTTTCCTTTTACAATGCCAGTAGGCATGATAAGGTAATTTATGCCAAGTGCTTGTCAAAATGTAAGCCTTTTGAACTGGTGATTGGATTAACTGAGGAAGTGTTGTGTTAAGGTTTAGAAAAAAATACACAAAATATACATAATCTAAGGACGGGAAGGCTAAATATAGTTACCATACCGTTTATAAAAAGCCTCAGATCTTGGGTCTGCGGAGAAATTATTTTTATTTCGCAAGAAGAAAATAAATGAATTAACTTTTAAATTTGAAGAAGATTTGAAAAAATAAAACAACACTTTTAAGTTTAAAACAAGACATGTTTCGACATACTTATGCCATCTTCAGTTGCAAATGTTCGTTACAATTTGAATTTTAACTGTATACAGAGTTGCATCTTACAAGGATTAACTATTATTTGAATAATAATGAAAACAAGTATAAAACATGAGGTATTCGACCACAAAACTTACTAAATAGAAAGGGTTAATCCAACATGTTGTAACTGTTGGTTTAAAACAGGCCTCTCCCATTTAATATGCAGAGCCTCTTTGACTTTAATTTGAAACTTAGAGGTTGCAGAGTCTAAAACAGTGAAACATTCCGTAGAACAGGAGTCTCGACAAGCCTGAGATGACACTAAATGCTTGTAAACATGAGAAGCCTTGTCGGACACAAGGTGCTCACGAACGCGAGTAGAAATGTGGCAAGTGGTTTCGCCAATGTAACTAGCATTACAGCCAGCACAAACAAATTTATAAACAATATGCGAACGGAGACCCTGTGGTACGAAATCTTTCACGCTGAACAACTGTCTAACCTTAAAAGTGGAAAAAACTAGCTTGATGTCAACATTACTACAATATTGTCTCAGCAGTTTTCTCAGTTTAGTTTGTGTAACGCTGGAAAAACGGCCGGCGAAAGGAAGTTTATAATAACGTGTAGAAGGTTTGTTGGTCCCAACAATGTGGCTTCTCTGTGGGCTAGCTTCATTAACTGCATTACAGATATACTTACGAATAATTTTATCGACGATCGAATTTGGGAAACAGTTCTTCCGTAAAATAAAAACAAGTTCTTTGATGTCTTTATGAAAGCCAAACCATGTATTATTAATTTTGTAGACTCTGTCAACTAATGTCCGAACTAGTCCCAGTTTGTATGACAATGGTGCAAAACTGAAATAATTGGTAAGAAGACCAGTGAAGGTCTTTTTGCGGAAAATAGATGTAACTGGGGACATATGATTGTTATCAATCAAAATGTCTAAGAAAGATAATTTACCCTCAGTTTCCCTTTCCATAGTGAACTTTATATTGGGATGTCTGGTGTTGATGTAGTCAAAAAATAGATGAGCGTCATGTTCATTCATGAATACACAAAAGGTGTCATCGACATAACGTCTATAGAATAACACTTGTGATGACGAATAGTTTTCTAACCATAGTTTCTCATAGTGTCCCATGAAGAGGTTTGCGAGGAGAACCCATTGCTACCCCATCAATTTGATCATAAAAGACACCATTAAATAAAAATTGTGTTTGCGCTGTAGCAAAGGAGAAGAGGGTTTTGAGATCAAAAGAACTTATTTTAAGGCCTGGATTACCCTGGATAATATATTTAACCGCCAGATCAATACATTCGTCAAGAGGTATGTTGGTAAACAAACTCTCAACATCAAAGGAAACCATGAACTTGCCAGAGATGGATAGGTGGTTGATTTCTTTAACGAAAGTGAACGTATCTCTAGCAGTATAATCTGATGGGATGTGGGGTTCTAGAAGATTGCAAAGGAATTTGGCCAGATTGTAATTATAAGTTGGAAGACCGTAAATTCTTGCAGGTTGAAAAAATGCATAAGTCTCGTGAACCCAATTCAACACCACCTTTCCGTCCCATAGTTTCTTCCATAGGTACTTATAATTACAATCAAACAAAGTAGCATTGGAGTCACTAGGGTTACTTTCGAAAGCTTGCTTGGCTACGTTAAGTTCAGTTTGGAATTTTTTTTCGGTTTCTTTTCTTTGCTTTGCCTTTCTACTGGAGTGACGGATAGCATGAGCCCATATATTATATTTAACCAAATCCCACGCACATCGATCGTCAGAAAGTTCTTCCCGTCCCAGTTCGGCAATCCACATTGAAATCATTTCGGTTGTACTGTTAACGTAGTAAAGAGTAATTCATCATGCTTTCCCGGGAAATTTTGAAATGTTAGTCCTTGGAAATACGATTTCCAGAGACGCAGCCGGATGGAATCAAAATCTAGCCAACGGATAAAGGCAACTGATCTGCTTCATATGCTATTATTTTGACGTCAAATAGAGATTTTAGACGAGCCTACTGCGCATCTGCACCCAGGCATTGGACAAATTGGTTACGAATCAAATTATAGATGACAAACTCAAAGATGCTCCCCTCATTTCTGAACACCGTTACAGAATGCAACGGCACGTTTGAGTCTCTCTGGTCAGATCAGGAACTGGGAGGTAGCTTGAGTACAACAAGAACAACAACTTTATTTATGACTAATAACGAAATCACAAATTTTTTAGTGTCCACCTGAGTATAGCACAGCTAATCAAGTCGGGTGGAACAATAGACGTGTACACTAATTTGTGTATTCACATTTATTTCGTTGCTCAATGAATCATGAAAATACACCAGAGGGGAGTTGTTTGCCAGAAGTTCTCACATCAATAGGCGAAACCCAGTCGGTTGACTTACTTGTTCTCACTATGGTCGTATAAGTATTAAAATACTTCACTTTGCAAATATCACTTTTCTTTTACTACAAATCTTCTAGAATAAGCCTTGAAAAAATTAATACATCGTTACGACTATTTTGTTGTTGCTTCATACAATCCTCAGGGCATTGACAGCCAATAAGTGAAACAGAGGAAACGTCAAAAGCCCGCCAAAGTGACTCCGAAGTGGGATTCACCTGCAAGCAAAAAAAAGAGAGACTTAAACGTATTACCGTCATTCAGGACAACTGAGCAAAGTGATGAGGCTGTGTATTGCAATCCAAACGCGGGCAAACGATGCGATAGAATACGATACGAGTTTATTGTGTCATACGCTTAGCTAATCAGGTGTGACATTACATAATGTATTAGCGCACCAAGCTAGTTTACAGGTATTCCACATAAATCAAGATTAAATTTAAAATTCACTACTATTAAATATACCTACTATAAAATTAACTACTATAACATATGAATTAGCTACTATAAAATTAACTACAATACAATTAACTACAACAAGGGGCTTCAATTAACCTAAACTCGTGCTTGCAAAAAACAGCATTGTATCCCTAATTTAGCGCTAAACAAAAGAATAGAGAGAAGTCTGTCTTTCTTACATCGGACGCATTGCGCTTAGCTTGTGTTGGAGTCTATTTCTTTAGACCCCTATCAACATATATCCCCCTAAAATTACAAACTTGCTTTACAGCTCAACCATTGAGAACAATAATTGTAACACTTGTAAAAAAGAAGAAGAAAAAGAGAAACGAAAAAAAGCCCACGATATATGCCACTAATAGATATCGAACCCGGGTCAGAGGCAGGAACAATGACCTCTTGGGCACAGAGGTTCATCGCAATGTAATATGATAAAATAGTGTAGTGATTCCAAAAAAACTAAGCACACTTGGTTTCGCTTCGATGGATATTTGTTTGAGAAAGAAAGCGCTTATCGAACGATGTAGTTTTATTTCGTATAAACGTTAATGGAGTCTCGGTGAAATGTGAGGAGAAAAATAATCAACAGAGTTTACAAATACGTTTACAAATACGTCAATCCAGGGTCATTTGAAATATAAGAAAGCCGAACGTTTCTACGGTCAGTTTCAAGTCACGCAAGTAAAAACTACAGTGGAACCCCGCCTTACGGCCACCTCGTTATTACGGCCACTTTTTTTGGCCGCTCGGCGAAACGACCATACATTTTCTTGTAATAAACCCTCGTTAATACGGTCACCCGTTAATACGGCCAAATTTTTTTGGCCCATTAGTGACCGTATTAACGGGGTTCCACTGTAATCGCTTATCATTCAAAAACTAATATCCAGAATTGAGATATTGTGAAAAAATAGTAAATAAACTACCTGTCAAAGTCTCAGGGGTGTATGATATCCCGTACTTGAGTTATTCAACAAAATGTACTACCTCTTAATGGAGCGTACACGGGGAAACACGGCAGTCTAATTAAAAACAACTGGAGGTAAGTTCGGTCATGTTAAAAGCTTTCTTCTCGCAGTTGAACTTGCAAACATTCGTATGGACACTTCTTTTAACATATTAGTTGTTCAGACTTCAAAGATACAAGGTGAATCGACGTTTTCCGATACGTGACAACAGGCATCATTCATCGGTTCGTGTCTGTTTCTTTGCAGTGTATATCCATAATAATAATAATAATAATAATAATAATCTTTATTTGCTTTTATCAATGTATACATTTTTTTTATTACAATGTACAAAATTTACAAAATATGTTAATCTAAACTAAATAAAAACAATGGACAAGCTAGGAAGCTAAATAAACCAGTAGGTTTTCTTGTTAGCTCCCTGAACAATTGAGGTTCTAAGTGGCAGGTAAAATAAAATAAAAGAAAAGTAAAATAAAAAGAAATGCAAGGAAGGGTGAACTTATTTACATGAAGTATGTTGCTTCATCAGTAAAACAAAACTTTATTTTATTTGTTGTTCAGAGAGTAGATAACGTTTAATTTTCTTAGGAAATGTGAACACACTTGAATTTTTTAAATGAGTTGGGATGTCTTCCAAATGTCCGTAGCCATAAAAGAGATTGATTGTTTACCTACGTTAGTTCGTACACTCGGCTTAAAGATTTTTCTTAGCTGTATATCTCGTGTTGTAGTGGTGTCTATTACTAGCATATTGAAACATGTTGTCGAAAAGTTCAGGCCGGCAGCCTTTATGCCATGAATGCGCGAATTTTGAGACTTGTAGACGATAGATATTATTAACTGTTATTAACTGTTATTAACCATAGACCCCTATAAACATATATCCCTTGAAAATTGCTTTACAGCTCAACCATTTATACCTTACAATAATTATAACAACGGAAGCTTTAGATAAACAATTGAGGAATAAAAATTAGTGATAAAAATTGTGAATGACGTTTCGATGAATCGTTCATCATTTTCAAATTCGTAAAAACTAAAAGTCAAATTCTTGTGAGTTCTTTATATGCTAAAATGTGTGTGGGAATCTCGTTGCATGTAATTAAAAACGCTACAATGTGGAACAGAAAGTGATAATTAGGTACTAAATAGTTTTGCTTTGATTGAATCAGATTGAGTGTTCAGCTTAGGTTTCATTTCTTGGATAAAAAGCATTTCGTAAATTAAGCATTCAAATTTCCCACGACATTTCTTTAGAATGGTGAATTGTTCCTGAAGATCTTTGTTTCTCTGATTGTGCGCGTCACGCAGGTGTTTTCCAATAGCAGAGTGTTTGTGTTCCTCAATGCGTTGAAAAAGGTGTCGGCGAGTATAGCCAACATAATCTGCATCACACAGATCACATTTGAATTTATAGACAACGCATTGTTGATTTATTAACGGTGGTTTGGCCTCTGCTACTTTGATGTCGTCGGCAATTTTCTTGCTTGTAAACACTGGGCGTAGATCGCTGTTTACTTTCTTTCCAAGATCGGACAGCTGTCTTCGTACAACGTCGGCTGATCTTTGATCCTTGAACGGCAGAATAATTCGAACGGGCGCATTTGCTTGAACATCGCGAACTTGTTGTTGATTTCGCGACTCGATGAATCTAGTTATTGTGGAATTAATAAGATTATCTGGGTACTTCAGTTTTAAGAAGATCCCTTTCAAGTTGTCACATTCTTCAGCAAATAGATCAGGTATATCTGAAGTACCCAGTACACCATTCTAAAGAAATGTCGTGGGAAATTTGAATGCTTAATTTACGAAATGCTTTTTATCCAAGAAATGAAACCTAAGCTGAACACTCAATCTGATTCAATCAAAGCAAAACTATTTAGTACCTAATTATCACTTTCTATGTTCCACATTGTAGCGTTTTTAATTACATGCAACGAGATTCCCACACACATTTTAGCATATAAAGAACTCACAAGAATTTGACTTTTAGTTTTTACGAATTTGAAAATGATGAACGATTCATCGAAACGTCATTCACAATTTTTATCACTAATTTTTATTCTCAATAATTATAACACTTTAAAAAAATATATATTTAAAAAAGAAGATGAAAAAAAGGAACGCAAAAAAAAAAAAAAAAAAGGTGTCGATAGCGGGAACCGAACCCGGAACATTTGCATAACAAGTCGTAACGATGACCGTTAGGCCACGGTCGTTCAGCAAAGCGAAGAAGGTAAAAATAGTTTACTTATTCCAAAATGACCATTATTAGTTAGCGCTTGCGCAGAAACGCCGGAAGTGAGCTTTGCGGATGAAACTCGACGACGAAGAAAAAGAAGAACGGACGGTAATTTTAACCTCGGACGCTCTACGCAGCCCGAGTAATAACATATGAATACACAAAATGAGTCAAAGTGGGTGGCAAAGTCCTTTGTCATAAATAGCTAGTTTATCTGTGTTTTATTCTTTGCTACAAGTCTCTCTGTTTTTCTTTTTTTTTTTTATCATTTGCGTGGCCATAGGTAAGCGGATTTTATTTAATTAAACGCCGATAATACATAGTCGCCTCTCACCAGTCCATAGAAACCGAAAGCGGTCCGTATAACTCTTTTCACTTGACCCAGTGATTGAGTTATTCACAAACAATACACGCTAAAAGTGTTTTATTTCTGGCTAGTAGGTTTGTGAGTTCGGCAATTATCCTTGCATTACATGGACTCCCAAGCAATATAAATTCAGAGCGTCGTTGCGTAGGACACCAGATTGCTTGCGAGTTTGCCTAACAGTCGGTTACAGGTTGATGCTGATTGTTATAAGCCGCTATCACAGACAAGAAAATGACAGTACAAAGTCTCCTGTAAACGAGAGCGGTTTTTTTTTCGAAGACTAGAAACTGCTATTGATCAGCTGAGGCATGTTGCCCACTTTGTTTTTTAATTACCTTACGACTGGAACACATCTCCTCTCCTTTCAGCCTCCCTACCTCCCTCCCCTTCCCTCCCCTCCCTCCCCTCCCCCTCTAATTTTGGCGCAAAGTCCTCAATTTACAATCAGTGACATTTCAGTGCTGCATGCTTGCGAACCCCGCGAAAACCGTAAAACGGTAAAATTCCGTGCTCAGATCAATATCCGACCAGTTATACCTACGATTAACTCCTATCGATGTGAATCAAGCAGTCACAAAGTTTTATAAAATGTTCAAATAATTACGCGCGCTATGATTGGTTGAATCGAGTCAAATATACACGCGCCCTTCGTCGCGCGTGCGCATTGTGGAATTATAATGCACACAAGCTACGTCACGACAAGTATGCGGAACAAATCTCTGGACATTTTATAAAGAATATAAAGTTAAAACAATAAAATATATGTGATTCAATCCATATTTGACACTATTTTGACAATAAAAACAGAATTTGGGGGGAGGGAGGGGGGAGGGGGTGGAGCGTCATAAAATTTCATCAATTTACTTCCAGTATAGAAGCTCGCGCAAACCTCCGGGACATTTTATAAAAAAAAAAGAAAGAAAAACTTGTACCTCGTGCATTGTTGAATAATATAAGAACTTGGGAGTTTTGAAGAACACTCGAAAAGTGTGAGAAGCACGAGCCGTAATTCCCGCATGCTTAGAGGGCTTTTCTCTGACCCATCACAACAGAAGTAAGCAGTGCAATGAGCCAATCACAATACGAAGCAATTACAAGTAGCCGACGCATAGCGCGGGAAAATACGCGCAAATTACGATTGGTTTTGGTTTTGCTTCTCATTGGTTGAGAAAGTGGCGCGAATTTTCTTGGCCAATCACAGAGCGAAGCAATGCAAAACCAAAGTAAAACAAGAATTACTTTCGACACTCAATTGAAAGCCGCTCTATATAACCCAACAATGCAATCGGTGCGTTTTTTAATGTATCTACAGGATTTAATGAACATGGAATAAAGCACAAGAATCGAGTGGAAAAGCTGAAAAATAATTTCTTTGTAATTTTGCACTTGTTACAAGTGTCGCCAGTTCAGCCAATCAGCTCAACCTAGTTTTCTTACCCTAAAGCTTATATGTCCACAGCAAGACTCCAAATTACGATTAATTACTAGAGCTCAGTTTACACTGTCACAGTTAAATCGCGAAGAAATCCAGCGATAATGGCAATTTTTTTCCGAGCTTTGATAGTGCAAACCTTTTTTTAGTGACATGTACCGCCGGAATTGATGTGTTTGTAGCGTCACACACTACGTTTTGCGGCATCCTCATTGAACTAAAGCCTGGTTTTCATATGTCGGGAAAATCCCAGACGGTCGGGGATTTCACTGTTTCCCGACCGTCCCAGATTATGCCGATTAATGAAAACTGGAGATCGTAGACATCCCCGATCGTCTGGGATGGTCGGGGACAAATCGGGAAAATCGGGAACGTTTCTATTTTCCCGATGCGTCCCAGATTTCTGCGGTGATCGTTATCTCGCCATAAATCTGGGACGGTCGGGAAATAGTGAAATCCCCGACCGTCTGGGATTTTCCCGACATATGAAAACCAGGCTTTTTTAAAGGACGGTGTTAACGTTTTAATATTAGCGCTATAAAATGCCGGTAAATGGTTACCTATACGCGTTAACTTCACATAGTACTGTACAATTAAAACATTCGTATCTGAATGGAAAGGTCCATATTTCAAGTTTTATTATACCCCGATTTTGTATGAAAACCCAGTTGCTATGGAAATTTTATTCTCCTTTTTGAACTAAAAAACGGCATTAATGTTTGAACCTGACACCTGCGTTATTGAAAGTATATTTTTTTGTAATGACCAGCAAAAGGTGCACTTTAATAGCATGACAGGCGATGCGTGACTCTCACGTTTCAAAGTGTTACGTCAGACCAAAGGATTTGAAGTACACTTTTTTTATAAGAACCTTTTTTATAAGAACATTCAGGCTGAGATAAATTAAATTGTAAGAACATACTAAGAACATACCCAGGCTGACAGTCACTTAAGAACGTCTTCATTTTGCTCATTTTGTTTTCTTTTCTTTTTTTTTTGTGTGTGAGTAGTATAAATAAAGGTAAAAGAAATACAAAATTGTAGTCTAACAGAACAGGTAGCTCAAATACTTAGGTTTCCTGGTCACGTTCGCATTGATTTATTGAAATACTATACCACACAACTTTAAGAACATGTTAAGAACGTTGCAGGCTCAAATGGGAAAACATAAGAACGTTCAGCCTCAGCACCAAAATTAGATGTCTTAATAAAAATAAAAAAAGAGTGTGCGTGCGTTTGTGGAGAACAGACGACGAAGAGCGAAGGGCTTTTTAGTCTCGGGTCTTCCACAGGAAGCTAATAAGCTAAGTACTGTTTTAGGTCAGATTCTGACGATATATTATCGAGAAATACAAAGTTTTCTCATTGCGCGCTAATCGGTAATGTAAACATCTTGGCAAAATTCCCAGTTAGTGGTAACCAAACTGGGTCATGGCGTCATTCGATAAAATTCAGGAACCAATCATTTCAACGCTAGTGATTGTCAAGGTAAACAAGTTTGTTAGTGCCTGGGCAAATATGCCGGAAGTGAGTTTTGCGGAGGATACATGAAGAAGACAAACGACCTTATTTTTTAAACTCGGCACAGGAAGCCGGAGTAATTCCGCCTGGGCCAAAATTCCGCTGTTCGAGCCAACAAAGAGGTTTTGACCCCAATTCGGAATACTAGTATTGACTAAAATCAATATACAGTATCAGAAATTCTTTTGAGATATTGCCCGATTTTCAAAATACGGTAACTCATAGCAAGAATTACAGCTAAGGGACCGTTCATTTTTTATGGGGTAGGGGGGGCTGGTGGGATTTGAAGGAGTGTAATTTGAAAATTGTATGACCCCCCCCCAATTTCCGATTTATTTCGCATGCCCCCCCCCCCCCTTCATCAGAGTAATTTTTTGGAAGCCCCCCCCCCCCCAATGAATAAAAAAATACATAAGGTCTTAAAAAAGTTACTGCATTAAAATTTCGTTTTGTTACATTTCACGTAATTTAGTGAACG
The DNA here is from genome assembly GCA_016490735.1 of Pachyseris speciosa. Taxonomy (NCBI): domain Eukaryota; kingdom Metazoa; phylum Cnidaria; class Anthozoa; order Scleractinia; family Pachyseridae; genus Pachyseris; species Pachyseris speciosa. The sequence goes on along the minus strand of JAEMWC010000056.1, from coordinate 1,362,958 downwards.
AAAGCTGAAAGCTAGAAAGCTGTTCTTAACAAATTCTCACTCAAAAGAATGAAAAGTCAATTTCAGCTCTTCTTGTTACTGCTCGTCCTGAGCGTGTTGTAGCTGGCCGCTCGTCTACATATTCCTCGTCTGAGGCGATAAAAGCAAGAACGACATCATTTGAGTCGTCTTCAGAGTCAGGGGCATCACTCTTGTAATCATCATCAGTTTCTTCTCCCTCACTGCTTTCACCACTGCTGTCTAGTTGACTTGATTCATTGCTGCCTCTCACTTCGGCTTGACCTATTCTGAGAGTATTCATCTGCAGGAAGTGTCCCATAATTGTCTTCACTTTGTCATTCTTGCTGCTCTTCTGATGCTGTTTTAATAGCCCATGATGTTGTAAGTATTTGTTCAATTCTGGCACACGGAGTTTTTTTTAGCTTGGCGGCATCTTCGCACAAAGTAGCCCAATGATAATCATCATAGGACTTTTCTCTTGCCTCCCTACTTTCCCTTGCCCTTTCCGCCAGTCTCTTCTTTTTTTTTTAAACTCTATGACCTCTAGATGCTGGAGATAGTCAACCACAAACTTTGGTTTCACAATGAATTTGTCTCCAAATCTAGCTACGCTCTCTGGGTCAGACAAAACTACGCTACCACTAAATTTCTCAGAGAAAAGCTCTGGTAACGAGGTCAGTTCCAATTCAGGACTCAAATTATTGGTTTTAATTAAATGAGCTTGACAACAACATTTTTATGAATGAAAAGAAAGTTGTTGCTATTCAAGACTGTTATTATGGTATGTTCACTGTCCTTATAAAATATAAAAGCTGTTGAGAAGTTTTTTTTGTTACCCTGGAACTGTTTTAGCATATTTGTTATAAATAAAAGTGCACAATTTTTCTTGCATTTGTAAACATCTCTTATCCTATTTTTAATCTAATTTTTTCGTCCGACCCCCCCCCCCCCCTTCCTTCATTTTTTTTTCGGCTGGCCCCCCCTTTCAAGCCAATTTTTTTCGAGTGCCCCCCCCCCCCAAATCCCACCAGCCCCCCCTCTCTCATAAAAAATGAACGGTCCCTAAGTAAATCAATTTTGGGTATCTATATGAAGTCTGAAATTTATCTGAAATTTTCTACTTATGTATTTACCTGCTAGCAGAGGTCTTTGGCGGCGTATGACTTAGCGTATGTATTTACTCGTTTATAAATATTTTTAAAAATCGACTTTTCACTGAAAACTAGAGAGCTGTACGTTTACAAAGTTCATTCATACCATTTTTTCAATCAAACTGCTTATATTATTTATTTAGGGATTAATTTGCATACTAATAAGCTTTAATGAAATGGAAATAATTTTGTTACTAGTATTTGTCCATGACTGCTTTGTGAAGCCCCCAAAAATATTTCTTTCGCTTTTCACAATCGTAACCGTAGGTCCTTTATTGTCGCATTTTGTGTGGAAGGCTGTAGCTGTAAAGCTATCTCGAGAAGCTCGGAACAGAAGACACCATTCACCTTCCAGTTCTGTAGGCAGCCATCCTTTCAAGATATTTTGATATGCTTCATTCGTCAAAATCTCCGACTCTTCAAATGGCTTGGAGGGTTTACATGTTTCAGCAGGAGGATTTAGGGAGTCGATGATTCCTTGAATTTGATAAAATTGAGCTTCTTTCTCAAGTTGTTTGTGAAATCAAATGAAGAATGATCCTCGCAGTTGATGTTGTCAGTGGAGTTGTTTGTGAAATGTTGCACCCTCTGGTAAAATCAAGTCACCATCACGAAGATAATTGAGTATAAAGCGGAAGTGGGTTCCATCTCGGTCGATAAAATACGAACCGTCTTCGGAGGGTTTTGTGTCAAACTTCCCGGAAAACATGGCGGCTAGCATGGAGTTGGGATCTTTCTTCAGCGTTTGCAGGCTTGTGGTAAAGTGTTGGCCGCCAACATTTACTTTAATGGTCGAGGAAAAATGGACCTGATCGAGTTTCTTGGACATGGAGTCGATGGCTTCCTTCTCCTCGCGAACTCTGTTGGCTTCTCTCTTTAAGATCTCACAGGCTTCTTTGATATGATTTTCAGTGTCGGTTAAGGCTTGATCGCGCTGCTGACGTTCAGTGTTCTGGTTGTTCATGTCTTCTTCCTTTATTCAGCCACAAGACTGGTCTGTTTCTCAAAGCAGATACCGAGGAGTCAGTTTGGGCGCATTAATGGTCACATGCTTAACAAACCGAAACTACACTATTAGAAAGCGAGTCGAGCGTGACGTGTCTTTTTACAGGAGAAACCTTTGGAGGCAAAACTTCATTACATTTTTAAAATCACCAAGAAACAATCATTTAACCTTGATACAGATATTTAATTACGGATTTATCACTACAATGCAGCCTCTAAAATATTTTAACATGATAACTAAATCACATTTTCCCGCAAAAAGTCAAAATTGCGAAGGGGTGGCGAAGTGCAGTGGTTTGCATGAATGACTGTTGTTCTGTCAGAGATCTTTGGTTTGAGTCTGATCTGAGAGAGATGCTGATGTTGATTTTTACTGACAGCGTTTTAAATAGATACAGAATTACCTGACTCGCAGGTAGCATAGCTAATCTAGGGAGGCCTGGACTGATAAGGAAAGATGAAAGACTGCTATAAAGATTATGATGTTGATCTCTGCATTATTTCGTGTTGTTATCTTAGACAGGAACATTTGTTTGATGTTGTCTCTCCTTTCCTTTGTATATAAATGGGTAGTAGTAACATTTCACTGGGGGTACCCCTGTGATGCATTGGATAGTCATTTGGGAATGTTGGTTCATTAAGGGCCTGTTCACATGGAGGTTGGGGACCCTACGGAGGTATGGTCCCCCACCAACCCGTGGTCCAAAAAAGCTAGCATTCACATGCAACCCCGGGGCGCTGGGGTGAGGTTTAAAATGCTATCGCGTGGTCGCTAAGAACGTATATTAACAAAAGAATACAGAGATCATTGCCCGGATGAACCTCACCCCACCTCCAGCATTCACATGGAGAAAACTCATCCCAGCTAAGCGGGTTACCCGCCCTGGCTGACCGGGTAACCCGCCTCGGTGAGGTACCCCACCTCACATGTGAACGCTATCGCGAAAAAAAGTGAGATTGTATGGAGAGATTGGTAACCCCACCTAGGTGGGGGACCTCACCTGCCTGGGGTCCCCCACCTCCATGTGAACAGGCCCTAAACGGCTGAAGTGAAGGTTTACTGGCTCTTGAAATAGAAACTGTTGGGCAAAACCTATACAAGTGGACAAACTTGCAACAAATACATTTTTTAAGAAAGTGCTTAGCTTCAAATAGGAGCCCTACAGGTAAATGCATCAAGCTCGGGGAAAAAAACGAATTCATGTTAGAATCAACTCATTGTAATTATATTAAAGCATGAATCACGATAGAACCAAAAAATGTAAACTTTTTGTCAGATTTCTTTATCATTATACATCATTATAAATCATCCTACGATTCTGCTGTTGAGAACCTTAAAAAAAGAAAAAAAACTCGCCTAGGAGATGGACGCAGCCGGATGAAATCAAAATCTAGCCAGCGGATAAAGGCAGCTGATCTGCTTGATATATGCTGTTACAGTAAACACCCGCGTATAAGAACCTAGAATTTTTGGGTTCAGGCTGAATGGGTTCTTATATTTTGGGGTAGTTTTTCCGAACTCAGGCTGATTAGGTTCTTAGTAGGTTCTTATTTGTAGGAGTTGTCATAGTGATACCATTCAGAGAACTACTGTAATACTAGTATGTCATAATGGTTGAACATTTGTATTTTAAACTGCAAAAATGCCAAGCCCTATTTTTTAAACAATAATAAATTCAGTATCATAGGCTACCATATTTACAGTTGTATTTGATAATAATGTAAATTGTTAACAGCAATATAAATATATAAATAAAAACAGCAAAAATAAATAACAACCCAAATTAGGGAATTAAAATTGAACCAATTTTCATGGTGTTTCTCAGAAATTTCACAATTTCTATCAATTAAAATCCAGTATTTTGGCTACAAAATAAGAGTGTTTTTTTGTATAAGAACCTATTGTTCTTTGCCAGCCTAAATAGGTTCTTATAAATTTGGGTACTAAAATGCCCAATTTCAGCCTGTAGGTTCTTAAATCACTAGGTTCTTATACGCGGGTGTTTACTGTATTGCCAACGAGCCATCCGAGCGAAGACGCTCGGATGGCGAGGCGGCGGCAGAATAGAGCCGCGCAAGAAATGGCAATAGGCAGAAAAATTCTCGATCGAGCTTCAAAAAGTGTAACCAAATGTAATGTCGATTCCCCTGAGACTTTGATTTGAGCCAATTGCAACGATGGAACTATTGGAACCAATGAAAAGACGTGTTAGATTTTGGTGTTAACCAATCAAAAGGCGGTATACGGTACTGGGCGCACAAGCGTTGCTTCCCTTTCATTGCCGCTTGTATCGTATCTTTGCCTACTGAGATTTTGTGGGTTTTGGAGGCGTTTGTTCGGCGTTTGTTTGGAGACTTTTCAAGTTCTTGAGGAAAGAACACAGTTGTTCTGTATGGACAAGTAGACACTACAACAGTTTCCGTTCAAACAACGCAACGAATTCACGCTAAAGGACAGCGCAGTCAAATACTGTCAAAAGTCATTTAGGTTGTGAGGACGCGGTGTACTTCTCGAGGAAATATCGCATACTGCATTAAAAAAACAAGGTCAAAAGACATTCAGTTTCATTCGAGGTTACAGCGTTGTGCTTTTTTTCTGCATAAAAATTCCGATGCTAAATGTACGTTCATACAATGTATGGCCGTTTGTTCAACGAATCAAGATCGCTGCGGTTCATCGCGGACACTCATCAAAAGCGATCAAAATTTCAAGAATTAGCTGCCTATTTCTCGACGAAAATGAACAGTGTACAAGTAGGCTAATAGCGTAGTCGCTAGCCAGTAGTCGCTTGGCAAGCGTAAAGGAGTTAAAGGCTGGTGCGGTTGATCGAACAAGTTTCGACAAAGCCGCTCATTATAAACAACCACGAGGACGAAAACAACACATGGTAGCTTATCGAAAATCGCTCCTCGCCTTTGAAATAAATAAATTGATAAACATTCGATTGGAACACTAGAAAAACTCCAAGGAAACATCCGAAGTGAAATGCGTGTATAATTTGGATAGAAACGTCGACGAGATGATCTCCACTCTTCGGCCAAAAATAGCACAAAGAAAACATCGAATTAAAAATAGACTTGACAGACAACGCGCGTGAGAACAGAAAATTTGCATACCATAACGAATTACACACATTTGTGTCTCTAGTTTGGAAGAGTTACACTGTAACATTTATTCCTAAGAACGGTCGAAGAAAACCCTGTTTCAACGAAATAAAGTTACGGACGAGCACCATTAAGAGTGAACATTAATCAGTACCGGCCTCATGTATTGACACCTGCGCGTATCGAATTTCATGTTAAAATTATGCGTGTCTGTGAAACATGCAACACTCATGAGGCCTCGTCCACACTATGCCGGATAAATTTGAAAACGCAACTTTTAGGTGCAAAAACGGAACAAACGTTTTCCGTCCACACATGAAAACGGATAAAATGTTCTGCGTCCACACTACAGCGTTTTATCGGCGGCACAATTGCTTAATCTGGCTTTGAGCATGCTCACAGTAAAGCATAACATGGAGCCCGCGATAGTTCGCTTTCCCGCCAACTGCTGTTGTTTACGAGGGTTTCGTCGCGTTCCTTTTGCTTCGTTAAATTTCTTCAAACTTAAGATGTCACGACGTAAAAAGCAAACAACTAATGTCAAAGATAAGACAGATTACTTCTCTTGGTCCGATGACGAAGTGGAATTGTTGCTTAGTTCTACAATGGACAACAAAACATCGAAGGAAATGGAAAAGATCGATTGGGAGTCTTGTCAAAGCAAATACCAGGACATTCACGCCAAGTTTGTAGAAAATTATCCCACCCCTGAAGAAGCAAAAGCATTGGGAAAAGAATATCCACATTCAAGAACTCAAATGACGAAAGCGATTCTAACATCCAAGTAAGCGTATTAAAAAAGGTCCGGATACGAAAAGTTCTCCGTCCACACTAATACAAAAAAGTTGCGTTTTCAAATTGTTCCACTCTAGAGAGCGTATTCGAAAAGTTCCGTTTTTGCGGATCTTTTTATGCGGATATGTGCGTTGTAGTGTGGACGGAAGCGTAACAATAAAGTTGCGTTTTCAAATTTATCCGGCATAGTGTGGACGAGGCCTCAGATAAACTTTAGAGGTCGGCCAAGTTTTCTTCATAGAACATTTGTTACTTATTGCGAGATATTGTAGTGGTGTGGTCAGTCCTTGGCCATTGTTCTTTCTCAAGCGTTGATTTATGCGAATTGCGGCCCATCTGTCAGTTGTAAGAGGTTCGCATTTTTAGAAACATTAATCGCGTACTGAAAGACTACTCTTGAATCGTTTGCGTTTCTTCGAGTAGCTGAAGGAATGTGTAAACGATGTGGATGAGTATTTTGTAATTGCTCCGAGTTGCTTTTCAAGATGTGATCCCGATTTGCTCCAAAGGTCTATCGAGTGATCAGTCAAGCGACAAGTTCATTATCTCTGATCTTGCGAGACGCGATCCTCGACTCGATTCTCGATAGCTGAGCCTCGATCCTCGATGCTCGAAACTCACAGGAATCGAGGAACGAGGATCGAGTTCGAGCCTCGAAAGGTACGAAAGCCGAGGAGGGACTTCAGACTTCAGACTTCAGACTTCTGAAGTCCCTCCTCGGCTTTCGTACACGTACGAAAGAGACTGTCAACTTACTTTTAACCGGTACTGTAGGTGAAAGTTATGAACTCAAAGGCATGGTACGTTGTGTCGGTCATCATTTCACAGTAGCTGTAAATAATCACAGTGAATGGATATATGTAGATGATTGGTGTGTTTCAGTCTCGTTGGCACTTTATCGATAGGTATACCTAGTATAGACTGCAAATCGAGATTTTAGACGAGCCTACTTCACATGTTTACCCAGGCACTGGACAAACTGGTTACGAATCAAATTATAGATGACAAACTCAAAGATTTTTTTAAAACACACTTTTATTAACTTTAGAAAAAACTAACTCAAATTAAAATTGCAAACTAACATACTAACCTAATTTGAAAAACAAAAGGCACAAAACAAAACTGACAAACAAGCAAAACAAAGCAAAAAACTCCCTGTAATTGATGCACATTAAAGGAAATAGTGAAAGTTACTCTCGTAGGTAGTTATGGTCTGATTTTTAATAGCTATTTCTTTTTGAATGTTTAGTTTTTCGCGTAGAAGCGTAAGAAAACTGTCGAAAGAGAGTTTTGCGTCGTGTAGGCAGCTGCAGTATACTGTTGACAATTACGTAATTAGGAGCGCATAATTTAAACAATATCTGTGTTCCAAGTTATCAAAAAAACCACATAGAATCATGCCCACCATCTTTGAAAATTATCCCAAAAAGCAGTTGCAGAGGAGCAGCGTAGGGACATTTGATCTAAAGAGAGTATGTCAGATAAGCATTGGGGACATAAATTATTGTCACAAATTTTGGCTCTGAACAAGTTTACTCTGGTTGCAAGAGTGTTGTGGATAGTCTTATATGAGGCCCTGCCAGGGTAAATTCCGACAAGTGACATGGCCCAAAAAGTAGCGACAGCACAGAAAATGAAATCCCGACAGGCGATATCATTCCTGACAAAATTCCGACTGTGGCATCAAGGCCGAGAATTAGCGATTTAAACACAGACACGGGAGATTTTAAAATTAAAGGGACACGGGACCCTCCCCTGGCAGGGCCTCTTATATTGAAACATCGTTATTGCAATATCATTTTTGATCTGGAAAGGTAATTCGTACACTCTACGAATGAATTCGTGGGAAAAACCATGTCTTAGAATCTTATTTTGGCGGTTGGTGGTACCAAGATTTCCTTCAACAGTGTGTTATTTTCAATTTTTGGTGGAAAATTTTTTTCAGTTTTCTCATTTTCGGGAAAATACAAAGAAGAATTGTTGAGTGCAGATTTCTATGAGCTTGGTATAGTGTTTATAAGACCTTACAAAAGTTTTTGAACGATAAAAAATTGCCATCCATCTGAAGGAGGTCACTAACTCGTATAATGTTCTTGTCGAATCAGTTTTTGTAAAATACTGGTTTACCATTGATTACACACTCAAAGATGCTCCCCTCATCCCTGAACACCGCTACAGAATGCAACGGTATAGCATGAGTACTACAACAACCGTTTATTTATGACTAATAACGAAATCACAATTTGTCCACCCGAGTATAGCACAGTAATAGAGGACTTTGTGTGGAATAATAGACAGGTACACTAATTTGTCTATTCACATTCATTTCATTGCATGATGACATCGTGAAAATACACCAGAGGGGAGTTGTTTGCCAGAAGTTCTCACACCAGTAGGCAAAACCCAGTCGGTTGACTTAACTTGTTCTCATTATGGTGTTGTAAGCAATAAAATATTATGAAAGGTGGTCGTCATCGTGGTTTCAAATGATAGCTGAGTTAATCTTTTGTCTCGCGACTGAGTCACAAAGATGTGAATCGCGACGTTTCGACCGCTATACTGCTGGTCTTCATCAAGCGATGGTGTCGACTGGCTGCGTGTGAGTATAAGAAGCACCGTGGCTGGTGGTGATTGGTGCGTTTCGATCCTCGTTTAGGCTGTTGTTGATTGGAGGATTTCGATCCTTGTCGTTCAGACTAGAAATTGTTCCCTCAGCGGTCCGCTTTGGTACTGATCGGCTGTTGTGGTGTTTGATCGTGGGCATCCACGCTTCAGGAATTTCAATTCCACTGTCCCTGTTGATGTTGTTAGGGTGAAGTCTTATGTGAATAGCCTCTTTAACCCTACGGGTGTACCAATGTGGGTCTCGGTCAATAAATTTAACTTCGTCCCAGAGCGGATAATGTCCGGTCGCGTTGCTATGTTCTGAAACGGCGGAGGATTGGGTTCGAGCAAGCCGTATGTCTCTATCGTGTTCCTTAATCCGTTCATGCATAGATCTTCCCGTCTCTCCAATATAAACCTTATCACATTCGCAGGGAATCTTGTAGACTACTCCGTCTTGTTTTACTGGATCGACAATGTCCTTAGGTCGCACTAGGTGTGTGTAGGCTTTCTGTAAACACTGGTAGAGAGGTATCCGTTCGAATCCTTGATGATCAACGTATCAAGGAAGGGAATTGAGTTGTCATTCTCAGTTTCCATTGTGAAACGGATCGTCGGCTGTTGCCTATTGAGGTGTTGTAAGAACGAGTCAACTTTGTCACGATCCAAGATGGTAAAGGTGTCATCCACATAGCGTTTCCATATCTTAGGTGTACAGGGCGTCGATGTCAAAGCTTGCTCCTCAAAACCCTCCACGTAGAGGTTAGCTATCACTGCGGATACCGGGCTACCCATGGCTGCTCCTTCTTGCTGTTCGTAAATCAGTCCATCATACTGGAAGTATGTGGATCTAAGAACGAAACTCAAGAGGTCTGCAATCTGCGTAGGTGTTAAAGTCGTGCGGTTGGCAAGGCACGGGTCAGCTTCTAGTTTTCGCAGTGCAGTCTGTACTGTTCCTTCGATTGGAACGTTCGTAAAAAGAGACACTACGTCAAAAGACCCCATGATCTCGTTTTCTAGTACCCTTTCACCGTTCACAATGGACACAAAATGAGCACACCGTGTGAACACCTTTGCTTATGATCTGTCTTCCTACTTAGCCGATGTATTATCTCCCCTAACAGGGAACTCAGAGTACACAGTTGACAACTCAGCTCTTCTCTCAGCTCTGTCTCTATCAGTGCTTACATAAAGCCTACACACACTGAACAGTACCTAGCGTATGATTTACACCACCCACAATCTGTAAAACGCGGTATTGTCAAGTGCCTGTACGATCGATCTAAACACCTCATAACAAAACCATCAGTTATCTGTCGTGAAAAGAAACACCTCTCATCGGTCCTTGTTTCCAACGGTTATCCGTTTTCGTTTGTAAAAAATCTTACGAAAACCAAGGGACGAAAAATCACTAAAGAACCTGAACCAGAAATTAAATCTACTGTGGTTCTGCCATACGTCAAAAGCACATCGGAGGCTCTTCGCCGTTGCCTACAACAACAAGGCATACTGACTGTTTTCAGATCTGACACAACTCTTAGATCACACCTAGTGCGAGCTAAGGACATTGTCGATCCAGTAAAACAAGACGGAGTAGTCTACAAGATTCCCTGCGAATGTGATAAGTTTTATTTTGGAGAGACGGGAAGATCTATGCATGAACGGATTAAGGAACACGATAGAGACATACGGCTTGCTCGAACCCAATCCTCCGCCGTTTCAGAACATAGCAACGCGACCGGACATTATCCGCTCTGGGACGAAGTTAAATTTATTGACCGAGACCCGCATCGGTACACCCGTAGGGTTAAAGAGGCTATTCACATAAGACTTCACCCTAACAACATCAACAGGGACAGTGGAATTGAAATTCCTGAAGCGTGGATGCCCACGATCAAACACCACAACAGCCGATCAGTACCAAAGCGGACCGCTGAGGGAACAATTTCTAGTCTGAACGACAAGGATCGAAATCCTCCAATCAACAACACCCTAAGCGAGGATCGAAACGCCCCAATCACCACCAGCCACGGTGCTTCTTATACTCACACGCAGCCAGTCGACACCATCGCTTGATGAAGACCAGCAGTATAGCGGTCGAAACGTCGCGATCCACATCTTTCTGACTCAATCGTGAGACAAAATATTAACTCAACTATCAAGTAATAAAATACTTCACTTTGTAAATATCACTTTTCTTAGACTACAAATCTTCAAGAATAAACCTTGAAAAATTAATACATCGTTACGTCTATTTTGTTGTTGTTGTTGTTTTTTTTTTTTTCATACAATCATCAGGGCATTGGCAGCAATAAGTGAAACTGAGGAAACGTCAAAAGCCCGCCAAAGAGTCCCCGAAGTGGGATTCACCTGCAAACAAAACAAAGAGAGACTTAAACGTATTACCGTCATTCGGGCCAACTGAGCAAAGTAATAAGACTGCGTATTGCAATCCAAACGCGGGCAAACGATGCGATAGAATACGATACGAGTTTATTGTGTCATACGCTTAGGTAATCAGGTGTGACATTACATAATGTATTACCGCACCAAGCTAGTTTACAGGTATTCCACATAAATCAAAATTAAATTTAAAATTAACTACTATAACATATGAATATCGTAAATGCTTTCATAATTTTGAAAAGTTTAAATCGGGATCGTAAAACACAATTCAAAGTAATTGTACATTGTGCTAACTATTGAAAACAATAGTCGCGTGTATTAACAATAGTATAACATAGGTAAAAAGTTAGGTTAAAAAGCCCAGAAGATCAATTTTCTTTATGCTGTTTTTGAAGGCCTTAAACGTTCTAGCAGTTCTGTGTGACTCTGGTGGAAGGTTCCACAGCCTTCACGCTCGGTAACACAACGATTTCAGACCGTAGGTTGTGGTGTTGACATTAGCCAGTTTTAGAGTGTCAGTTCCCCTCAGATCGTATTTAGTGATTCTATGCCAATCGGCCTGTGTAGCGCAGCGAACGTGTGCTGCAAAAATGGAAATGTAAAAGTAACCAATCAGTGCAGTATTACAAACAGGGTTCGATAAGTTGATAAAAGGTAGTGAACTCCACGACATGCTGGCCAACTGTCACTGAAGTTACGTTTAAGCCGTGTTGGTCGGGGTTATCACTTGCATAGGTAACTGTCTACACTGCCTTGTCTGGTTGGCTTTTTCAAACAAGGTATAAAAGATGCTCTTTACCAAATTTGTTAATGTAGTAGTATTCAATTTCCACGCCATTTATTTCGATCGCGTCTCGTTTTGGTAACCACTGAAACCGTCAGCATACCACGTGAACGCTCTTAAGCGTCTTGTTTATCTGTGTTTTATGATTTGCTACAAACCTCTCCGTTTTCATTTGCGTGGCGATAAGTATGCGAAATTTTTTTTTTTTTTGTATTTAAACGCCGATAATATATAGCCGCCTCTCACCAGTCCATAAGAATCGAAAGCGGTCCCGGTATAACTCTTTTCACTTGACCCAGTGATTGACTTATTCACAAATTGTACAGTAAAAGTGTTTTATTTCTGGCTGGTAGGTTGGTGAGTTCGGCAATTATCCTTGCGTCGTTGCGTAGGACACCAGATTGCTTACGAGGTTGCCTAATAGTCGGTTACTGGTTGATGCTGATTGTTATAAGCCGCCATCACAGTCAAGACAATGACAGTACAAAGTCTCCTCTAAACGAGAGTGGGTTTTTTTTCGAAGACTGGAAACTGCTATCAGCTGAAGCACCCACTAAAGGAATATTTTAATTACCTTACGACTGGAACACATCTCCTCTCCTTTCAGCCCTCCCCCCTCCCCTCCCCCCTCCCCCTCCCCTTCACGTTCCACCCATGTACCACCTCATGAATGCATCAAGGTAGTAGTGAAGGTATTTTTACCTGCCTGCTTCGCTCTCCTCTGTGATCAATTACGAAATCCAAACACCTCGTAATCTGTAACAGTAAATCTCTGTGAACCGGTGAAGAACGTGCTGTTTTGTTCAGGACACGGATAGGTGTGGCCAAGATAGCTGCAACTTTCCTGCCTACCATTTGCATTCCCTGATATTTGTAGGTCGTTCCCTCCACCAAATATGGGTCCGAATGATCCATGACAGTTGATGGCATACTGTTGATTAACACCAGTAAGTGAAATTTTTGTCGGTCCCAGACCGCACGGGTTAACCATGCTAAACAGGAACGCCTGGTTGCAAGATGTGTATTCACCTTCTGTAACATGTTAAGAATATAAACAATGAAGGCAAATCAGTGATTTTTCCAACTGTAACTGCTTTGTAAGTATTCTTCATTGGACAACTTAACAATTAATACTAAGCAATCCTGGAAAAAAGTCGAGTCAGGTTAAAGTTTCAAAACAACAACAAAATTACTATGCAAAAATACCAAATAATAGAATACATAAGATGAAATGTAGCACACATTGCAATCCGATTGCCCTTGAATGGAACATTTTTCAGTGTAGACTAAATACACCTTGCTTTTTCCCGCTTTTATTTTTAACTGGTTATTCTGTTCATCTTTGTTCTCTATTATGTTGTAATTCCACGAAAAATTCACAATTTTATCCCCCAAACTTGTGTTTAGTGTAAAGTCGTCAATTTGTGACGTTTCAGTGCTGCACTTAAGAAACCCGAAAAGCGTAAAACGATAAAATTCTGGGCTCAGATTAAAATCCGACCGTTCAATCTAGACAGACCGACAATTTCGCATTTGTTGCATCTCACCAGTCCCTTAAATCTTGTAACAACTTTCCTTTCAGTATCAACTGTGACTTGCGATGAATTGGATTGGCCACTTGTAATCACAGCATGATTGCCTTCTCACGACTACAGTTATACCTACGATTAACCGAAGCAGTCACAGAGTCTTATAAAATGTTCAAATAATTACACGCGCAATGATTGGTCGAATCGAGGGCATTATATCTCAACATATGCACGCGCCCTATCCGTCGTGAGCGTGCACTGTGAAATTATATATAATGCATGGAAGCAACGTCACAAGTATGTGCGGGCAAATCTCTGGACATTTTATAAAGAAAATAAAGTAATAACAATAAAATATATGTGATTCAGCCCATATTTGACATTATTTTGACAGTAAAAACAGAATTTGGGGGTCGGAGTGTCATAAAATTTCATCAATTTACTTCCGGTATGAAAGCTCGCCCAAATCTCCGAGACATTTTATAAAAGAAAAAAACAATTGTCCCTTGTGCATTGTTGAATAGTATAAGAACTCGGGAATTTTTAAGAACACTCTCGTGTTCTTAAAAATTCCCGCGTGCTTATATAACTCAACAATGCATTCGGCGTGTTTTTATTTTTTTTAATAAAGTGATGAATCTACAAGATTTAATGAACATGGAACAAACAAAGCACAAGAATCGAGTGGAAAAGCTCAGATATAAGTTCCTTGTAACTGTGTACTTGTTAATAGTGTCGCCAGTTGAGCCAATCAGCTTAAGTAGTAGACGATGCGTCGATTCACTACCGGCGCGCCTCGTACACCACCCACAACCCCTTGTTTCCCCCAACAAACCCCCCCAACCCCCACTTCTCCCTGCCGGTCGAAGTGTGTGTTGGGGGGTTTGTTGGGGGCAAACAAGGCCTTGTGGGTGGTGTACTTCGTTACGCCAGTAGTGAATCGACGCATCATCTAATACTTTGAGAGGGAGTGCAAACAAACCCATACGCAAGAGAAGAACCCAAAAGTAAGGCAAGGAAAGAGGAGAGCAAGAAATACCCCAACAAAGGAAAACTAAAAAGCAACCAAGCCGCAGAGCCGCAGAGAGAGTGGATTGAAATCCTCATCTACCATAAAGTGCTCAATAGCAGAGCTAGAGCTGCAAATAATTATAATCCACTAACCTACCTCTTGGACTATAATATATATATATATATATATATATATATATATATATATATATATAATTGCCCTGATGAAGTCTTTTAATAAAGACGAAATATTGGCAGTTGAAATATTGGAAATATTGGTCGAAATATTGGAGTTGCCCTGATGAAGTCTTTTAATAAAGACGAAATATTGGCAAAGTCGTATTTTCCAGTTCTTGGCTACTATATATATATATATATATATATATATATATATGTGTGTGTGTGTGTGTGTGTGTGTGTGTGTGTGTGTATGTACGTATGTATGTATCTCTCTATCTATCTATATATATATATATATATATATATATATATATATATATATATATACATGTATGTATGTATATATGTACCCGCATCATGGAAGCCGCGTTTCCACAGCAAGAAATATTGGTCGAGTTTGACCCCCTATTTCCTCCTGGAAGACCATCACCCCAAACGAATTACCAACCAATGCTCGCAGCAATGTTTGGTGACCCCGATGTTGAGGGGGTGGAAGCCCGAAGTGGCCGTCGGCTCACCCGACGGCGGGTCAGCAAAGATCTCACCAGAGATCAGACGCGAAACTTCATGAACAAAATTGAGGCGGCGGCCAACGCCTCCTTTTATATTCGTCACCCTTATTCCTATTGGTTGAGAAACATACACAACGACTCTCTGTTCCTGTATTATGAAAACCCACGAGAGGCTTCGCACTGGATCAACCGACGTGCCAACGCGAAAGCCTGGCTGCGGCGCCAAGAGGAAGAGCGGTTGTCTCAGAGCCGGGTCAGAATACCAAACACACAGTGGGTTTTCGAGGCCCCCTCTAATGTCTTTGTGAAGATCGTAAACACCCGTCAGCCGTTGTTGGGAACAGGTCCTCTGCCGGAGTTGTTGCGGGCCCTTGCTCGCGGTCGTCACGGCCCAATGGTGTGTTTGGACACATTTCAAGATAACCTTTGGATAACCCTGGAGATGTCTCGCTGTTCATCAAGGCGCAAGACCTGACCGAAGTACCAAAAAGTCCTGCGAGTTGGCGAAGAGTTTCTACAAGCTTGAAACCATTCCGCATGACTGCCCGAAAACTTCACTTGATGAACTTGACAAGGTTGAACAACATTTCAATCGCGGGAAGCCATTCTCCGATTGGATGGGGATTCGGGTTTATGAACCTGAGAAAAGGGGTGAAGAAATAATATGGGCGCTTCGCCGAAACCCCTCACCCAAACTGTCAAACGTCCTCACAATTGGCGTATACGAGGAGCACGCGTTTGTTGTGAAGAAGTTTGAGAGCATGGGACAAAATTACATTTGCCCACATTGCCAAACAAGAACAACGAAAGCATCTGATCTGCAACGACACATAAAAATCAGTTCTTGAGGAGAAATCGTGGTGGTATGCCCCAACCAAAAAATCGAAAAACCGCAAACCGAGTTCGAGAAGGCCTTCTTCCCCAAATCAACCGCCTCGCCAAAAGGGATCCGCAGGGTGGAACAACAAGCCGCCAACAAGGAATCCACATTCACCATGCCCAATGTGGATACAGGGGTAAGCCCTGGGTTTTGGGGCGCCCAGTGGATGGATTCCACCTTGAGACCAAAACAGTGTACCAATACCAAGGGTGTTTCTGGCACGGTTGCCCACAATGTTTCCCCGACCACGACACAAAAATCACTCACGACGGGAAAACCCACGAAAATCTCCACCAAGCAACACTTCAATGACACAGAAACTCCGAGAAGCGCGGTTCCATGTGGTTGAAGCGTGGTCGTGTCAAGTCAGGCAAGCAAAGGAGGCGCTGTCCCCCGTTTTCACAAGAACCTATCCACACGCGATTATCTTCGACTTCGAAGCATATGGGGACAAAACCAAGAGGAAGGACCCGACACCCACACTCCACATCCGAGATGTTCACAAGCCGTTTTGTTTCTCAATCAAGGACGCGCTTGAGCGCGAACCGACACACATTTATGTCAGAGACCCAAATGAGCTGATCCGCAAGTTTGTGCAAGAGATCGAACGGCGGGGGAAAAGAATTCGGGAGGAAGTCAGAAGGGCTTTCATTCCAGACATCTTCGGCTTGCTGCACAAAGTGCAACGAGCCAAAATCGCCGGGTTGTGTAACGAAGTGCCCGTGCTTGGTTTCAACTCTGGCCACTATGACCTGAATCTCATGAAAGAACATTTGGCGAAGCACCTCACTGAAACAACAAACAAAGCGAGAGTGGCCAAAGATGCGAACAAACTAATGTTCCTGCTTACACCAAAGTTTGGCTTTCTCGACATAATCAACTATTTGGGGCAGGGAGCCAGCTACGACAAGTGGGTTAAGGCTTACGGTTGCACAGCGGAGAAGTCGTGGTTTCCGTACGAGTGGTTTGACAGTCCAGAAAAGCTTGATTATCCAGGTTTGCCAGACCATTCCGAGTGGTACTCGACTTTGAAAGAAGAGTGGGTGCTGTCGCGGGAGGAATGGGAAGGGTGTGTCCGTTTGTTCCAAGAAAAAGGGATGCGGACCTTTGCAGACTGGCTGCGCCATTACAACAACCTGGCTGTTGTGACCGGTCTTGAAGCATTGGACAAAATGCGAGCCTTTTACACTGAAAAAGAAATCGACATTCTAAAAGACGCTGTCAGCATTCCAGGAGTCAGTCTTCACTATCTGTTACGAGGCGCGGTTGAGCGAGGGATGGAGCTGTGGAGCCCCTGCAAAGAGGTGTACGACATGTTGAAAGGGGCGGTAGTCGGGGGGCCGAGTCTCGTGTTCACCCGCTATCACAAAGTGGGAGAGACGCGACTGCGGCCACACAAAGTCGCTGAACCCGAACTTTGCCAAAAAAATCCTGGTGTACGATGCCAACGCATTGGATTTGTCAACAATGCTGCAGAAAATGCCCTGCGGGCAGGAACAGATGGCTTATTACCCCGAAGAGCAGAGGGCCAGAGCGGCCCCCATTCTAACGCAGGAGGGTACATGGTTTGACTTCGCAGAAGTAGATCTGAAAGTCCTCGAGCCGTTGCGCCCCAAGTTCGAGGAGATGTGCCCGTTCATCATCAACAAGCAGGTGCCGGCGGAAGCGGTGCCGGAGCTCATGTTGGAGTACCTGCAGCACACCGGCAGAACCCGTGGGGATAGAAGAAAGTTGGTGGGGCCCTGTCTGCAGAAAAAATGTTGGTTTACGCCCCCCTCCTCCGCTGGTACGTTGACCATGGAGTGGAGATTGCAGCCGTTCACCGAACAATCGATTACCAACCGAAGAAGATTTTCACCTGGTTCGTGGAGCAGGTGACGGTGGCGCGCCGAGCAGGGGATGTGGATTGGGGGAGCAGCGTTGGCGTAGTGGTGAGAGCACTCGCCTTCCACCACTGTGGCCCGGGTTCGATTCCTGAACTCGGTGTCATAAGTGGGTTGAGTTTGTTGTTGGTTCTCTACTCTGCTCCGAGATGTTTTTCTCCGGGTACTCCGGTTTTCTTCTCTCCACAAAAACCAACACTTCTAAATTCCAATTCGATCCGGAACGCCCGAACGTTTATTACATGAGCCCCTGGCTCGGGAGAATAGGTAACCACTCCACACGTTATCGAGCTTAAATGATTGATTTGATTTGATTTGATTTTGATGTGGACAAGAGCAAAGCCCTGTCGGGGAAGTGTTCAAATTGTTGGAGAACAGCGCGTATGGGAAGGTGATTGAAGCCTTGGAGAAGCAAACCAATGTCATCAACACGAAGGACGAAAAGGTCGTTGACAGAGCGTTGCGAAGCGCCTTCTTCTCTGGCCTCGACGAAATCGGGGAGGCGTACGAGGTGCAAAGCCGGCAGCCACGGATCACGATCCAAAGGCCGTTTCAGGTTGGCATTGCGGTGTACCAGCTGGCCAAGCTCCGAATGCTCGAGTTTTACCATGACTTCTTGGACAAGTTCATGGACCGCCGCGACTTCGAGCTGATCCAGATGGACACGGACAGCAACTACATGGCGATCTCTGGTGCAAAGTTGGAAGACGTTGTGAAGCCGGAGATGAGGGCCCAGTTCGAGGTGGACGGGGGCAAAAGCAAGTTCAGATTCACACAGAACCAATTGAATTTCACATCTCCCACTAGCTTGGGTTGGTTGGGGGTAACTCGGTATTCGGGGGACAACCTACAACTCTTCCCGAACAAAGCTGCGGTTTGGTCCATCGCGACCTCCCGCCTCAGGGGCGGGAAATCCAATACATGACAGGTTGGCCTGGTTTCACCATGATCCTTCCAACCTCGAACACTTTCAAAGACCAAACAGTGTCTGTGGCTCTTTGTGTGTCCCCCTCCAACTCCCCTGATTGAAACAGATAGCGAACTTCAACGCCAGCGGGAAGCGTGTTTTCGACCTCACCAACAGGTCTCAAATACAGTGTTGCTGGCTGAGCGAAAACAGTTTGTTTTCGGATTGCCTCTGCGGGTTTCTGCTCTGTCAGCCACGTGGTCTGGTTGTTGAGAGGAGCAACAACCCTCGGAAGCCGTGCCACCCACACAACAGACCGCACGCTCTCCGGAAGCCGCATATCGACTGCGTACTGGTGCCTGAACAGACGCTCAGCAAGAGTGTGGTTGAATCGTTCCACAATCGCCTGGTCGCGACACGCCCACGGTGAATGCCCGTTCCATGCGCCTCTATGACTCTGGAAACAGCCCCCATGAACTCCTGCCCCGGGTCCACCTGCAGCAGCTTTGGCATTAATTAAATAATTTTAAAACTTCTAAGGCGCAACTATCTATATAAATATATTCAAATGCGCCATACTAATAACAATAATAATAAAATAACAATGATATATAGAATAAAAATCTTATGGCTAAAGTTTAAAAAATACATGTGGTCTAAGCTAAAAAATCTTGATATGACCTCTGATAATCTAATCAAAATGCCTTTTTAAAAAGATGAGTCTTCAACTTTCTCTTAAAAGTGTCAATAGAAGTGGATTCCCTGATATATCTCGGCAGAGCATTCCAAAACTTAGGTGCGGCAAACACAAAGGCCCATTCACCGAGAGTAGCCTTGGGCTTAACATCCGGATAACTAAGCGGCTTCGGTGAGGCCGCTGACGTCTTGATCCACTGACTGTATGTGGCCCTTGGTTCGTTGAAAGCCTGCAACTCTTCGTCGAAGCTCCACAAAGAGGTTTCTGCTATGGTCGAAAAGCTCTTTCGGCTTGGCGTCATAAATAAATTGCAAAGGCGCGTAATTTTCAACAATTACATCCGGGGGTGAGGATGTTCCACCTGCTGCTCGACTCGAGCCTCGCGAAGCTGCAACGAAACGGCGACTCCCAAAAGTCCCACGACTTTCAGATTGTCTTTAACCCGCCCATCTTGCTCGACACGCAGTGGAACTACGAGGTGGCACTCGACAGCCTCATCACCATGAGCTACTCCTGGTACGTCGCGGCCGCCTACAACAACAACGAACTCAAGTGGAGGAAGAAAGGGGAAGCTTGGCAAACCGTGACCCTGTCAGATGGGACGTACGATTACACAGACCTCAACCGGTTTTTGCTGGGGCACACCGGGTTCATCAACCCAGACGAGGCGGACAAGAAGCATGTCTTCAGCGTGTACTTCGATTATGCCATCACCCAGGTCGTGATCGAGGTGGCGGCGAATTACGAGCTCGACCTCTCAACAGGGGATTTTGGAAAACTGCTGGGCTTCGGCAAGAAGGTCCTGAAAGACGCCACAAGCTTCATGGGGGACAGGATCCCCGGCATCACGCGGAGCATCGACTGGGTGTTCCTGCACTGCGACCTGATCACGCGGCGGGCAAACGACATGCCAGGCGAAGTCTTGTTCTCCTTTTCCACAGCGAACCTTGAGGTCGCTACCCTTTCACGAAAGAGCCCCTGCGCCCCAAGTTTCATCCAGTCAACAAATCTTGGATCGATGCATTGAGGATCCAAGTCACCGCATGAGTGTACTGCATGAACCAGCCGAGCGAGTGGATGAAATTTTACGACGCGCAGACCGGCCGGTACTGCTTCAGACACAAAGGGTCGGGGGTCGTTCACGACACCCTCATGGCCATCGGCAAACAGCTCAAGAAAGCGGCGATGCCGGCTCTGAAAAAGGCCGCGAATCAGGGGGCCCAGAATGTGGCCAAAAAGGGGGCCCAGGCGCTGACTTAGAAGGGCAGCAAAAAGATCCGCCAGCTGCAGCGGAAACGCAAGACGGCCGCCGTCCCCCGCCCAAGGCGCCCGCAGCCAGCCGCCTCGGACGCAATGGTCAAACTCAGTCAAATTTTGGCAAACCAACTTTGAAATTTTTTGGTTTTGTATACCGCAATGTTCAGAACACCCCGCTTGCTTAAGAAGGTGGACTTCGACCAGTACCGCCTGACCATCCCGCTCTCGATGTCGGCGAACGGCCAGCAACAAAACAAAACCGGGTTGAAGTTCGCCGTGAACGACCGAGACGTCTTCTACGACTGGTACAACGCCCATTTTCGGGTAGAGTACGAGATGCAGGTCAACCGAACGGGAATTTCACGACCGCTGACGTGGCGGTGGCGCCGGTCAATAACTCCTTCTCCCTCATCCGGAACCTGAAGGTAGATTCTGCTGGGAAAACCCTCTACGAAGCCACGGACGTTCCCAAAGTCGTTTTCATCAAAAACTTGTTGGAATACTCCGACGACTACGCGCAAAGCGTGGCGAGAGATGAGTTTTGGTATCTCGACAGCGACCACAAGACTGTGACAGGGGACGCCGCAGCCAACCTGGGAATCCGCGCTCTTTTTTCGCAAGGAGACCCGAAAAGACAGTCAAAACGATAATCCCCCTCAAATGCTATTCGTTCTTCAAGAACTGTCGGACAATCTCCTGCCCCCGATGCAGCTCCAGTTCAAAATACAGCTGCAGGACGACGGCGAGATGTTTTTCGGGGGCGCCACTGCCGCCGCCAACCAGCGGATAGTTGTCAAGCGATTCTAGCTGTGGGTCCCGAAGCTGACGTTTTCGCCTGAAGGACAGAAGCTCGTCAACAAAAACTTCCTGAAACCCACGCAATGGCGCTTCATGAAGGAAACGCTGATACCCGGCACCGACAGACGGGATGTCGGAGGGCAATGGCTGATAAGCCCCGGGGTGAAAAACACAAAGCATGTGTTCGTTTTCATCCAGAAGGTGGCGAACCTGAATGCCGCTACAATGAATCCCCTACGTCTTCAGCACCTTCGACCTCGATGGAGGGGCGAAGCTGGCGACTTGCCGCCTTCAGTACAGGGCGACCTTTTACCCTGAGCTGGAGTACGACGGGGAAGACCAAATCCGGATACGCCGCGACCTGATCGACTACAGCTACAGGAAAAACGACTTCAACACAGGGACCCAGCTGAACGTGGCCAACTACTCGACGCTTTACCCCGTCGTCTATTTCGATCTCTGTCCGACCAAGGAGAGCATGACAGGGGATGAGAAAAAGCTGGTTTTACACTATCGCTTGACCAAAGCCGCCACGGCAGATTACTGCATGTACGCCGCCGTCCTGAACGAGGAAGAGTTCGTCATAAAACAGATAGGCAACGAGTTTGTCGTTGTTTAAAAAAATAAATGCACCACCTTCGGAAATTTTGTTCTCTGATATAAGATGCCGACGGTGTATCACCTGTTCAAGATCGCTCTGACGGACGGCCAAAGGGCCAGCCTCATGAAGGCCGCAAAAGAAAGAGCGGCTGTGACTCTGCGTGTCAAACCAGAACAAATTGGTAAGGGCGACGATCTTTCGTTGACCGTTACGCAAATAAACCACCTTAAAAGGCCGCCAGCGCCGGCCATGGCGCGGATGTGGTAATAAGCAAGACGCAGATGGTAAAAACTTTTCAGTGCAGCGGGAACTTATTTTCCACAGCGCTAAGTCTGGGTCGGGCTCTTGCCCCCTCTGTGGGAAAAGCTTTGGGCATGGCCGGTCTCAGCTTCGGCGCGGAAAAGGTTTTGAAAAAGATTTTCGGAAATGGTTTCGGCCCCCAGGAGGTGCAGTTGTACAAACTCACACAAATGCTGACCCCCAACCAGAAAAAGGCAATTAAAAAAATTCTTGTTGGCAAGGGTGTGGTCAGTGGGGGTGGAGCCGCGCAACACGGTGGGTTTCTTGGCATGCTGACTTCCATCGGCATTCCTCTTGCTATCAGCCTTGTCCAGAAAATGTTGGGAAAGGGGATGCACGTGCAACCGTCGCGGTCGAGGCGTTGTGCTCCTCCACGCCTTCCTGTGCCACCCACCTCACCACCTCATGCAAATGAGGCCTAATCCCTTCTTCGGCCGGTGGGAAGATTGGGAGCGCCCGATGATGGGGCGGGGAAAAAAAATGAAGTTCAGGGACGTGCCACTTTCCAACTTTGACCTGTTGAATTGGTGAAAATATTTGGGGATCCCACTTAAGGGCATCTTCTCCCGCAACGAGGTCAAACTCCTGCATCATTCACCCTGCATCATCAACCTGGGTGATTTCGGAAGCTTGGGCACACATTGGGTGTACTGTTGGAAAGGAAAGGACATGGATTATTTTTACTCCTTCGGGATGCCACCCCCAAACGAGTGGGAGCAGGAAATGCGAAAGTTGGGCCACAAAAACTTTCTTCGGCAGTGTGAGGTGCGGATACTTCTGCCTGCTTTTCCTCAATGAACGCAACAAAGGCACGAGTTTCAAAGACATTCTCAAAATGTTTTCTCCCGATGTGCAGCACAACGAGCAGGTTGTGAAAAATTATTTCGTGAGTATAGCGTGACCATGGAATAGTATTGCGTGAAAGACAGGCGCAAAACCCCGAATGTGCCTGGGTCAGAAAAGGTTGTCGTGACAAAAAACAAACGAAGAATGGCAAAGGCCAAGTGTGCAGTTTGCGGCATAAAAAAAACCTGCTTCTTGCCGGAAAACTAGCCGGGTCCTCTCAAGCAGAGAGCGCTGGTGTTTTGACTTACCTTGTGGGCACTGCGCTCGACTTCACTCTGCAGCACGGCGTTCCGTATTTCGCAAAAAAGGGGGTGGAGGCCGGCCGCTATTACGCTTCTGAGGCGCTGCACAACAAACATTTTCAGAAAAATGCCATCAACTACGGGCTGCGCAAGGCCACCCCAGTGTTGGAAAAGATTGGCAGCGAGCTGCTGGACCAGCTTTTCACGAAGGTGCGCCCCAACGTCCGTTACAAAACCCACCGAGCTGATCTAGACGGTGCAGGTCTTGGTGATCTTTTCGATTCCCGCTTCGTTTCACAGGGTGTGTTGGTCCCCAAGTTTGCGACCGACCCAAAGCTTTCAGCAAAGCCGTGCCCGGCCACCACGGGTTCGCGGATGTTCTCAAGAAAACGGCGCACAACTACTTTGGATCAGGGGTGGACATTCATGAACTCATTGGGAAACTGCCGGCGCCAAAGAGCGGGTGGACTCTCCCCGGCCACAAGTATACGGCTCCTACAAGCCCCTGGACTGCCAGCTGAGCTTTGATCCTAAAACGGGTGAAATCTTGGAAGTATTTCATTAACTCACCGGCCCCACCGATGCCGTCGCCATGCAACACGACGCGGATTACAGCAAATGCGATTTCTGCGCAAACAAGTACGGAGAGAACGAAAAAAAATACAAGCATGTTGCTGACCGAAAAATTGTGAAGGCTCTCGGTGCGATTCCGAAGGGCCAACGACAGAGAGGCCACTCTGTGGCACGCAACACGATTAATATCAAACAGAAACTCGGTATGGGTGTTTGAGCTCAATTATCACACGGTGTAACTCCTCAGCAACGACGTCCTCGATTTTTTTGTTGGGGGCGCATTATTCACCTGCAAGGGACACCACAATCCAACACAGTGTGAACATTGGTGCGGCAGCCACGGGCATACATACTCCATGATCCACTTTTCTCCAATATCCTCAACTTCGTACCACTGGCACAGCACGTGGCGGCGGTTTTTCAACCCGCAGGCCCAGCAGCACCCGTTTCGTCTGCATGTGGCACATACCCCACAGCTGGTGACAAGGGTGTAACAGTTTTCAAGCTCGCAGAATGGCGCTTCGTCAAAAAATGTGAATAGCTAACGATGAACTTCGTCCCAACCCGTTCTTTTGTTGTCCTTTAGTTTTGCTTGAACGACACAAGTGAGAATTTTTTCCCTCAACTCTGGCGGGAGTTGGTTGACGCCTTCCAAGAGATTCATTTGACTTGGGGGTGCTATTCTTCAACAGGGGTGGCCCAGAACAGAAAACATAAATAGGGGTTGGAAGCTTCGCTAATTTGGGTTGTTTCTTCTGTTACCCAAAATTTGCGGAATGTTTTTCGTCGGCTATCCACCTTGAAAATTGCTTCCAAACAATCACCCTTGCAACTTTGGCAACAATCAACAAAATTGGGCCGAAACTTGGATTGCCAATCGTGTTTACAGTTGCTGCACCAATGAAAAACCCGAAACTTGCGGGCCAACTGTTCTGGAAGCTTTCCCCAACCAAGAACTGCTCTCTCCTTTACTTTCATGGCAATGAGCTCCTTGAGAATTTTCTCTCTTAACTCAGGTGGAAGTTGACCAGCCCCTTCCAGCGGATCCATTTATGTTGGGGGTACTATTGTTCAAAGGACCAACCCTCTCGTGAGGAGAAAAAAATGGGAAACAAGAAACGGGCCAAAGGCACCTAAATTTCGTCGTACACCTAACCCCACCCCATTTTCTCCGCTCCTTCAGCTGTTTTTGGATGAAGTGAGTGAGAATCTTTTCTAGCAACTCGGGTGGAAGGTGGTGAATCTGCTCCACCAGATCCATTTATGTCTTGGCGCAGATGTTTAATGAACCGTGTTATGAAACTCCTCTGCTGTCAACGATTGATTCATGTACGCCTTTTAGTCGGGAGGAAGGGAATGGAGAACCCTGTAAGATATGAGCGCGCATTCGTCAATGAAGTGGGTTTCCCTGGTCTTTATTATGTATTGCCAAGGTGACGCGCCGTTTTCCAACAGCATATGAACGTAAACCATGGGTTTATAGTCCAAGGATGCCTTGTTTTCCTTTTCCAAACACTTTTCTATCTCGTCCATTAACACCCGCCAAACCTTGTCTTCGGGGAAGACGAAATTCATCGTTTGGGGGTGGGCCCCAAATAGGTCAGATAGTTCATGTTGGTTTATGGGTGGCCAACAAGGGCCGGGGGCCCTGCCCGCATTATTGTTTTCACGAGGTGCCGCCATGGACTTACCCCCACACCCCCCTCTCTCTCTAATAGACCGACCCGACACCTTGCCAAGTGCTTTCTCTTCTCGTCTCTGCCTCAAAAACAGCCATGGATCGTAAAGGGTTTTCCCCAGCCACCCAAGCAAATAACCTTGAACGATTGGCGGCAAATTTGTATACACATCCACAATCAACTGTGAACAACTCTCAATGAAGTCGTTGTCATATGTTGCCACAATATACAACCATGGGGATTTTGTGTCCCAACAGTGGCTGTCTTGCACAATGTAAAACAAACGAACCATTTGTTCGTGGTGGGGTGACTTTTTATTGTTGTCCAACCATTCAGCTATTTCTTTCTGGAGCTCTCCCACCAAATTTGAAAAGAGCGTGTAAGTTGGGGGTCTGTCAATCAGTGGCTGGAAAACCTCCTGCCAATCAATTTCCATTGGTTGGGGATTTTCGCACACATACCCACACCTCCCCTCTCTTCAATTGACCAAACTTTCCCATGTGAACAGATGATAAAATTCATCCCGCTAACCAAGCCAGCCCGGTCAACCCGGCTCATGTGAAGAGGCCCTTAGAATGATCTCTCTAGCAAGGGCTGTCTAGTTCGGGATGACAGTTCAGTTTAGGAAATTTGCTCGCGTCCTTGGCCTTTCGACCATTTCTCCTTCCAACCTCGTTCCCAGGGTCTCTCCTTTCCCTTCTACTGGAGCAAGAGAGCTCTCTTGACTGGAGAGATCCTGAAGAGAGAAGCCAAGGAAAGGGAAGCGGGGAGACCCTGGGACCGAGCTTGATCTCCTCCAAAACGAGTTTTGATTTACGAATACTTCAGAAAGAGTTCTGCTAAACTGCTGCTTGATTTGTAACGAGTTTATCTTCCTATCGAATTCGGAATAAGGTGCTATGGTACCCTAGAAAATGTATGGAAATCATAGCTTTTTTACTAAAAGTGAGTTGGAGGGGTATTAAATCCCTTATTTCTCCAAAGATTTTGATGGAGGACTGGGTATTGTTATTCATGTTTCTTGTCACGTGACAGCTGATCATGATCACGTGGCTATACTCGGCTCATTTGAACTCACTCTCTGGTCGGCCGAATCATTTTGTGTGTCAAAATTGCCCTTAATTACTGTGTTTTGGGTCATTTGCTGGTGCCAGAGCATATCATCAAGGGCTGAGAAGGCTTAAACCTTGCCAATTCCAAAGAACTGCTTATTGGCACTGCGAATACAACAAACGTTGTTCGAATGCTCGCTTGAATCTGCTGACAGTTTGTTGTTCATAGACAAGGGGCCTAAAAGCAGATGTGCCTTGTCTCACCGGGCTCCAATCTTCACTGGCGGAAGTTTCATTGAATGCTGAAGGTTCCCGAACAACTTTTGGTGCAGGATTGAAGCCTGGTCTGAGACTTGTTTCGGAAGAGCCTTTGCCCCTCAAAGATATGTGGACTCTCCATGCAGAATGCAACGGGGGCAGATTCTTGCTGTTTGGCTGCTTGGTTGAGGTTGCTGATAAAAAGGGAGCTGAGAGAGCTATTGTTTGCCTTTTTTCCTCAAACTTCCCCTTTAATTTGGAAGCAGAAGAGCTGTTTTGTAATGTTTACTCTCTGAATAAAGGATTCAGCCGTAAAAAAGATTTGTTCAGACTGCTCGTTTGCGAAGTAAGATTTTCATTTAATTTATGCACTAGTTTTGAGCTGATATGTTGTTTACATCGGCGTCGACAAAACCTGGATCGGATCGGATCACGGATCGGATCGGATCGGATCGGATCACGGATCGGATCGGATCGGATCGGATCGCGGATGGGAAAAGAGTAATAAACACATTGGAGAATGCTGACATATTGTGACATATTGCGTGACATATTGGAGCAAGTGATTTCCCGCCATGGAAAGTGATTCCCGACATGTAGTCTCCCTCACGGCTGTCGCCATGGACGAAAGCAAGCGGAAGGGACGCATTATTTTATCATTCAGTTATAATTTCTTTTTTTAATATCATCTCACGTGTTTATTTACTTTTTCTATATTTGATATTATTTTAGCAAGGGCAAGAGAAGAGACGAAAAACGAGATGGGGAGAAAAGTTTTTTAGATGTGACGATTAAAGTGTAGTGTACGCTAGCGATTTATTTAGTTAAATCCATGTTGGCTTCTTCTATGAACTCGCTCAGCTCCTCTTAACCTAAATCGCAATTATTACACGCCAAACGACT
>JAEMWC010000056.1:1285000-1325000 GCA_016490735.1 Pachyseris speciosa | reverse complement strand
TCCATATGAAGAAATTCCTCGCCCATCTAGACGGCGAGTAACCGAAACTTTTGCCCCTGTTGAATTCGATGGTGTGGAAAAAGAAACCGGAAGGCGCAAAATCTTGTAGTATATCCCTGGACAAGATCTCGCCGACAATCGCGATCACACGAGAGAAATGATGGAACTTCTTCACCAAAATGTCAACACTTCTTTCTTCTTGCGTCACACAACCACCAATATCCTTCGCAACGTCGAGACCAGTGACGAAATGGAATACCAAGACAATAAAGACACCCGCTCCCCGTGGTTCAGAAAAATTGCAGATGCAGAAGAATGGTTGAGGCAGCGGGAGAAAGAACGGTTGCAGCAGCAAGTTGCTCGCCCCAACACAAAATGGGTTTTTGAAAGGCCTCATCATCTCGAGTTAAAAGTTTTGTTGGATGATCGTCAACCACTTCTGGGAACAGGTCCACTTCCAGACTGGTTGCGCAACTTGGCAAGGGGTAACCATGGAATGATTTGTCTCGACACTTTTGGTGACAACCTTTGCTTCTGGCGCTGCTTGGCAGTGCACCGTGGCAAAAGACCAGATTGTTGCGAACGGGAATGCCGCAAGTTGGCGCGAAGCTATCTCGATCTTCCCAAACTTCCAAGAGATACACCCAAAACCTCCCTTGATGAATTGGACACCATTGAAAGCCATTTCAACAAGTCTCTCCCTCCAACCGAATGGCTTGGTATTCGCGTCTACGAACCCAAACCAACAAACGACAAACCAATTTGGCATCTGGTGCGAAACCCAAATTCAAAGTTAAAGGACATTCTGACAATTGGTATTTACGAAGGGCATGCCTTCTATATTCGGGACATTTCCAAACTTGCAAACCTGTACCACTGTGACCAATGTGATCAGAGATTCACAAGACTTGGAGATCTTCACCGCCACGCAAACGGAAGGTGCAGCAAAGGTGAAACAAAAATTTGCTGCTGGTCGAAACCAGTTGAAAACCCTGCAACCGCATTTGAAAAGGCTTTCTTCCCACGAAACACAAAGTTTTCAAACACAGGCTGTCGTTGGGTAGAACGAGAGGCAGAAAAACGTGGAACCCACATTCACCATGCGCTTTGTGGACATGGAGGCGAGAGACATATCGAGAAAAGTTTTGTGGATGGGTTTGACCCCACAACCCAAACGGTCTTTCAATTCCACTGTTGTCTTTACCACGGCTGTCTCAGATGTTTTCCTAAAGACAGAGACGAACCGTTCGAAGATGGGGACACGCTCAAAGATCGTTGGAGAAGAACCCGACAACGCACCACAAAGCTTCGCGAGGCTGGCTTCGAAGTCGAGGAGAAGTGGGGCTGCGAAGTTGGCCCTCTCCCCAGAAAATATCACCGCGAGGCATACACAACAAGCTATCCTCACGCAATAATCTACGACTTCGAAGCATTTGGAGACACCAACCGCCGAAAAGAACAGACACCATCCTTGACAATCGAAAACGTTCACACTCCAATCTCTGTTTCCATTGCCGACACGTACAACCGTGTGCCCGTCCACATTTGCAACCCCAACACATTGGTCTTTCTGTTCCTGGACGAGCTGCACCGGCGAGGGGAGAAAATCCGAAGGGCTGTTTGAGCAAAGTTCCCCCCCCCCCCCCGACGTGGATTTTCTTCCGAAGACACAACGCGAACGCATCGAAGATTGGTGCAACCAAGTACCCACCCTCGGGTTCAACTCTGGGAAATACCATTTGAGCCTGATCAGGAACCAGTTCGTGAAAAAAAATTGCGAGGGTGCAAACGTGAAAGTGGGAAAACAAGCCAACCGGTTGATGTACCTTCTCGAACCAGAATCGAGATTTCTCGACATTGTCGACTATATCGGACCAGGGACCAGCTACGAAAAAGGGTTGAAAGCGTTCGAGTGTGAGGGAGAGAAGTCGTGGTTCCCATACAACTGGTTTGATTTGCCAGACAAACTCGATTACCCTGGGCTTCCCCCCTATTCCGAATGGTATTCCAAATTGCGCAACGAATATTTGCTTTCGGAAGAAGAGTACACGAAATGTGTCCAATTGTTCCAGGACAAAGGAATGAAAACATTTGCCGACTGGTTGCGGTACTCTAATGACTTGGATGTAGCCTCAGGCTTGGAAGCATTGGAAAAAATGCGGGCCTTCTACACCGAGAAAAAAATCGACATTTTGAAAGACGCGGTGTCGATTCCTGGGGTAAGCATGCACTACCTCCTCCGTGGCGCAATCGAACGAGGAGCAGACATTTGGACCCCAAAGAAAGAAGCTTTCGACATGTTGAAGGGGATGTGGTTGGTGAACCAAGTATTGTTTTCACAAGGTACCACGAAGCACAAAAAACTAAAATCCGAGACCACCAGTTTCGAAACCCCCACCTCTGCCAGAAAATCCTCCGTTACGGCGACAATGCATTGTATCTGTCGACAATGGCGCAGGACATGCCTTGCGGGTAGGGAAAGGTTCGGCCGTACGACAACCCAACCGCTGCCGCGCGCAGTCTCGCGTACAGACTTCGCAGAGGTCTTTGGTTCGGCTTTGCAGAGGTCGACATCGAGATTCCTAAGCGTTTGTGGCCGAAGTTCGAGGAGATGTGCCCATTCTTCCACAACACAGAAGTGCCAGCCGAAGCCGTTCCTCAACATATGTTCGACTACCTGGAAAAAAACCGGTCGTTCTCGAGGGGATGGAAAGAAGTTGGTCACACAGCCGCCAAACCCTTGGTCTGGTTCGTGGAAGAAGTCTCAACAGCCAGGCGAACTGGCGACACCGACAAAAGCAAAGCGCTTCTCGCCGACATGTTCAAACTGCTTGGGAACAGTGCGTACGGAAAAATGATCGAGGCGGTCGAGCGGCAGACGAACGTGACTTACACGAAAGACGAGAAGACTGTTGACCGGACAATGCGTAGCCCCTTCTTCGAGGATCTCGAGGAAATTGGTGATGCGTACGAGATGGAAAAACGAAAGACAAAGGTAACGATCGATCGCCCCTTCCAGATCGGAATCGCAGTGTACCAACTCGCAGAACTGAAGATGTTAGAATTCTACTACGACTTTCTGGACAAGTACATCGACCGAAAAGACTTCTAGTTGATGCAAATGGATACCGACAGCAACTATTTGGCGATATCGGGGGAGAAGCTTGAGGACATCGCGCGTCCGCACATGCGAAAGAAATTCGAATCCGACAAAAAGAATTGGCTGGCATGGGACAAGTGGAGCGGCCGGACACCAGGGCTGTTCAAACTCGAATGCACAGGAGAACGGATGATTGCGCTCTGCTCGAAGTGCTACTTCATGGATGTCGACGGAAAGTACGCGAAGTTCTCCACAGAGGGTGTGTCGAAGCGGCAAAGTGAAATTCGGTGGGAGCGGTTCGAAGCTGCGCTCGCGGGACACAAGGACATAGCGGAAAACACAGGCTTCCGAATGCACGAGGGGGAGATGGTCACATATCGTCAGCAGAAACTGGGGTTGTCCGCGTACTACGACAAGCGGCACGTGTTGCCGGACGGGATTCACACGGAACCCATTGGGTATCATCTTTGAAGAATCTCAGCCCGGGTTGAATCTCAAACAAGGTTAGTCGGGGGAGACTCTGTATTTGGTGGAACAACCATCAATTCTTCCCGAACGAAACTACGTTTTGGCCCTTCCGCCCCAGGGCGGGAAATCCAATACAAAATAGGTTGGTTCTGTTTTGTCATTGCCCACTCGATGGGGTAAGTTCGTAAAGACCAAACAGGATCGGTGGCTCTTCGCAACACCTCCCTCCAACTCCCCCGGCTGGAAAAGAAATCGAACGTGTGTTCCAAAGGGCAGTTTTCTTTCTTCCTTGCCGACAGGTCTTCCAAAAGGAGCTGTGGCGGGTTCTGTTACCACCCTTCGTTGTTTCACCGCATCGACAGGTTTGGCGTCTATCGATCGAGTGACTTGGTTGTTCGCAGCAGCAACAACCCTCAGAAGCCGCCGTACCCACGCCACAGACCGCTCTCCCTCAGGCAGTCGCATCCCGCGTCGGATGGTTATACCATGCTTCGCCATCGTTTGCGAGACAGCACCCATGAATTCTCGCCCAGGCTCGACTTGTAGCATCTTCGGCCATTGCAACGGTCCGCGTTTGTAAATTTTCTCGAAAGCCGCAGCAACTTCCTCCGCATTCTTTGTGGAGAGAGGCTCGGCCTCTTTGTATCTGCTCGCCACATCGACAACCGTCAGCGCGTATTTCCAACGTTTACCCCCAACCCTGTCGTGCGGCATAAAAAGCAGGTCAGCCTGGTGCACCGCGTTGGGAATGGGCACGGCAAACTTCGGGAGAGGAATTTTCGAAGGCGGGGAGAGAAAGATTTGCCAAACAGTCTGTTTCTGCAACCATTTTTTCGCAACTGTTTCCGGGATTCTGGCTTCTTGCACCAATTTTTGCCGCGTCCCATCCTTTCCAATATCCTTCCGGGCTGTAATCAATTCGTGAAATCCGCTTTTCTTCCCGTTTCGAAGGAACGTTTGTCATTCATTTGAATATCTACTTTGCAGAAAAAAAGATATTTCTGAAGAAGAAGAAGAAGAAGAAGAAGAAGAAGAAGAAGAAGAAGAAGAAGAAGAAGAAGAAGACGAAGAATATATTCGAAAGAAAAACCCGACAATATTCGGAATCGAGATGGGATAAGAAGAGAAGCAAAAAGCTTGGCAGGCGTTTACCCACCCTGAGGTGGGAATCGCAGATTTTCAAACCCCTCCCTCCTCGCGCGAAGAAATTAGTGAATGGCATTGCGAGGAGAAAATGGAGGAAAGACAGGAAGATTTCGAACTTGTTTGCCGAAAATGCGGGCTGGTGCAGAAGCTCGACACAGTGCTCCACCCCACCAGAAAAGAGAGAGGCTGGCGGCCAGTTGTGATTCCCCGGAACAAAATCCGCAAAACTCTGGAAAGATGCAACATTTTTAACGCAGTCAACGACCCGCGGCGCAGTGGGAGTTTTTGGGAAATATCATCCACGAGTTCGCAAATTTCCCCATTGAGAGAAACCCTCAAAAACAGTCGGTGAATTACATTTGTTTCTTTTACCACTACTTCAAAGAGTTTCCAGAGGAGGTTTGGCCGCGTAAAAAAGAAATTCTCGAAAAAATTTCATCAACTTTCAAAAAAAGTAAACCGAAGAAACAACAAAAAGCGCAAGAAAGGTTTGAAAGGTGGTGGGATATTGTGATTTCGGAAACCGCAGCAAAGCTGCAAAGTTAACCCACGATGAACTTTGTGGAGTATTTCCTTTGTAGTTTTTCAGGGATTTCCATGCAGTGGTCGGAAATAAAGTCGTCTTTCATTTTCAAATTGTCAAGAAACTCATTTGCATCGAAAGGTTCTCCCCTGAGATGGAACCGGATGGCATCCAGTATTTTTTTTGTACTCCACTCGAGTGAAGCTGACCTTTTCAGCCTTTCTGTCGTACTTCTTCGCCGTCGCAACAATTTTGACAACAGCACCAAACGCTGTCAGACCAGCAATGACAGCAGGTTGAAGAGTAACCCCTCCAGCAACAGCTCCAGTCAAAACAGCTTTTCCTGCAACCACATTGCAAAGCAAGTTTCTGCGCTGAAACGTTCGGAAAAGCTTTTCATAGCCCCAATGTTTCTTGTGGTAAAAAGCATAGAGACGCTTCAACATATCGACGATGTCATTTGGAAGGGTCGGGTCGATGTGGTTGAAGTAAAAAATGTTGAGAGGGGGAGGACGAGGTTTTGTTTTCAGAACCCGCATTGTATGCTTGTGTGGACACACGGTCGTATACACAAGGGAAAAAATTTTAGAAGACATGGACACAAAGTACTATTTATCAATATTTAACGCAGAAGAAAATGACTGAACCTCTCGCACTGACACCCGTACCACTGAAAGGGCCTAAGGTAATTTTGAGCGAAAGTTGAAATTTGTGTCTCGCAAGTGGTGTCCAAACCATTTGTCGGGTTCTCAGGTTCAATGGAAAAGGAAAAGTGAATGAGCCGGGGTTTTTTTTTTGGTGTAGCGTGTGGTAATGTGAAAGTCAAATTCACGTTACTACGACTCCACCCTGGAACGTCCATTTTTTCAAAATCAACAGCAACCACATTCACGATGGAACCGTATAAAAAAGCTTTTTCCGTGCTTTTGAAAGGACCGAAAACACAATCCCCCTCTGTGGTGTCGGAAAAATTGAAGTACCCATGAACGTATAATGGAAAACTCATATGACCTCCTCCCGCAAACCACAAAGCCTTAAGCAACACGATTTCTCCACCATGAAAACTAAGAACCTCGTGAATCCCATGCCCATTCAAATCCAATATCTTCATGCATTTTTGTTCTCCCCGAATCATCAACTTCAAAACCACCCTCATTCGTCCCAACCACATTGTACCCGTTGGTGTTCAAGTCTGTGTGCAAGACAGTTGTTGGTTCGAGCTGTCAAGCAATACATCACTTCCATTTCTCACTTGTTGTCCGTTTAAATCAAAGGGATCACCGAGTTTTGGTTGATACATGGAAAATCCATTGAGATCGATTCCCGTTTGCATTTCAACACCAGAAACCCCCGAATTCGAACTTGGGGAAATATTTTTCGCCCATCATTAACGATGTTGAAATAATTTAAATTCAAATCCCCTCCCATTTTTGGTTTCAAGATAGTTTTTCCATTCAAATCTAAGTCGGTTTGCATTACCATTCGCCCGTCTTGTGCAAATAAAATTTGGTCAAACACCGTGGAAGGCACTTTCGACACAGTCCCATTTAAACCGTAGATAACCATACGCCCAGTGTGATTAGGAAATGCGGTTTTCCCATGTAGATCGAGGTAAAGATATTCTCGTTGGCCGGCCTGTCGTTTTTTGAAGTGCAGCACTGTTTTAACATACCCAGCCATGGTAGCTGTCGCTTGTAACGTTTTCGTGGTTTGCGCACCAAACGACAGGGTGTCGGCAGTTGCATGAACGCTGACATTTCGCATTTCCGGAGGGAAAAAATCCACGACGCATGTATAAAAACCGATTGGGAGCCTGAAAAGGTTGAAGCCAATTCTGCAACGATATTGTTCAGTTCCATCTTTGTCGTCAACGAGAGTGAAATTATACGCCGATTGGTTTATTTGGTGAGGAGAGGCTGTAAATTTCCAAATACTGTGCACCCTAATGTTATTTTCACTCGAAGATTCATCAAGATTCAACCACCAACCGGTTAGCTCAGTGAAAGAGCACCGGACTACCGTGCGGGTTTCGTCAACATATTTCTTGGTCGCCCCACTTGGAGTCACAGGGTCTTTTAAGTTTGCGAGCGTGTTGTCATGCATGTCAATCCCGCCTGCCATTGACCCACCAGCAAGTGAAAGAAAAGGCGCTTGATCGACATAAATTTTGTTTGCAACATCTTTGTCGGCTGCGGGTGCCCCGACATTTTCAATTTTGTGGTTGGCCATCGACAGATCCCCATACATCGCACTCGAGCAATCTCTTTTCCCGGAATACTCGTCAACGTATCTTTTGGTCACCGCGTTAGTCAAAGAGGAAGGTGGGGCAAGATTAATGATGGCGTTATTGTTCATGTTCAGATCTGTTTGCGCGATCGTGTCAAATTTGGTTCGCAGTCCCTGGTCCACATACTTTTTGTTGACGGCGTTTTCAGCGGGGGTGCTGGAATCGACGTCTTTCAAATCTTCACTGGCATACCCAGCCATATTCAGATCACCCAGCGCCGGGTCGCTTCCGTCGCATTTTAAACAAAGCGCGATTTCAGAGTCGACATAGCTTTTGTTCGGTTACGCCCCATGTCGAGGTTGCCCATCATCGCGATGCTGCCGTCTCTTTTGAAGTCGCCCGCGCCTGTCGGGCCTGCAGGGCCTTGCTGTCCTTGTAGGCCTGGAGGGCCTTGCAAACCTCTTATCCCTCGAGGTCCTGGAGGCCCTGCAGGCCCTGCAGGTTCGTGTGGACTAGGTGGTCCTAGCGCACCTGTTGGACCTGCCGGGCCGCGATCCCCCTTCTCACCATGTTGCCCCCGCGGACCGGGCGGGCCACGAGGTCCGGGGGTTCCTTCTCCCGCTCTTCGAAAAAAGCTTCCGCGAAGTTCGTTCAACCACCCCATGTCTTTTTCTATATTCTTTCGTCGAAATTTTTCTTGGTCTCTTTCCTTGGATTGTCGTAGTAAAAGAAAGAAAATTTTTTTTTTGTTGCGCGGTCAAGCAGATTAGGTGGCTTTACCCCCAGATCGGCAGCGATCCGTTTGTTCTCTCTTTCAGGGAAAGCAAAAATACAGAAATGGCTGCAGTTGTCGCGGATAATTTTGGGGGTTTTGAAAAGTCCTGTGAAAGATAAATCACGGCGCAGTTGTGGTGACGGCCGCCAACGAAATATTCCACAATGTCGTCTTGGTTTTTTCACAAACCAAGTCGTCGAACACAACAATTTTCTGGTTGTCAGGCCCATCCTCAGGGAGGGGGAGTTCGTCGAGAGGAATAATGTCATCCCCTCCAAATGCCTCAATAACTTCGTAACCGGCGTGGAGATTAATGTTTTTCGCAAAATCCTCCAAAAGCTTCTGGTACTTGTTCTGGTGAAGGGTCTTCGAAAAAAGCAAAACCTTGTCGTACTCCAACAGCTTGTAAAGCCTATGCAGCAGGATGTTTGTCTTGCGGACCGCTTGGTCCACAAATCAACATGCGAAAAATGCCCTCAGGCATGGACGGGTGACCTTGCATCCAATTTTTTTTCACCGAGAAAACCCTTCGTCTTTCAGACAATACCTAGAGGTGAAGTTTTGTTTTTCAAACAATGTCTCTGAAGAAGTTTTGCGAACGTGCAAAGGCAGAAGCCGCGCTCGAAGAACAGGAACGAAGAATCCGTCAGAAATTTAAGAAACAAAAAATCGTTGATGCGTTGGGGGAAGCGGCCACGGAAAGACTTCTCAAACCAGTCACAAAACGTTTGGACGCCACCCAG
Source organism: Pachyseris speciosa (assembly GCA_016490735.1). Classification (NCBI taxonomy): domain Eukaryota; kingdom Metazoa; phylum Cnidaria; class Anthozoa; order Scleractinia; family Pachyseridae; genus Pachyseris; species Pachyseris speciosa. The sequence continues at coordinate 1,316,018 of JAEMWC010000056.1, read as the reverse complement.
CCAGCGAAAGTCGAAGACGTTGGGCCGGACTACGCAATGGATGAGTTCGAGCGAATCAACCCCTTCGATTGGCAGGATTTCCAACCGGAGGTTGATTATCAACCAGAGGTTGACGCGTCAACCCCGCCTCCATCAGGACACCTCGAAGAGGAAGGATGCAATGTGGAAGTTGACTCAAATTCTCGCCAACCGGCTTTGAATTTTTTTCGTGAATGTATACATCCGTGTTAAAACACTTGTGTTAAAACACACAATATTCAGAACGCCAAAGTATCTGGAACGAGTTGATTATGAGCGTTTCAATGTCACCACCCCGCTCATAAATCCGGCTAATGGCCAACACCAACAAAAACATGGAATTAAATTCTCCGTGACGAACCGTGACATTGTCCGCGACTGGTTCAATGCTTATTTCATGGTGGAGTATCGATTCGAGGCTCTCGCCGACGGGGCTAATATTGTAAACGACACAGAATCAGCCCCGGTGAATGGGTTTTTCTCGCTTATAAAACAGTTGACTGTGAGGTCTGCAGGAAAAACTCTTTATACAGCCGACGACGTGAACAAAATCATCTTCGTGAAAACCCTGATGGAGTACTCCAACGATTACGCCCAAACGGTGGCAAAGAGAGAGGTTTGGTACCTCGACACCGACAACACGACCGCGACAAGCGCCGCCGCCACCACTAATCTCGGGATCCGAGCGCGACACCTCCGCTCACGTGGGGCAGGGAATGTCAAAACTCTGATTCCACTCAACCATTATTCCTTCTTCGAGGAGTTGGAGGACAGGCTCCTCCCCTCGTTAATGTTGGATTTTGAAATCGAACTGCAAAGCAACAACGAAATGATTTTTCAGGACCACGGTACTGGAAGGCGAATCGTTGTGAAAGAAATCCAGTTGTGGGTTCCAAAACTGCAGCTATCACCTGAAGGTCAAAAAATTTTCAATGAAAGGTACTTGAAACCAAACCAGTGGAAGTACTTGAAAGAGAACTTGTACCCCAGTCAACCCCAACGTCGAGCAACTGGTCAATGGACGTTCTCTCCCGGCATTCGAAACGCCAAACATGTGTTCGTTTCCTTCCAGCAGGCGCGAAAAAACAACGCTTTGCAATGCAACCCCTATAGCTTCGACACCTTCGACTTGGATGGGGACAACTCGGCGAAATTGAGCACTTGTCAGCTTCAGTATTGATCGGAGTATTACTCTCAGCTTGACTATGATGGAGAGGACCACGAGCGGATCTACAGCGATCTGGTCGAATACAAGTACCGAAGAAACGACGTCAACACAGGCACGCAGGTGAGCCACGACAACCTCACCAAGCTTTACTCTGTGATCTACTTCGATCTTCGCGCAACCAAGCCAAGCATGACGGGGGAGGAAAAGCAAATGGTTTTCCATTGGCGGTTGAATGAGGCGGCAAATGCCGAAGATTACATCATTTACATTGCGGTTTTGAATGAGAAAGAGGTCATCATCAAACAAATCGGAAACGAGCTGGTTGTTGCATAATTCCTCCTGTTGGAGGGAACTTCCTCCTTTGGGAGGGAATTCCCTCCTCAGGGGAGGGTGAAAATTCTTTTCTTCAGTATAAGATGGCGACAACGTACCACCCATTCCAAATTGCCTTGACGGATGGGCAGAAAGAGAGCCTGCGAAAGGCTGTTATGTCAAGAACAGCTGTGACTCTGCGGATCAAACCTGGACAAATTGGGCGTGGTGATACTCTTCCTCTGACTGCCACCCAAATCAACCACGCAAAAAAAGCAACCCGCGAGGGGCGCGGCCCGGACATCACGATCAGCAAAACACAAATTGTAGAAATCGCATAGAGTGGCGGCAATCTTTTTTCTTCGCTATTCAGTCTAGCTCGCCCCCTTCTTGTGCCCGCTGCAAAATCCGCCGCCGAAGCTTTGGCAACTGCGAGGTTGAGTTTTGCTGCAGACAAAGCTTTGAAAAGAATTTTCGGAAAGGGGTATGGGCCAAGGGAAGTAGAGCTTTACCGTTTGACGCAAATGTTGTCGCCGGACCAGAAAAAGGGGATTGAAAGGTACTTGGTTGGGAAAGGAATGGTTCGTGGTGGAGGAAGTGCACAGTATGGTGGGTTTCTGGGAATGTTGGCTTCCATTGGAATTCCTCTTGCCATTGATCTTGTGAAGAGTATTGTTGGGAAAGGAATGCAAATTAGTCGGCCACGTTCGAGACGCTCTTTACCACAACTTCCTCCACCACCACCAATTCCACAAAGTGGAAGAGGAAGAGGAAAGGGAAGAGGCATGCAAATAAACCCACCATGGTATCAACCACCGCCTGTTTGGGGAAGTTGGAAAGATTGGGAAAAGAAAAAAAAACGAAGTTTCCAGCTCAAAGGCAATTTCTTCCTTCAGGAGGGAGAGAGTTTCGTGACGTCCCGCTCTCGAATATTGATTTGACCAATTGGTGTGAATATCTTGACATCCCAATTCGCGGGATTTTCTCCCGAAACGAAGTCAAACCTCTACACCACTCACCTTGCATTTTGAACTTGGACGATTTTGGTAGTTTGGGGACACACTGGGTCGCTTGCTGGAAAGGAAAGGACGTGGAGTATTTCGACTCTTTTGGGCAGCACCCTCCGTTGGAATGGGAAAAAGAAATGTTGAAAGTGGGAAACAAAACCTTCCTTCGTAATGAAGATCAAATACAAGCAATCGACAGCGTGCGATGTGGCTACTATTGTTTGTTATTTTTGAACGAGCGAAATAAAGGGCTGAGCTACCCTGACATTCTCAAGATGTTTTCCTCAGATGTACAGGAGAATGAGAAAGTTGTCAAAAATTATTTTGAAAATATACCGTGATGGTGGACGTCTATTGTGTGAAAGAGAAAGAATGGACTCCAAATGTCCCTGGATCAGAAAAAGTGGTCACAACAAAAAATAGACGAAGAAGGATAATAGCAGAATGCGCAAGCTGTGGAAGACCAAAAAGCATGCTCTTACCAAAAGTCAGGAAACTAGCGGGGCCCTCTCTTGCAGAGGGCAATTCCCACCGCAAGGTACCTTCTCTTGCAGAGGGAAACGGAATCGGTAAAGACATTGCTGGAACTGCTATGGATTTCTTTCTTCACCATGGCTTTCCGTATCTCGCAAAGATGGGGGTGAAAATGGGGCGGTACTATGCGTCGGAAGCAATGGGAGATCCCAAACTCCAACGAAAGACAATCGATTGGGCTTTGGAGAAGGGCAAACCCATGTTTCGAAAAGTTGGGAGCACCGTGTTGGATGAGCTTTCAACGAAGATCCGTCCCAACATCCGGTACAAAACCGACAGACCCGATCTCGACAAGATGGCATCTGGAATTCCTGTTCCATTTCCTTTTGTTGATTTCAAAAAACTGTGGAGTGTTATCTCTGACCCCAAACTTTTCAAAGGTCCTGAAGTTTCTGAAAAAGAGGGAAGAGCAATGGTGGCTGAATACAAACGCCAATATGCCGACTACAAGCGGCAGAGTGCCTCCCGCAGCGACGGGTTTTGGATAAAATGGAAAGGTTACGGGAGAGGAATTGGGAGCTTGTTTGATCCCCGGTTTCTTTCACAGGGTGTGTTGGTTCCCAAGTTCGCAACTGACACAAAGTTTTTGAAAGCTTTCGGCAAAGCCATCCCCCAACACCGTGGTTTCGCAGATGTTTTCAAAAAAACATTGCGTAATTACTATGGCTCTGGTGTTGATGTTCATGCTTTGATTGGAAAACTTCCTACGCCAAAGGGAGGTTGGACTCTTCCTGGTCATAATTACACTGGACCTTACAGCCCCCTTCATCGACAGTTGAGTTTTGATCCTGAAACTGGTGAAATTTTGGAAATAATGCAAAAACCAAGTGGTGCAACAGATGCAATTGCAATGCAACATGATGTGGATTACAGCAGTTGTAGTCACCGGGCAAAAAAATATGGAGAGAACGAAAAAAATGCAAACATATTGCTGACCGAAAGATGGTAAAAGCTTTGGATGCTGTCCCTTGGAAAAAAAGACAATGGGGGCATGCCCTGGCAAGAAATGCAATCAACACAAAAGAAAGGTTGGGGCTTGGAATTCAACCATAAATTTCTGCTGTTATTTTAATAAGAATCGAGTATATCCATAATTTCTTTTTTTACCTCGTCAACAATTGGATGTGCAACTTTGTCTTGCATTTTCCCATTTTAACCCGCTGAGGGACAACTTGGGTGGTGGGGAAGTTGTCCCTCAGTGGGTTAAAATGGGAAAATGAGGTTTATATTATGAAAGGTGTTCGTCATCGTGGTTTCAAATGACAGCTGAGTTAATCTTTTGTCTAACGATTGAGTCACAAAGATGTGGATCGCGACGTTTCGACCGCTATACTGCTGGTCTTCATCAGGCGATGGTGTCGACTGGTTTCTTGTGAGAATAAGAAGCACCGTGGCTGGTCGTGATTGGTGCGTTTCGATCCTCGCTTAGGCTGTTGTTGATTGGAGGATTTCGATCCTTGTCGTTCAGACTAGAAATTGTTCCCTCAGCGGTCCGCTTTGGTACTGATCGGCTGTTGTGCTGTCTGATCGTGGGCATCCACGCTTCAGGAATTTCAATTCCACTGTCCCTGTTAATGTTGTTAGGGTGAAGTCTTATGTGAACAGCCTCTTTAACCCTACGGGTGAACCAATGTGGGTCTCGGTCAATAAATTTAACTTCGTCCCAGAGCGGATAATGTCCGGTCGCGTTGCTATGTTCTGAAACGGCGGAGGATTGGGTTCGAGCAAGCCGTATGTCTCTATCGTGTTCCTTAATCCGTTCACGCATAGATCTTCCCGTCTCTGCAATATAAACCTTACCACATTCGCAGGGAATCTTGTAGACTACTCCGTCTTGTTTTACTGGATCGACAGTGTCCTTAGGTCGCACTAGGTGTGATCTAAGAGTTGTGTCAGATTTAATTATGCACGCACAAAAAAAGTTTTCATAAAATATAAATAACATCATCAATAAAAAAAAACCTGTTTTCATGCGATAAACTTTATTTTTTTTGAAACAAATAAAACACATATCATTGTTAATACAGCAGCTACATTTACTACATTATGTAATTTTTGTAATTCTTTCGTTATATAAACAATATGGAACATTTTCAAAATAATTCAATATTGGTCCCCACCCTAGCTCCAAACGTTGTTTCACTTTTGTTTCAATAAATTCCTCCAAATTTTTTTCCGAAGCTCGGGTGGAAGGTAGACTACTCCGTCTTGTTTTACTGGATCGACAGTGTCCTTAGGTCGCACTAGGTGTGATCTAAGAGTTGTGTCAGATCTGAAAACAGTCCGTATGCCTTGCTGTTGTAGGCAACGGCGAAGAGCCTCCGATGTGCCTTGACGTATGGCAGATCCACAGTAGATTTAAGGTCGGGTTCAGGTTCTTTAGTGGTTGTTCGTCCCTTGGTTTTCGTAAGATTTTTTTTTACAAACGGAAACGGATAACCGTTGGAATCAAGGACCGATGAGAGGTTGTCTTTTCATGAGAGATAAGTGATGGTTTTGTTATGAGGTGTTTAGATCGATCGTACAGGCACTTGACAATACCGCGTTTTACAGATTGCGGGTGGTGTGAATCATACGCTAGGTACTGGTCAGTGTGTGTAGGCTTTCTGTAAACACTGGTAGAGAGGTATCCATTCGAATCCTTGATGATCAACGTATCAAGGAAGGGAATTGAGTTGTTATTCTCAGTTTCCATTGTGAAACGGATCGTCGGCTGTTGACTATTGAGGTGTTGTAAGAACGAGTCAACTTTGTCACGATTTAAGATGGTAAAGGTGTCATCCACATAGTGTTTCCAGATGTTAGGTGTACAGGGCGTCGATGTCAAAGTTTGCTCCTCAAACCCTTCATGTAGAGGTTAGCTATCACTGCGGATACTGGGCTACCCATGGCTGCTCCTTCTTGCTGTTCGTAAATCAGTCCATCATACTGGAAGTATGTGGATCTAAGAACGAAACTCAAGAGGTCTGCAATCTGCGTAGGTGTTAAAGTCGCGCGGTTGGCAAGGCACGGGTCAGCTTCTAGTTTTCGCAGTGCAGCTATTGTATTTTTTACATTGCTGAATAAGCCAGCGTGATAAAATAAAGTTCTTCTTCTTCTTCTTCTTCTTCTTTTTCTTCTTCTTCTTCTCAAAGAAAATTAGGCTATTCTGTTTCCACTTCAGTGATTTAATTACTTGCTCGTAGTACGTGGTGTATGCTGTATCAAATCCACAATTATGCAATGGACTTGTTGATCTGGGCACGCAAAACTTCATGCGCCTAATAACTACCATTTGTTTCTCTTTTGAAGTTTCGTTATTAGTCATAGACTGCGAGTAGTCTCTAATTTCGGCGATGAATTGTGGGGCGGGCGAGAGACACGTGCGCGCGCGAAGCTTACCTTCTGATGTACGGCAAGCAGAGTCCCTTGACGCTTTTCCGTATAAACTTAGCAATTGTACTCTTTTCTCAGACACGGCATTCATGTAAGGCAGTTTATTTTTTGTAATTAATTCCTAGACAAAGTTGTAATTAGGCATAGGATTTTGTAATTTTTACTGATGAATTTTACTGTGTTAAAATAAAGTTATCAATCAATCAATCAATCAATCAATCAATCAATCAATCAATCAAGTTGCGAGGATTTAGCACTCCCTTCGCGTCGCGTCTTCCTCGCAGTTTCGCGCGCGCGTGTCTTTCGCCCGCCCCACAATCTATCGCCGAAATTAGAAACTACTCGCAGTCTATATTAGTCACATCCAGTCAAACCCTTTAAGGATTGGCTGTGGTGCCGTCTTGCCTATGGCGTTAAATCTCCGCCAAAAATCAAGTTTTATTTTCAACATCCAAGTTTTCATTTTAAACGTTATGTTTACGATTTAGATATGAACTTTTAAAAACAAAACTCTTTCTTTGCATTCAACATCATACCATATTGCCATCAATTCAAGTTCAAAGTCAAGATTGAAGTTTTCTCTTCAAAAATAAACTATTCGGTTCAACAGTCTAGTCTTCGTTTCAACATTCAAGCCTTCGTTTGAACGTTGAGTTTCTGAGAACGATCAAGCCTTCCCCTCAACATTACATTTTTCGCTTCAACGTCAAGTTCTTGCTTTCAGCCTTCTCGAAGATGCGCCCGAAATGACGCACAAGTTTTGAGTTTTGGTTTGAACTTCACGCTTGACTAACTCGGATACTCAAGGTCAGGCATGCAAGCTGGTAGCCTACCCAGCATGCTTTTTGTTTTCTTCATATCGAAGATCGAGGCTGCCTCGGGGAGACCAGAACATTTTTTTATTTCTCCACAGCTTGAAACTTTTTCTGCTTTAGACAACGTGTTAGATCCATCGCAAATAGATGGTGTAGTATTGACGCTAGACTGCGTCAAGCGAATCTTGTAAATATAAGTGTGAGAGGGGTTGACGGGCCTATGCAACTCCTGCGGTTCGATAATGGATTGTGTTTTGCGTTTTAGCTTTGCTCTAACCAGAATGTCTTTAAGTGATTTTCCTTTGCGATATGATAAGAGTGGAGGCTCTTTAAAGATTTCTCTTAGTTGTGGTTGATTCTGTATGAGGTGTCATTTCCCTAATAGTATTGTCTTTAAGCTGGGTGATATTGCGTTACAAAGGGCAGTATTGTCTTACGTGTATTCTTGTTCCTTTGTTGTAGTAACGCTTTTCTGTCAGTGAATTTGACTTCAGAGAGGTGTTTCTCTATGGATACCCTTTATTTGAAAGCGTCTCTGGAAGTTTTTCATGTTTTCCTCAAAGGTTAATTGTGAGGGATTTGATAAAGCCTTTCGTGAGGCCTGGTGGGTGAAATTCGTGTATTGTGCCGCGGGATAGGGTATGGTTGGCACAGAGTTCCCTGTGTGATCCTTACATAGGGTGCCTAAATTGTATCAGCTAAGAAATACCCAGCAAAACGAAGAACAAATGATAATATTTTTTTGTTTTTCCTCAGCGGTAAGCCGTTGTTTGGATCGTTCCTTATTAGCCTCCTGAATCCGGCCTGTGTTTCACGCCAATTCTTTCCCGCTTTTTCGGGTCTCGTCCTTGAATAGGGTATCAATTTTTGTTTGCTTCATCCTTAAACAGGGTCAGGGTTTCAGACCCTTTGCGGCACACACCTATCCGAAATTTAAGGGAGTACCCATAAAGAGATTTACGGAAAATTAAGGTTGCCCTAAATTTGCGTAAAGTTGGTGAAGCAAGTTTACGCCACTTCGTAAAGGTATTTACGTCAATCGCACGTAAAGCTTGCGTAAAGATTGTTGAAAGTTGATGAGCCAGATTTACTTTCCTTTACACGCCATATAAAGTTTGCGTAAAGTTGCACTTGACTAGACTAAAAATAAAAATTAATATAAAGCTAGTGTAAGTGTGTCCAATCAAATTACGCTTGTTTACGTGTTGATGTGATGGTTGTTTCAAACCACAGGGACACCCTGCGACAAGTTTCGGTAGATATTTGTTCGGTAGGAGGTAGTTCGCCTTTGGTTTTCGGCGTCGATTAAAGAGAGCACTCGGGTTTTCGCAACTGAAAGGTGGCCTAAAAGATTCGCAATGGGGAAATCATGGCCCCTAAGGTTTTCGGAAAGGTCGTAATTTCTGTTTTTGGCAGTCAGAAACGTCAGCTAGCCTTTTCGGAAAGAAAATAGTCCCCTAGAAAGTTCGTGGAAAGGTCATTTCAGCTAGCATTTTCTCAAAGAATGATTTTATTCCCTAACATTTTCGGGCAATTAAAATTTCAGCTAAGGGATCCGAACAGATCAAATTCTTCTAGCTAACGAAAACATAACTTTAAACGGACTCCGCCAAACACCATAAGGTACTTTAAAATGCCTTTCTACAGCTTAGTGGTTGATTTGGCTCGTTGGGTGCCCCTGAAACCAGGCTTTCGCAAAACATCGTAATACTAGCACAAATGAACTCCGGCTCGCAGGGTACACGGCGCAAATGGCATGGTGTTATATGATATCTTCAATAAGATTTGGGCTGGGCCTGGGTGAGTAAAACCAGCACTAAAACATTAAATAATTCTCTGTGGGTTTGTAGTATGTTTAAGCCTTTTTCAAGGGAGAAGCGTTAAGGCGTCTGAGAAGAAATTCCTCACAATTAACCGTCGAGGAAAACATGAAAAACTTCGAGAGACGCCTTCAAAATAGAGGATACTCAGCTAATGTTGTAGAGAAACACCTCTCTGAAGTCAAATTCACTGACAGAAAAGCGTCACTATAACAAAAGAACAAGAATGCACGTGTGAGGCAATACTGCCCTTTGTAACGCAATATCACCCAGGTTCAAGACAATACTATTAGAGAAATGACACCTCATACATAATCAAGCACAACTAAGAGAAATCTTTAAAGAGCCTCCACTCTTATCATATCGCAAAGGAAAATCACTTAAAGACATTCTGGTTAGAGCAAAGCAATAAACGCAAAACACAATCCATCAGCGAATCACAGGAGTCGCGTAGGCCCGTCAACACTTCTCACACTTATATTTACAAGATTCGCTTGACGCAGTCTAGCGATGGATCTAACACGTTGTCTAAAGCAGAAATAGTTTCAAGCTGTGGAGAAACAAAAAAAATGTTCCGGTATCCACGCGCGAGGCTTCGATATGAAGAAAACAAAGCATGCTGGGTAAGCTATTAGCTTGCATGCCTGACCTTAGTCAAGCGTGAAGTTCAAACCAAAACTCAAAACTTGTGCGTCATTTCGGGCGCATCTTCGAGAAGACTTGACGTTGAAGCGAAAAATGTAATGTTAAGGGGAAGGCTTGATCGTTCTCAGAAACTCGAACGTTCAAACGAAGGCTTGAATGTTGAAACGAAGACGCAGTCTAGCCTCAATACTACACCATCTATTTGCGATGGATCTAACACGTTGTCTAAAGCAGAAAAAGTTTCAAGCTGTGGAGAAATAAAAAAATGTTCTGGTCTCCCCGAGGCAGCCTCGATCTTCGATATGAAGAAAACAAAAAGCATGCTGGGTAGGCTACCAGCTTGCATGCCTGACCTTGAGTATCCGAGTTAGTCAAGCGTGAAGTTCAAACCAAAACTCAAAACTTGTGCGTCATTTCGGGCGCATCTTCGAGAAGGCTGAAAGCAAGAACTTGACGTTGAAGCGAAAAATGTAATGTTGAGGGGAAGGCTTGATCGTTCTCAGAAACTCAACGTTCAAACGAAGGCTTGAATGTTGAAACGAAGACTAGACTGTTGAACCGAATAGTTTTTTTTTTGAAGAGAAAACTTCAATCTTGACTTTGAACTTGAATTGATGGCAATATGGTATGATGTTGAATGCAAAGAAAGAGTTTTGTTTTTAAAAGTTCATATCTAAATCGTAAACATAACGTTTAAAATGAAAACTTGGATGTTGAAAATAAAACTTGATTTTTGGCGGAGATTTAACGCCATACTTGCCTACAGCGTCTTTTGGGCGGGAGACGGGGGAGGAGGGGGGGAGGTCAAATGTCAGTCGTCAGATAAATTTTGGGCCATTTGTCAGTTGCCAACTAGCTGGTTAGTAATAATTAAACTGTTATAATAACTAAGAGGCACAAGTCACTTCAATTTTAATTGAGAGCATAAACTGCCTATGTGTAATTTTATAAAGGAGATTAGTTTCTAAAGAAACTGTGGTGCTGCGTACTACATAGACGTCGAAGTCTAAGAAATTGAGAATAGGGAATGGCGTTTTTGACATGAGATGGATGTGAAGATGAATACAACAAATAACTGTGAGGACCTAGCTACGCCAATCTTTTTGTAGGTTACGTCGAGTACCAATTCTTCAATCAGTACAACGGTCCTAAACCTGAACTCTACGGTCGCTACATTGACGACTGTATCGGTGCAATTTCGTCTAGCAAGGAGGAAATCAATCAATTTATAACCGCTGTTGATTCCTTTCATCCTTCGACGTCTATGTAGTGATGACTCTGATTTTTCCAACAAATCAGAGGAAATGTGCCATTTTTTCGAGAAACGTGGCTATCCTGATTCTGTGGTTCAATCGGGCCATCACCGCGCTCAGCGGATTGATCAACAGTCAGCACTACAGACGTCACAAAAGGAAAAGAATGACAGAATTCCATTCACCCTCACATTTCACCCGCATAATAACCCAGTTAAAGCCATCATTCTTAATAACTTTACGATACTGCAAAATGATCCAGAAACTGCTAGAATCTTTTCGGAACCACCGCTGATTTCATTCAAACGAGACAAAAATGTAGGTAACTTTCTAGTTAAAAGCGCATTCAAAACAACTGAACAACCTGGCACAGTTTTAAATGCGCGCGCTCGCGATGCAAAACTTGTCCTTTCATTCAAAACACTGACAAAATATCGGGCCCTAAGCGATCTGTTAAGATCACTGATCGTTTCACGTGTACCTCCGCAAATGTTATCTATTGCATAACCTGCACATTATGCAAAAAGTTATACATCGGCGAAACAGGAAGACGACTTGGTGACCGATTCCGAGAACATCTTCGTGATGTTGAGAAAGATGACAAAGACACATCTGACACATCCAAACCTGTCGCTCGGCATTTTAATCTCCCTAACCATTCCAAACAACACATGTCGATCTCCGGCCTTTCCCTACATCAAGGTACCACGGAAAGCCGTAAAAATCTCGAGCAAAAACTGATCTTTCAAATTGGCACTCTTAATCCCCACGGTATCAACGAGCGCTTTTCTTTCAATTAATTTATTCCTGTTTTTCACGTTACTATGTTACCACCAATAGCGTAGCTCCATTTTCTGTATATAAACCATACACAACCCACAATCCGACGAAGGCCTAACGCTCGAAACGTCACCTAATCGAATCCCTGTACGGTGGTCAATTTACATTATCAACTCTGTTGATAAACCAAATTTTTATGTGTAATTTTAGGTCGTTTTTCGATTTTCCTCGGAAATGAAACAAATTTTGGTATGTAACTACTTGCAAGCAACTCGATTCAAAAACATTGTTCGGTATTTTTGTTCACTGATTTTTGTTTCATTTCCGAGCAAAATCGAAAATCGACCTAAAATAACTCTTCATATTGATGATCATAATTGATAATAATATTTGAGAATGAATATATGAAAATCATATATTCATTCTCAAATATTATTATCAATTATGATCATCATCACCATCACCGTCATCACTATTGCCATCACGTTTAACAACAACTGAAGAGGGTGTCGAGAGAAAGAGAGAAAGGATCCGAGCTTGCATTCCACTTGACACGCAACTCCCTCACCACCACCATCACCACCACCATGACCATCATCGTCATCACCATCACCATCGTCGTCGAAATCACCACCACCACCATTATCACCACCATCATCACCACCATCATCACCACTATCACCACCACCACCACCACCATCATCACCACCATCATCACCACCATCATCATCATCATCATCATCATCATCATCACCATTCTAAGCTGCTACTTACTTACACTTAATTACGTAACTTCTCTTCAAAATAAGGACCAAGACTCTGTTGTTAATAGGCGCTGTTAGACCTGTTAATGTCAATTTTATAGCACTTTCATAAAACTTTAGTGAAATTGAGAATAAGCAACCACAACTGAAACTTAAATTTGAAACTGGAAAATATGATCATATCCCTTGATGTATAAAAGACTTTGCAGTCTTTGTGATATGAATGATATATTGAAGATGAAATTCACCTTCTGTTTCGTTGTTACTATAAAATTATGCGACGTCGTCAGATGTAACGTAATAGTCGTAGGATGGAAAGGAAAGTTTCCAAAATAAATAAGGAAAAGTGTATAGAAAAAGAACAGCGATAAAAAGTTGCGTGTCAAAGACTGAAACCATAACAGCGTCGATTTAAAGTGAATACTTACAGTTTTTTTTCCTGAAAATTGGATATGTTTTTAGCCGCCTGTCACGCGGTAACCCTGTCACGCTGTGAGGTCGACTTTTTTTGCGCCTGGTACAAATGGCGGCAAATGATGAAGATGAGTTATTGAGAAAATTACGAGCCCAGCACAGAACAGTTAGCTTTATCACCAGATCGGAGCTTGTAAATATTGACCTCGGTGATGAGTCTTCTCGGCCGGATGAAGACAGTCAACTTAATGAGGCGGTAGTTGTTATGCCTCATGTATAGTAAGCTGGCTTTCTTTGACATGAGTTCAAAGTTCTCTTGACCGACCAGTATTTTTCTTCTAGGAATTGCTACTTGCTGGAATATTGGTCAATGAAGCAAGACTCGGACGAAATGGCTATTTCCAGACGTCTCCGAGGGAATTAAGGTTACGCTTTTTTAAATGTGTTACTTCTTGTCCAATGTATAGAGCATCAGAGAGTAGACACCATATATAATTTTCAAAACAACTAGTTGCAAATGAAAGCGCTTGTTCCTACTAGATACATAAAGTAGGCCTGGTTGAATGAAATACTCAGTATGGCTGCAGTCATAGTTCTTAACTCATTACCGACTTTGTTTTTAAAAACAACACAATAATATATAAAAAATTCATCTTCACACAAACAAAGTTAATCAAGTGATATCCGCCAGGAACGCTTGTGCCGCTTACTATTATTATTATTATTATTATTATTATTATTATTATTATTATGGCAGTTTAAAACTCCTGAATTCCAGGTCCTACTTACAAATACTGGGCGTGTAAACGTAGCCAGTCTTATATCAAAATTTACAAATTTACATTAGATAGGAATAAAATTGCGTAAAATAAAATTAATAAATAAATTCTAATTATTATTATTATTCCATGTTCACGTTTTAATGGAAATTACGAAGCAAAAAATTCACAGTTCACAGATTTATTTTGTATTTTCACTGGTCAAGAAAAATTAAAATCACTCAATCCTGTATCATGCAATAACCTCTTTCCCCACGCTCTTATGATAGAGTAGTCTTAAAATAGATAGTACATAGCCTGTGACCCCTCCCCACTCTACTCGACCAAATACAGTACAAATAATGCATCTTTACCCTTTTTCACTTCTGTGGGTGGGGACGGGGAGGTGGCAGAAGGGATGGCTGGATTACATGTAAAGGGTTTTGGATTAAAAACTTGAAAGATAGCCAAGGAGGAGTGTTCTTAATGATCGGGAGGTCAATAATGGCTGTGTCCATGATTTTGAGGTGAAGCTCCATTGTAGTTGAAAAGACAAGTACAAGTAGGCAAATATGAAGAACAGAAATAAATTTTCTGTTATATGACAGATTCCCTTTAACAAACATCCAAACTCCATACTGGTATTCCCCTTCTCGGGGCATGCACCATATACCAAGTTCACAGGTGACATCACAAAGCAAACAACAATGGAGAAACAATGTACCATAATGATGCAATAAACAAAACACAGTGGAAGAAAACAATAGACTAACAATGGACTTGGTTCATGGTGCCCCACCCCCTACCCCATCCCTACCCCACCCCCTACCCCACCCCCCACCCCCTCCCTTCTCCCTTTCTCTCCCTTCCTTTTCCCTTTGCCAGTTCTCTTTAGGTATAACATTAGTGAACATTAGTTTTGTTTCTGTATTCAAAATTTGAAGGTCTGTATTTGTTCATCTGTTGCTTATTGTCTCTTTTTCGTGTTTATTAGGCTTTACAAAATTTACAACAAGCCCATGTTGCGTGTCATCGTCTATTTTTGTGCATGGCTTATTCTTTGTTTAGCATTCTTTGAAACCCCTGCCGTGTCTGGAATGTCACTGCCTTACTGGGTAAGGAGACTTGTATCTTTAAACATGAACATCAATTTACAAGGACAGGAGCCCATATTCACTAGGAACATACACCTGCCCTATATTCCTGTCATGGCATTTTCACAGACCAATTTATTTTTAGATCAAATTTCCCATGAATATCAGACTCCTGCTGGAGCTCTGATGACATCTCAAGTATCTGCATGTGCAGAGCCTTTGTTTTGGCCCATTAAACCTATTGTTTTGTGGTACTCTTACTGCTGTTGCCATCCTCTTTGCCCTTTTTTGTGGGAAAAGAAAGTCTAAAAATGAACCGGTCAGTAAAAATGCCATGACATGGCTCAGTATGGGAGTTGTATGCTCTTAGTGGTGGGCTCCTGACAAGGAGGAAGATCTTTGTTCTTGTCAGTTCTTCTGTGGGCCTGATGAGTTCCTGTCACTTTGTGTCTGCTTATCCTCCATTTAAGAGTCTCTTTGTCTATCAGTTTCTCTTGGTCATTGTATGTTTAGTTGACCTGAGCATTAAAAGTGCTAAATCTTGTGTCATAGGGTTGAAGATCAAAATAACAGCGGACTCAGAACTTTATGACAGTTATGCCTTATATAGTTTGTAACTCCTCTATCTTTGGCCATTCAGCAGCAGCAAAATTTTCATTTAATATATCCTTTGATTTTTAACTTTCAGGCTACAATGTTGCTGGAGTATTTTTGTCTCTTTGTGTTCATTCTTCGTCTTTTCCATGTGTGGTGTTTTGCAGCAGGGGTGAAATTTTGGCGAGATAAGAAGAACATTATTTTTTTGGCAATCATTGTGGTAAGATAATATAATTGTATTCTGAATCAATGAACACTGTAAAATATATCTTGATTCTGTTTTAACTATACAGATATTTAATAGCTAAATTTGACACAGTTTTAACCCAATGTATTTTTCAGGTGCCAAAAACTAAGGAGAACTTTATTAAATGAATGCAGTTTGGAGGATACAGCATGCAATATTAATTAGTACAGTTTCACATTTCTCACATGTCATACTCATCTTGCTGTTTATTCACAGCTGACATTTCTTGACATGATCATGTACATCATCTTCAAACAAGCTGAACTCCCAGTTCACACTGTGCGATGGACGAGAGTGTTCCGTCCTCTCTTTCTTGTCAATATTAGCGAGGGAAGACAGGTGAGGACTAACAGCAAATAGCAAGAAATTCCTGTTGCCCCTGTTGTCAATGTGACATGAATGGGACTGTGTTGGAATATTGGTGCCAGCAATTTATAATTAGAACACAATCAACGCACAGTGTTTCTGTGTCAGCAATCCTGATTGCATCCTTGCATACATGGTATTTGAAGCAAACATCTTAAATTGTAAAAAACAGCAAACATATACTGGGTATCTGACATTTGAGCTATTTGCATTATTTTGATCAAACCACAAATCTACATGGCCATGACAACCACACTACAAATGCTGTAAATATTATTTATGTTATTATTATTATTATTACTATTATTATTATTATTATTGAAGTCTTGAAATTTTTTCAGGCTTCATTTTGCAATTGCATAAATTACATTCACCACTGCGACGATCATTTTTCATTTGGTTTCATTTCTGCAGTTCATATATGATTTATTTTCATATACATTATTCACACTCTTCTCTTTCACAGGAACATATGAACCCACAATTGACCTGCTCCCAACATCAGTGGCTTCATAGCTCAGTTGGTTAGAACATTGCACTGGTATCGCGAGGTCATGGGTTCAAACCCCATTGAAGTCCTGAATTTTTTCAGGCTTCATTTCGCAGTTGCATAAATTGTGTTCACTACTATGAAGATCATTCTTCATGAATTTGCTTATTATTACTGGTATTATTATTAGTAGTAGCAGCAGCAGCAGCAGCAGCAGTAGTAGTGGTGGTGGTGGTGGTGGTGGTGTAGTAGTAGTAGTAGTAGTAGTAGTAGTAGTAGTAGTAGTAGTAGTAGTGGTAGTAGTAGTGGTGGTGGTGGTGGTGGTAGTAGTAGTAGTAGTATTTTTAGCATTTCAAAGACATCATGTGTTATTCTTCATGTCTCTTCCAGATTAGAAGAGCTTTCAGAAATATCAGAAAAACACTGCCAGAGATTGCAAATGTCCTTATTCTTCTGCTCCTTATGATTGCCTTGTTTACGTTGCTTGGAACAAAGCTTTTTGGGAAGAGGTACAATCCAGGGCTGAGTTGTTCAAAGCATGATTAAGCTAATCCTGAGTTATAGTGAACTTTGAGTCCAGTTTATTTACTGCTCAGTGAAAATATTTTCAAAAGATTTTCACCCTTAAGTTTAGACTGGAAATTAACTTAACTGACTTTAAGTGTAAAATTAAATTTGATTTACAAAACCTTCTCAACAAGCGAGATGAAAAATTTAGTTAACTCTTAATCGTGGGTTAGCATTAATCAGCTTTCGAAGAACTGGGCCCTGAGCTATTTGCATTATTTCGATCAAACCACAAATCTAAGATAAGGAACGAAAAACTGATAAAAGGCAAATGTTGCACTCAGATCACCAACATTATAGCCATCACTGTTATGTGCAGTAATGAACATCATGTATTGTAGCCAATGTCATCATCATCATCATCATCATCATTGTCGTCATCATTGTCATCATTACTTTTGCACTTAAGTGTTAAAAAACTAAATTGACAATAAGTTAAAACAAGGCCATTTTTGGCAAATGCCAGTGTGAACAATAATTGTTCCCACTGGCATAAACGAAAACTATTTGCATATTAAAAGAAAACATTTGCCTTATTATTTGCCTCATCATTTGCCTCATAATTTGCAGCTCAGACATAATTTTATTAATTTCTTTTCTTTTTTGCAGAAATATAAAAGACATTCATGGCAAACCATACTTTACAAATTACTTGGATGTGTTTTTTAGACTGTATGTTTTGACGACTACTGCCAACAATCCAGATGTCACGTGAGTTAGATTCATTGTCCTAGCAGTACCCATGTTAATTTCTCCACTAAATACATGTACATGTATGTAAAATAAGTAATTTTTTTTTTAATTATACATTTCCAATACCCAAACACCCCATATGTAAAGGCTCCAATATTTTGCAGCTAGTCCAGTGCTGTCATTAAGCACCAGGGACCAGGGATTTTCCCTGGTTAATTTGAGTTAGATTCTGAGCTACTTTGATAGAAAAACAGTGTATTGACTTAATACCCCTACAGCTGGGCATGACAGGGGTGGATCTAGAAAGAGAGGGCTGAAGAAACCACCTGACTCACAATACCACTTGAAAGCCAGTTGGTTACAGAAACTTAAAAAAAAAAATACAAGAAAAAAGGGGTGCAGCCCCCACACACACCCCCTAAATCCACCCCTGGCTGGAATTCTTGCCTATTTTTGCATGTCCCTGCCTGCCTCAAAAACTAGTGACAGCCCTGACCTAGGCTAAAGTTTAGTGCCCACAGGTAACCCACATGAAATCAGGCTATGTCACGTTCTTTTCACAGGATGCCAGCCTATGACTACAACCCATGGTCAAGTTTGTTCTTTGTTATTTTCATTGTTGTCTGCATGTATATATTTGTCAGCATTTTTCTTGCTGTTGTGTACAAGAACTACCGCAAGCATTTGAAGGTACATAGCCATAGTTTTTGTAGTTGACATTGTTAAATCCACCATAAAATGCCCCAGTCCCTGAAGTGGCATTGATATCCTGAACAATATTATGGTCAAATAATATTACCATCAATGCTACTTACCAATCAGGGCATAAACTATCAACAGACGATACCAAAGATGTTCTAAACACAATCATTAATTCTCTTATATTTAGTAAATTATTTTACTGTTCAACTGTATGGTCCAGTACTTTCAAACAAAATATTAAGAAGTTACAACCGATACAAAATTTTGCCGGGCGCATTTTGACCAATACCAGAAAGTACGATCATATTTCCCCAATGCTGCACGATCTGGGCTGGCTCACGACCTGTTGCACTTGTACAACAACAACAACAACAACAACAACAACTTTATTTATAGAATAAATATCCAGCGTAGAAAGGACTGTTCCGCAAATAGCATTGCTAGTCTGGGCGGAACAGTCATACAAAAATTTAATAAATTTACAAGAGGAGACTTACATGACTTTTAAACAGATTGTACCAAATCATTAAATCGTTAAATCGTCAACATAAATTACAAGTTCAATGACTCTTACAAGGTATGTTTGAATGAAGAACTCAAGTTCAATTGTACGTTTTTAGGGCAGAGGTAATTTGGGAAATATCGATATAGTCATCATGCTTCTTAAGAATATCGAGAAGGAAAGAGTGGAGTTTTGTTTGGAAGTGTTTCTTGGGAGCTCTCTTAATGATGCTGGCATCTCATTCCAAATTTTAGCTCCTACTCTTGAGAAAGCTCTTTTTTGGATTTCTAACCTAGATTTCTTAATATAGAATTTATTTGCTGACGAAGACCGAGTGTTATAAGCGTGAATACTGTAGTGTCGCTGAATAGGTTTAAAATGTTACTAAGTACTTTCCGGTTTCGTATATCGTGCATTAAGCAACAGACGGATTTGAAATAAAGAAAATTTAGAGGTAAAATATCAGCATGAATAAACAAAGGGACTGCATGTTCACATCTCTCTACGGAAAATATAAATCTAAGTGCTCTTTTTTGAAGAACTAAAATTTTTGTCAAGTAGGATTTATTTGCAAGACCCCACGCAGTCAGGCCATAAGATATGTAGGGCAATATTAAAGATTGATAGATGCGCAGTAGAGTATTTCGTGGCACAAAATGTCTACGTTTCGCTACTTGTGGGACACTACCATGATTTTAAAAAAGTCTGAATGGTCTGACGCCTAGCTATTCAAGTTCAAAGCTTACAGAGTACAACACCAGAAATCATGATCAACTTAGCCTTCCCAAATGTTGCACAGCAACTACTCAGCGCTGTCAATGCTGTCATTGCTCCAATTTAGTGCAATGAATGACTGTTTGGATTACCAAAGATTTGTTGAAAACACCTGTTTGTAAAATTACAAAACAGTGAATTTGATGCAACCCCAGTTTCAATTTAAGCTGAATTATTTGCTTGACAAAACAAATTAAAAACTACCTCTTGTGCACAAATCGCCCTTGTACTGCCATTCTTGGCAAATGGCTCTTAGCTAAGTTTTGTGTTTAACTTCGTCACTGCTCAAGTGAGAAATAAGCACGTGATATTTTTTGTTTCAAAATTGTCCCAAACTTCAACAATTCCTTTCGATTTAATCTTCATTTTTAGGTATTTATCATTTACTATTTATTAAATATTCTCTTTGTAACAGCGAGAAATCAATAAAGATATGTAAGTTGTCATTTCCCGGTGCATCACACTATAAAATGAACCTATCTTATTTATTCTGCGTCCTTACGCCTCCGCCATTTTTGTCACATATGATAATAATATAATAATAATATTTATTTATTTATATGGCGCAAATTCAATTATACAATTTTCAAATGCGCCTCACATATATGAAATCAACTCTAAATAAATCAAATCAAATCAAATCAAATGTTGGTTTTTGTGGAGAGGGGAAAACCGGAGTACCCGGAGAAAAACCTCTCGGAGCAGAGTAGAGAACCAACAAACTCAGCCCACTTATGACGCCGAGTCCGGGAATCGAACCCGGGCCGCATTGGTGGAAGGCGAGCGCTCTCACCACTGCGCCAACCCTGCTCCCCAAGTAGTATGCTCCCACATACTCAACCTTGCACAACATTGTATTGTACCTTTTGATTTTTGTTTTAGAATGAAATCCGTGCATCAGTTTACCGTAAGCGCAGGCAGCTGAAGCAGGCATTTGACGTGTTGAAAGTTTGGTGTAATGAGAGATGGGTGATCACAGAGAAGAGATGGCATACACTCATGAAAGAGGTGTGTCCAAAATGGAGTCCCGCTAGAGTTGCGCTGTTGTGGCAGGTCCTTGATGACAACAGTGATGGAAAAATAGGTATTAACGGCTCGTAAATTGTTACTGCAGTGGAATCCCAATTTCTCTAACCACCATGGGACACGAAAATCGGTTCGAGATATCGGGAGCTCGAGAAATCGGGAGAAAGTTGTTTGAGTGAAGCAAATTCTGAAGGGAAATGACTTGGTTCGAGTTACTGGGAGGTGCGAGAAATTGAGGGCTCGAAAAATCGGGATTCTACTGTAAATCATCTCTTGAGTCAACTTCCCCTGGCAAAGTTCTGTTTCAATAGCTTTCTTGTCACTGTTTCACCGATGGTTGCACTCATCATTGCCCGTTTTTTCTAGGTAAAAAAGACTTCCTAATGGTAGCAGATGTATTGAATGTGAAAGTCATTGAAGTGAAAGATCAAGTGAATTTGTTCGAGAGGTTTATCCCGCGCATCTACAATTCACGAATTAGTGCCAAGATCCGACTTTGTGTGTGTCACAAGTAAGTCAAGTTCATTACTTAACGAAACTAAACCTCGTTAATTTTCCAGTGATGATGATGACGATGTCGATGACGATGACGGTGACGGTGACGGTGACGGTGACGGTGGTGTTGGTGGTGGTGGTGGTGGTGATGATGATGATGATGATGATGATGATGATGATAAACATCAAAGCTGTGAAAGATATTTCTGCATTTTTGTTTTCCTTTGTTTTCAGGTATTTCGTATATTTTTTCGACCTGGTGATTTTTGCGAATGCTATTTTCATAGCCCTGGAGCGAAATGATGCAGAAGTTCTTTTCCTCGCACTGTTTAATATGGAAATTTTGCTAAAATTGTACACGTATAGCTTCAAGGAATTCTTCACGCGTTACTGGAATATGTTAGTATCATCTGTTGTTGTTTTTGTTGTCCTGTATCTTGTTTGTTTGTTTTTCTTTTGGAATTTTCTGGTCTTAAGATTGTTCCATGTCCCAAGTGTTAAACAGTCTGTTTTTTAACGATCTTGTTTTTCAGATTTGATTTTCTAGTTATAGGTTCCGCGACATTTGCTCTTATTATTGAGACCTCCTATGAATCATGTGAGTACTAAATACTGTGATTACTTGTAGCTGTCTTTCATTGCAACTTAGGGTATGAATTACAGTTGCTGCATCCTTGTTTGCAGCAGTCCATTGTCTTCGATCATTCTCTTAGTCTAAATGCGTGAATGTTGGGCCGCCGAGAAGAAAAATGTAGTGAGCGCGGCGACAAGAAGAACATCTAAAAGTGCATCCTGGTGGTTTTCATGCAAACTTTCTGTATTCAGAAGAAGTTCAGAAGAAAATGTGGGCAAGAACACTCACGCAGAACAAAGCGAAAAGTTTTAACAACCGTAAAAGCTCTATTAAGCCCCCGGGGGGCTTATTTAATTTCAGGCCTCATTAACGAGGGGCTTATTAGAGGAGGGGGGGGGGGGGGGGGGGGGCTTATTTCAGATCTTAAACACGCCGTTTTCGTCTTCATATAGTTTTTGTACAAAACTCAAACAACTGCAGTGAAACTGTACTATTTAATAACAAGCAGCAAACAGTATTATGTGTTTGAGTGTATATTTGTTTAAACTGAACAAACCCACTGGGCCGCATGAAGTTGATTTCGCAAGAGGGAATAGGAGGGACTCATCACAAAATCTCGTGTACTAATGGGGGGGTGGGGCTTATTAGAGAGGGGAATTTATAGAGACGGTGGGCTTATTAGAGCTTTTATGGTAGATTCTTTTTACCTTTGATGCAAACTCAGACCAAGTAACTTAAACAGTTTTTTTCCTGTTTTACTGTAATCTTTTATTGAATGTTTTTCGTAATAGAATTAATTTTTATTTAGAATAGACATTCAGAGAGAAGAAACCTCAAAACCTTTAGTTGTAAGTTGCCAGTTGACGTCCTTAAAAATACTTTAAGCGCTAAAAAGGGAAAACATATCTGCTGACTCGGACTGCTTGACGGGCTGGCTGACTGACTGTCTCATTGATTAATCGACCGACCGACCGACCGACCGACTGACTGACGGTCTGACTGACTGTACGTCTAAATGACTGACTGACTGACTAACGGAATGATTGATCGATCGATCGATTAATATAATTCGTTTTCTCAGTGCAGTCTAGTCAAAGTGTGTTGGATTTTCTGATGGTTCTTCGAGTTCTTAGATTATTCAAGATCATGGGTACAATCAAACGGTATGTATAAACGCTTTCACACTTAGCAAAAGTACGAAGATCGAGGGATGGGAGGGTATGAAAGCGAGTGCCGAAATATTAGTGACACTCATACGTCTTTCCACAAGCAACACCTTAGCGGCTAACAGAGAATATAGGACATGAAGGAGCGAGCAGATGTTTTAAGGACTCGAGCGCAATTCGCACTTTCAGGTTTTTAGCATTTCTCTCCCCGTGGTTTCTATAATTAGCACACAACACGGACATCAGGTTGGAGGAGCTCCTCGAGGTTTCACTGGATATGCGGAGGAATTTCGTTGTGGTTGGTTGCAATTTAGTGCTGTATCTAGCTGTGGAGTATGTTCCTCAGTAGAAAAGGACTGAAACTCTATTAAGTGTGAATTCAGGAATATTAACAGTCGGCTAACATCTCTAAGTCTTAACTTGAAGTTTTCTGGATACGTCACTGATATTTGTGATCTTCTTCGTTACCATGTTATGTAAAATGTGGATTAAGGGGACAGTTTGTAAAGTGTAACTATTTTCTGTTGTTTAGATTTCAGGTTATTTTCGGAACTGTCATGCAGATCGGCCCCGCAATGACTACTTACGGTGCAATATTATTTGTAAGTCTCAAACATGTGACATTATTCAAGAGAGATTCAGCAAACTTCAGCGGGTCTTTGCCGTCTCTTGAGCTTCATCCACCTTAAATTTAATGAGGGGCAAAAGGAATGGGAAGCAAATTATTAATCTGTGTTGACGTTATTGAACAATATTATTGTAATCCTTTACTAAGGTCGCAAATGACACAAGATGTAAGATGTAACTAAGAAAGCACTGGCTTAGAATTGAGCTTCTGATTGTTTCAGAACAGATCCCAAACTCCCAAACAATACTCGTGTTGTTGACGAATCCAAAAGCATTCTGTTTCGTGTTGAAATGGCTAAATAGGGGACGGCATGCAAACGTGAATCATAGGTTCGCGTTACCCCCAGTTTCCTTTCGCGTCTCACCGTAAATGGTAAACGTTGTGTTAATCTGTCCACAGAGCCATCCCATTTTTAAGGTCACACATTTGTTCTGTTTTTGCAGTCGTTATTTTAAAAAACACTCCTATAGCAACGGCAAGTGTTCCTTTGGTTTTTCAGTGTTATCCCTTCGTGTCCGCCCATATCTGAGTTGCCACAGGAGACTAGTGGCGTTGTTATATTTCAGCACTGAATACAGTCTTGTTAATTTGTGGTTCTTTATTCAGGTGTTGTACTACATTTACTCCATAATGGGGATGGAATTGTTCAGTAACTTGATCAAAATGGAAGGCAGTTACCCGCTTCGCGATAGCAACGGAACTGATGATGGAAATTTTACTGAATTCTGCGGGAATATCAAGTTAAAAGATTCCGACTTCTACGCTGATCGCTATTGTAATAACAACTTTAATAACATCCTAAGATCATTCAAGGTCCTATTTGACTTGACGGTTGTTAATCAGTGGCACAGTATCCTTTGAAATTTTTTCTTTGGCCGGTTTACTTTGTGGCTGGAGACATAAAGTGAACGAGGTATTCTCATAAAAAGAGTGCTCAAAGCGTATCCCCACCCCCTCCCCCTTAAAAACAACAACAACAACCTACGAGACGCAGTGTGAGACAAGTCAGTTCTCGCGTTTCGTTCTTGTTTGAATAAAAAATAGAGAGAGAGAGTGTCGTTTGAGAGTTTGCCCAACCGAAGCGGTGTCAGATTTTTAGGATGCATTCAGCATATATATCTTTATTTTGAGGCAGCAACTATCATATCTCAAATGTGTCAATTCCCAGTCAGTCGTTCTCTTGCAAAACCATGAAACTGAAATTTATGCAGCGATTGTGATGGTTTTGGTGATGTGTTATCTTCGTTGTATCTTTTTATTAATTGTTATTGTAACTATTATTATTACTTTATGCTGTGCCTTCATTTTACACTATTTGCCTTTAACAAGTCTTCAGTTATTGCTCAAGGTTATGTTCGAGTGACGAATAAGTTTGCCAGGCTATATTTTCTCTCGTTCCACCTCCTTTGTGTAATTGTGGTTCTCAAGTAAGTTTTTATCGTAATTAATGAATTTCGCCTTCTACAGTTACAATAATAATTTCAGAAGGAAACGGTGATTGGCTGTCATATCATAGCGACTTTCCAAAGAGATAATGGAGAAGGCGCAAGTGAAGTAGCGGTCTAGCACTTCGATCAGTCGGTCGCATTCTCCATCGGAAGATTCATTTGACACTACACCGCAACTACAAAATAACTGTACGAGAAAATAGCAATAGCTCATTTTTTAAAGGACTGGCACCGAGTAGCCACGCAAGTGATTGTGGGATTGTTTGGGGGGGACACGTTAATAATAATAATAATAATAACAAAAATAAAAGAGGTTTCTTAAAACATAAAACTGTAAAAACGAACGATAAAATCCGACGTTTCGGAGTAGTCATGACTCCATTATCAAGGAAAATATAAACGAGATCATGCAAATTACAGCATTTAAAGCAATTTTGGCGCGAAAAAATTAACATAAGAGGGTGCGAAGATTATAAAAATACTTTCGCACGAATGGAGTCTGATTGCACGTTGAGATTTGGCTTTAAAGCTCTTATAAAAAAGCATTTCGTACACTAAGCAGTCAAATTTAGTTTTGCATTTCTTAAGCACTTGGAAACGAAATGCTTTGTACGAAATGCTGTAATTTGCATGATCTCGTTTATATTTTCCTTGATAATGGAGTCATGACTACTCCGAAACGTCGGATTTTATCGTTCGTTTTTACAGTTTTATGTTTTAACAAAAATAAAAATAATAATAATTCTTTATTAATAGCAATAAAAATATTACCTATTGACATAATAATCAAATATATAAGAAGAAAAACAAGACAATAGCTCAGCTTCCAAAAAATGTGTAAAAAAACTAGGCCAAAAACTTCCTTTATAACAAATCTAAGACATCGTATTAGGTATAAAACAATGTCGCCTACAAAACTTCGTAACACTTTTTGGCTCCGTATTCCTGGCTTTGGCTAGAGTTCCCCAGAACTACCGTTCTCAATTGCCTTCACAAATATTAGCATGCTCTTTCTCAATATCCTGTACCCAGTAAAAGCTATTAGTAAACAGTAGTAAATGTCCGACAACTGTAAATGAACTCTCCTGGAAAATCGCGAGCCTCTTAAGCAAAGTCATACTGATCTCAGCAGCGCCTCCTGCCCTGATCCATGACATGGTAGTCGCATAGCTTTCGCCCTTATTAATAGTAGTAGTAATTAATAGTAATAAGTATTTCTATTGCGTATTTTCTATGGAACAATCAAATGCGCATTACAACGCTGGTCTGGCTCCTTACGTACTTAGCCAAACTGCTTGTAACGCATGCAATTTGCAATTAATGACGTAACAGTTCAGAAGAAGGAACATTCGCGTCCCCTTAAACAATCCCACAATCCCTCACGCGACACTCTTGATCCCAGTCTTTCTCAAAGTGAGCCATTTGATTGGTTTACCAAACAGATACACGAGCCCGCTCGGCTTTGCTTGGTCAGCGAACACGCTGTCAAACAACGCTGCTATCAGATAATTTCTTTGTTCCTATTTTGGATATTCTGGTGAGGAAAATTGTTCCAATCTTTCAAACTAGTGGCGGATGAAAAAAATTACGAACGCTTGCGGTAGGCGTTTTACAATATCACTCGAAAATCGTTCTAACAGAATCGATTGGATGTTTTTTATGAGTTCATCCCTGAACTCGACCGGCGCCCTTTTATTAGCGAAAAAGTCTCTTTCAGTTGAACGGAGCAATTTTGTGATCATTTTTAAAGCTGGATTGTCTCCTACCATCTTAAAGTATCTTTGCTAGCCAAAATTCTTCAGATACAGTTACACATTCTGTAACTAAGGTGGCCATTGATTTAAAATTTGGATGGCGAAGCGGCAAATTGTCATTACAAAGAAGTTAAACTGAATAGCTCACAAATTTTCATTGCTTGTTTTGTTCATGTGGGTACTTACATACATACTTAATTTGATAAGTAGGTTTAGAGGGGGCGGCCAAAGGACTGATGTGGACCTACTACAAATAATTGAAAAATTACAAACTTGAAAAGGGATAAAAATATATTAGAAATAAATAAATGAGCCAACCTCGTTCCCAGGGTCTCTCCTCTTTCCGCAATGCTGATAAGGCCTAATAAGGCCGAAACAGCTGTCCATGGCTGCTAATGCTCAGGCTCAAACTTTATTTGGTAGGTTTAAGGGGTAATGCCTGCTATCACGTGGCCTTGGTGCTGAATGATTGGCTTTCAGCTTACCTAGAAACGTTATTTTGAGCGGTATTCCAAAACAAGAATGCTTTAGTTTGTATGCTATCATCATTTGACACTTCCCGTGCTACGGTAAATACGACCAAACTTTCGCGGGCTGTCGCTGGTATTTACTCGGTTTTACTAAAGCCAAGAGTAAATTAATAAGAAAATTTATCGAGTGTGTCATTAACTTAGTAATTTGTTCTTTCAGTATTTTTGTAGCGTTTATTTTAGAAGCCTTCATGTTGGAGTATTCTATCACGCATGGAAAGATAGAAACCGTCTTCAACAAGAAAATTGAGGAGAAGGGCATCGGTGTAGGAATGTAAGTACACAGAGAATGTAAGGATGAAATTCAGAGCAGCCCTCACTCAAACAGCTGGTTACTTATTATGGCGTTCATAACATAAATCAACTTAAGCTCAAAACGCAGGTGAACCGTAAATTGAAAACTATCGTTTACTCTTCGATTGAGCTGGAATTTCGACGGTATTATTACATCCATTACGTTTGATCTAATTCCAACCCAAGCCGATACAAGTCGGTAATTTCGGTTTGGTTAAACCGCGTTACTCTTAAGTGGCTTTTGATGTGTTGCGCCCAGATTTGCTGACACAACAACAGCGCCAGCAAGGTATCGAACAATAGATCAAGAAAAGGGTGTAGCGCAGTAATAAGAAGAGAAAGGGATTACAGGTAGGTAACGAGTAATCCCTTAATTTTCGCACGGATAGTAGAGGTGTTCCGCTCGCTCTACTGTGCCTGAGAAAAGTAAGGCACTGCTCGTAATATAGATTACTGGCGTCCCCAGGTTTTTCAGTTTTTTTCGTTTGTGGGAAAAGGGTAACTAGAAGGAGTTTGAGCGCATGCACGAGTTGCAGTCCTGATGCAGAAACAAAACGCAGTCAGTCAAAGGATTACAATTATTGCAGTTGCAAAATGCAACTTACATTACAGATGCGATGGCTTGAGAAAACTTCACAAAGGGAAACAACCAACCGTTGGATTTCAGCAGTTAACGGTGTTGCTTTTTGTCTGTTTGATAACTTTGTTGCAGTCTTGTTTCAAACACACGCTTTCAATCGAAAACTAACCAGTCATACCAATGTTAGGTGTCCTGTGCGAGAGAGAGCAGCCTCGCTTCTGTCCACTGATGACGGTGACGAGATGATAACAGATGGCCGAGGCAATGGCTTCATCTCTGTGGAGAATCTCGCTCTGGACACTGGTTTGAGATTTAAAATGCCATCACAGCAGAAAAAGAACGCTGATCTTATACTACAGGAGATGTTTGAGGACGAACTGGAGGAGGATGATATAGGACCTAAAGATCTGGATGATTTAGATGAGCTTGATGAATCGGAGGAACTTGTAGAAGAACGGTCCAGAAGAAAACTTACTTTTTATACTATCGATGCGGATTAAAGTGGAACAGTCTGCAACTAACCTCTAGGAGACTGTCCTACACCTTCGCATGCTGCGCACGTGATAAGCTCGCTTGATGTAGCAAAAAATGATCTAAGTCTTCCCCAGGACCTCCTCAGATTGTTGACGCTCAAGGCCCGACGGGACGACCTCGTGGTTGTTGCTGCCATATTATTACAGCATATGTTGATGACAAATATTTTGGGGAATAATTCGTTTCCTGGTACGCATTAGTTATTAATACTTCGTCACAGACGTCGACAGTCCCAGTTTAACTGTCACCGGATAATAATCATAATCATAATTGTAATGATTTATATAGCGCTATTACATTAATTGTTCATAGTGCTTTACAACAGTAGTAATTACAGTATTAAGTAAAAATTAAGAAGTAAAATCTATTTTACTAATTAACTCTGTCAAACGGAGTTTAACGTTATTAAACTGGACGCGTAAAAATTTTTCTTTATAAATGCCAATGTTTCAAGGCAAATATTAGGTGAACTGAATGCGAGAATAATTACTATGAGCTTGCAAATCTTTTACAATGCCAGTAGGCATGATAAGGTAATTCATGCCAAGTGCTTGTCAAAATGTAAGCCTTTTGAACTGGTGATTGGATTTACTGATGAAGTGTTGTGTTAAGGTTTAGAAAAAAATACACAAAATATACGTAATCTAAGGACGGGAAGGCTAAATATAGTTACCATACCGTTTATAAAAAGCCTCAGATCTTGGGTCTGCGGAGAAATTATTTTCATTTCGCAAGAAGAAAATAAATGAATTAACTTTTAAATTTGAAGAAGATTATTTTTAAACAGCAAAAATTTTTAAAGGATCAAATGGCTTGTCTCTTAAAATTCTATTAACTTATCAATACGAAACAGAGAATCATATCAAAGATTTTTCTATCAAGAGAATTATTTGCACACGAATAATGAATCTGTTACCGAAATTTATGTCAGCGTAAAAGTTACATTAAATATTGAAAGTGACAGTTTAATTTTCAGTGAGGCGTCTTGAATATTTGGATGTTATCCCAGGTTGCTTCCACCCACTCCAACTGAGTGCTGACGAGGCGCTTGATGAAACTTCAACTTCTTCAACTTCAACTTTATTTCAGTAAAAAATGGTCTTACAATAGACTGGCCCGCAAAATAGCAATATGCTAATCTAGGCGACCCAGCGGAAAAAGAAATTAAAATGAAAAGAAAAGAAAGGAAGGAATAATATTTTAAGTTACAATAATTCATATTTTTATCATTGTTTTATTTAATTACCATTGTATCTTTGGAAAAAACGAAAAGGAAATTTACGGAGAGCGGAAAGCATATAATTTATACAGTTGGTTAATCTCGTACCCAGGTGCCTGTTATGCGATGTTGAGAGCGTTTGCGCGGGACTAATGCTGATTGTTTTAGATCTTACTATGCCTACAGAAAACAGCCTGCACGATTGCTGTGTTGAAAATTGTTTGCGAGTGTAGGGAAACAAGGTAGGATATCTCTCGCATAATTAATTAAACAGTCCGCGTGGGCACTGCGTTGTGCTTATGTCTCACCCTAAGTAAAACGGATGAAATAAACTTCACCTTAACTGAGAAAGAAATGTTCTGACGATAAAGTGAGAGATTCTTTTTAACGATACTTGAGGTTTTGATTTCAAGGTCATGGATAATTACATATAAAATCAGGCGATATTGCGCAAGATTGAATAGGATAATTGAGGGGTGTTCGGCAAAGGGGGCGTATATCTCTTTTTTGCCTTAAAATCCAAATCTCTCTAAACTCACTCTACTTTGGCATATAGACTGGTTATGATGTCAGAAATGAAGTTCTGTACTTATTTTGCGATTAAAAAGCTAGGATCCGAAGGATTAGCTTATGACTTTTCCCCAAAACTCAAGAAACAGAAACAAAAGGATCTGATGCATGATTGATTTCTTTTGTTTGAGTTGGTCCAGTTGTAGGCAAGTCATGTTAATTTGCTGAATCCAGGCCTTCAAATCACAAAACAAGTGCAGAACTTCATTTCTGACATCATAACCAGTCTGTATGCCAAAGTAGAGTGAGTTTAGAGAGATTTGGATTTTAGGACAACAAAGCGATACACGCCCCTTTTGCGAACACCCTTCAATTGTTTTATTATTTAACATATTAATGACTAAGCACATTTTTTTCTGCGTTTATTGCAAAGAAGCTGGAAAATCCTCCAGTTTTCTCCGCGACGCACAAAATTACGTACATCGCAGGATATCAGCTGAGTGCGGACGACGATCGTTGTGGGTGGCTCCTCCTAAAATGTTCTGCAATTGGTATAGGATTTGAT
>JAEMWC010000056.1:1175000-1282500 GCA_016490735.1 Pachyseris speciosa | reverse complement strand
ATCCAGGCTCTGCTGTGTCAATCAGTTTCAAGAAGGCAGTATTGCAGCGTATATTATACCATGGCAAAGTCCAAGCCTGGGAAACAGTATTTTATTAATATTTCTTCAGTTTTAAAGTTTGATCAAACTTCCCTACCATTCTCTTCAAGTTGTCAAAATTCCCCACCAGGACAGGAGATGTTTATCAAAGTCCCCACTCCCCACCTCATCCCATATCCCCCCCCCCTCGGGACTAACATTGATAGGTGCATTAGGTGAAGGATATACCAAGAGGTTGTAGGAAATAAGGCTTTACCAGAACATCCTTACTAATCGAAATGAACCCAAAAATTTGTTATTGCAGCAACTTAACAAGATATTTGCAGATGACAAGGGTGGTTTTCTTCGTGTAGCAGTGGAAGGAGGGGGATGTTCAGGCTTCAAATACACATTTGATGTTGACTCTGAAATTAATGAGGATGACAGGTTTGTATAAACCTTATCACAGTTGAAGAAGCATTCATTTGGGGTGGGGCATGGTCTTTCAAAAACTAGCATCCTGCACAACTTCAGCCAGATTTAACTGCTCTTGCAGTCTTGAATCAGTGTGAATCTTTATCTCTTTTTCAAGCGTGAAAAATGCCTCAGAGCCACAGGAAAATGGGTGATCTCACCATCTTGCAAGTCTTCAATTTACCAGGCTAATCAGTCCAGTGGGGTGAAAGCCAGAGTTTCATACAAGCCTTTTTATTTTCAACCGCATTTCCTTGTTACTCATGATTTACTTTCAGCCATAACAAGATCTATTGTCCGATGACATTTGTTTTGCAAAATTGTGGACTTTTCCCATGCCTATGCAAGTAATATGTACAGTAAAATAATATTCCATGGAGCTTCATTAATTTTGGAGTGATTCTTAAATATTTAGAAATCCCAAATTACTGTGATGTCATCAATGCATTGTCACCATAACTTTCACTTTGTGATGATAAACAAGTCTTGACGATATGTTGTATTTGATCATGCTAAATTTTGGAAGAAGGCATGTTGTTTAGACAAATTACTGCTTTCTGACTGGTAAACTTGTAAATGGCCATGGTAAGGCACATTACATTGTACTGGGTACATGAATGTTATGTCAATATCCTCTTTCAATTGCTAAGCTCTATAATAATAATAATAATAATCTTTATTCAAATTGTCATAATTTGTAAGAACTATCAAAGTAAAAATAATAATAATAATAATAATAATAATAATAATAAACTTACCAGTATATAGCGCTGATATCAATATTGCTATTTTCAGCAGCGCTTAAAATAAAATTATAAAAATTACCTAGACTACTTAATTCGTAAAAAATAAAAACTGCATAAAACCTACTAAAAATGAGATCAAAGAGCACATAAAATTATAAAAAAGCTTTCTGAAATAAAAGTGTCTCGAGTGTCTTTTTAAAAGATACTACAGAGGGGCTACTCCTGATTGCATGGTGTAATGTGTTTGCTATCAATTTTTTTTTTCAGAATAATTGAGAGAGATGGAGCAAAAGTTGTTGTTGATGAAGTGTCGCTGGAATATTTGAAGGGCTCCATTGTTGAATACCATGAAGAACTGATTCGCTCAGCATTCAGAATATCACTCAACCCCAATGCTGAGAAAGGCTGCTCATGTGGCTCTTCATTCACCTTCAAACTTTAGCGATTCTACAGCTACCTTCTATGGAGAGACATACTACAAAATAGCAATTGTGAAATGCAACCACAGGAACAGACGTGAAGAAATTTTACATGAAAAAACTGTTGGGTGGGGTGTCAAGATTTCTCTAACTACAAAATACTTAAATGAAATACTGAAATACAGCAAGAACAACTGGTTGAGGAGTTAATCTATTCTTCTCTTGTGAATGCTA
Source organism: Pachyseris speciosa (assembly GCA_016490735.1). Classification (NCBI taxonomy): domain Eukaryota; kingdom Metazoa; phylum Cnidaria; class Anthozoa; order Scleractinia; family Pachyseridae; genus Pachyseris; species Pachyseris speciosa. Next base: position 1,280,609 of record JAEMWC010000056.1, on the reverse strand, counting down.
ATGTTTACTAAAAAGTTGTATATTCTTTACCATGGAAAGCCTATAAAGCAATGCTTTCCTCTCTCACTCAAATGCTCTTTCATAGGGAAAAATTGAAGACATGGTTTAGGTTGAAAAGAAAATTAACCATAAATTTGAATTACATTAACTGGTGACAAGTTTTCAGGTTGAAAACAAAAACTAGAAATGTGAATTACATTATATATATGGTGACAAGTTTTCAGGCAAAAGAATATTTTTATGCCCATTTTAAAGACTTGTTTTGGTGAGCATAAGATTTTGGTAAATTGGGGATGTATTTTTTGTAAGACAAGCAGAAGTTCTTTCTTTGAGCTTTGGATCATACCTGGCATTTAACTATTTATTTTTCCTCTCACAGAAGAGATTAACAGCACATTGACCTTTTGAATTTGGTCACAACAGTTTTTGAGTTCCCACTGATAGCAGGGCATTAGAAATAAATTCAACTATTGATAACCTTAGCAATAGTTTTCTCAACAATCAATAGTTTCAACAATTATCACATCAATAAACATTACTAGAGTGTAGGCTTTTTCCTTGATTGACATGTATGCCCCATGTTTCTTGCTGTAAACCCATGACTCCAAAAAGTTTGGCCCTGGCTCTAGCTTGTTCCCAGAGCCTTATATGCATGCAATCAAAGCAAGCTCTCCTTCTCTTGTTCCCACTCTAGTCCTCTTGCAGCAAGCAACTACTCATGCCTGAAATACCTCATATGAGATCCCAATAGAGAGCTTGCTTGCAGGCTAATGTGGTTGCTCCGTTTAAGATTGCACCCCGGGGGGTACTCCCTATAATGGCCTTACGGGGGAAGACTCTGGGGTACCTTTTTCACGCTTCAGGTATATGAAAGGGTAGGGAAATCTGTCATTTAGGTATTTAAATGGCCTTTCGTTAAAATATTTCGAACACGCATACAGTACCTTACGACTGTACCGTTTTAATTTATTGAATGCTACATGAAAATGACAAGAAGACTTCCTGTTTTAGGTATATGAAAGGGATGAGGAAATCTGTCATTAATTATGGAACTGCCTTCCTAGCTGTATTAGGCATAGCTCCAGTGTCAACACTTTTTAATCATCTTTAAAAAATTTATCTTTTTAAACGTTATTTTATTCATTAGGTAGTGTAAGTTTTATAATTATATTTTCTCCTTTTATTGTGAAGCACTTTAGAACTTTTGTTTTAAGTGCTATACAAATAATGTTGTTATTATTATTATTACTATTACTATTATTACCATTTGCAATGGAAGGTATACAAAAGGGGTACCTTTTCTGTCAAAGATGGTATATAAAAGTGTAAGGGGTTGGACCTCGGGGCAGAGCCTCCCTGTACTACATGTTTTTAGAACCCCCCACCCCTCCCCCATCTGAAACAAACTTTGTGAAACTATTGCATTATTATCACAATGATTTGGCAAAGGTCACTAAATACATACTATTGCAATAGTCAAAATGACCTCAATAATCACCTCTGCATTTTCACAAGGACTTCCTGTTTGTGAAGCAGGATTGTGTTTCAAGACTGGAGCTTTAACCTTCAACCTCCCTTAGGGAACAAGGACTCATCCCTGCTACACTTCATTCCTCTGGTAGCTCTGTGGACTCTGCAGCTAATAGTTTAAAACAACCCTTTCCTCAAATATTTACCAATAATTATTAAGGCCATGCAACAATGATGACAGAAGAGTGGTGTCACTATGTCTTTTCTGTACTTGTGTAACATTAATCAGGTAAGCAAATGACCAGAGGATCGTTGCACCTAAATCATGTAATAATTCACGGCTTCATACTTTTCACACAAGTACTATACAGTTATATGTATGGAACTGGTTAGGCAGTGAAGAACATTAATTTTTAGCTTACAACTAGTCAGTTGACCATTTTACAAGAACATTTTAGAACATTTTAAATGTCACCAGTAATATTCACGAAGATGTTCCTAGTTTAAAAAAAAATTTAGCTTATTTCTTAGGGCCTGTTTCTATGAGGTTTTCCAGCCTGGTTAGGTGGGCTGGCCCACTTCACCAGGCTGGCTTAGCTGCTGTGTTTATATGAAAAGGTAGGCTGGCCCACATGTCGAGATCTCGGTTTTGTGAGCCAAGGTCTTGGCAGGCAGGCCAGCTCACCTTCTCATATAAACACAACCAAAATTTTATGAAGAAATAAGGTGTGAGCGGAGTCAGCACAGTAAAGCTGGCCAGCCCGCCTAACTGGGCTGGAAAACTTCATATAAACAGGCCCTTAACTTATTTTTATTTATTATGTTGCAGTAAAAAACGTCTGTATGCCATATACAATAAAAGCAACACGAGGCGCTGCAGTGTAGCCCATGAGCTAAATAGTGAATAAAATAAAGACAAAATCTGACCTTATCACTAAAAACTAACATTATTATTATTATTATGCAGTTTTGTAGTCGTCATTTTTTTTATACCTAATGTTTTAGACTTTTTATAAAGCAAGTTTTTAGCCTAGTTTTTTGTGTTTTTTTTTGGCTGAGATGTCTTGTTTCCTTATGTATTTTATCTATTTTCAATCCACGAAATTAATAGCAAATTTATGTTATTAGATAAGCATATTTTAAAAAATATCAATGTTATTAATTAATATTATTGATACGTAAATAGGTATTCTTTTTATTGTTATTTTCATCATCATTATTATTATTATTATTATTATAGTAAAACAACTTCAGTGTCACAAGTTAAAGCAGTAATGTACAATAGCTTTCTAAGCAGCTTTAAGCCAAGTCCAAACAGGCATGCAATCAGAGTACCATAAAATTATCTGTGACATCTTCATTCTGTAATCCAACTTCAGTTTATTAATCTCATATAGTCAACCTCATATAGTCATGTTAATTTACTCTCAGAATTCATTTTTCTTTCTAGTATTAGAATAAATTAATATAAAAGTATAACTCAAATTTCTGTAGCCTTAAAAGCTGGAAGTACTGCCACTGCACCACAAAACACACTCTGTAGACACCACTTCTGCCTTTTGCTTAACCCACCAGACACAACAGCTGTTTAAAAGGTCTCCAATGATTATTCCTTCACTAAAACATTTTGATACATGATATTAAGCAATCCCCTATCTCAACTATTGCACTGCTCTTTACAGTCATAACAAGGTGGCATCTGCCTAACTGAAACTATAACAACCCAGCCTAACCCAGGGCTAACAAGTCCAGTAAAAAACACCAGGCAACAGTTATTACCAGTAGACTCCATTTTAAAGCCACTGACAATAGTCCTTTTTCATAGTTAAATTTGCCACTGAATACAAACACCAATACATTACATTGATACAGGGGACGTAGTTCCTGGTGTGGTGGTATATCTCTCATTTGATGGTTAAATGCTCGGAGATATTAGCTGCACAAGCTACTCTAAAATCCGAGGGTAAATAAAGTAATGTATGTATGTACAGAGTTAGCCTTGACCTAAAGTAAAATATTCACATATACAGGAAGGAAGGTGCCCGAAATTTGAAAATTAAACAATAGACAGAGCTGTAAACAGGTCATCTTCTCACTGGAATTTGTGAATATATTCACTTCAGATGGAGGTTAACCCTGTACAAATGAAGCGTTCATGGCAAACTTGAAACTAGACTATTGAAAGAAATGTTAGGAAAATTTGAATTTGTATCACTTTCCATCAAATGATAGTAACTGTGAAACTTTTCAATTTAAGGTGGCTCAAAATAGTTTTCATTTTCTCGAGACAAGTTTTACAAATTCTTTTCTAAATACGGTTTGGTTAATCTTACCAATATGACATTTGCACAATAAATAAATTTAACATCATAGATTCATTACATCACACATTTTCCAAGATAACTGCTACCATAGCAACTACATGATGCATTAATTTGACCCCTCAAATTTGACATCTATTGTCTTATTTAAAAACCAGGCTGGTTAAATCTTCTCAAACTGTTTATGTGATATCAGGAATGATCTTCAAAATATTTAAGTTTAAAAGAATTCTGTAGGGCAGATTAAAGAAAAAACTACTTTTTGACCATTGCTTTCTTAATTTTTTCCCTACCTACAGAATTTCTTAAAATCAGTATATATAAGCAGCCAATTGATCTCAGTTGTCACCGTAAATATGAAAAAAATTTGTCAAGCAGAAATATAGATGCCAAAAGATGCCTAAAGAAAATGAAAAAATTTGTGGCGACTAGATCCATGCTTACACAAGGGTGAAATATGCACGCGCACGCGTGGAGTGTCTGGCAGTGACTGGCAAGAGGTCATCTTCCAGCCCTTGTGCGAAGTATTTGTATTTTTGTTAAAGGGAGAGTTTCACAGTTTAGCAAATGTGCGAGGGATGATGTAAGTGCTGTCAAGCTTATTGTGTTTGGACCAATTAGAAGCAAGCACACAACACAGTGGGAAACGGCGAGAAATTGGCCTGATTGGCCTGTGTTCTTGGTCGAAACTCTTTTTGGTCACGTTTATAGCCTTTGTTCTACTGTAATGGCATCAGTTCCTAGTGCTGTCAAGGGCCCATCCAGCTGTAAATGTAGTGGTGTGTGTTCCAGAAAAGATGGAACAAAACAAATAGGCTACCCATGTAAAACACAAGGGGATTTTTGTAACACTTCATGCAAATGTCTTATGACATCCAAGAAATGCCAGAACCAGGTAGGCTTTCTACTCTTTCCTTCTTTTAAACATATTTTGATTTTATTGATTTGGGTCTTATTTCCATTCAGAATGAACTTGTGCAAGCGCATACGGTTTATCGACATTCTAAACTTAGGACCAGGATTTCATCAGCATTCAATATAGCGTGTTCTTTCGATAGCCTGATTTTGTTAGACTAGTGAGAAGGCCAAGAACGAGAAATCCACAAGCTTCAAGAAGCGATTTGGCAGTTACACATGATAACAACACTGAGCACCCTTCTGACATGCAAGAATGCATACCAGAAAACGCAGCGGTGGAGGTAAATGAAAAGTGTGTTTGCCGTTTTATTTGCAATATAAAATTTTATAGAGAAATGAATAAACTTACCTTATAATAGATTTTGTAGTTTGCCACAAATCTGTTTTTTTTCTTTTACTGCCCTCTACTCGACTGCAACTCACTCACACATTTGTTCACACATTTAGAAGCTTTGTGTCTCAGTGTTGTACAAATTTTTCATTCCACTTAAGAACGTGTCTCTCTCACTGCTCTCTCGTGGGGAAAAATCAAGAAAAAACCACTGCAGCCTCTGACTGTCAGAGGAACACCAAGACAACCAATTCACCAACCGTCGCCAGTCAGACAACTACCCGTCATACCAGAAAGAACATTACCACCATCTGATGGACCAATCACACCAGATTGCCCGGTTTAGCTTATGTGCCTCCAGAGAAACCACAGAACGTCCCGTCACTGGTCGGCCACAACGTCTCTTTTCAGTCTTTTGACTGGCCATCGACTAAAATGCCGATTTCGGCTGCTAAAAACACTTTCAACTTGCCAAAAATCAAACTTATATTTACAACAGAAGCCAAATAGTATAAAAAGTGGAGACCGGGTGATCAATTTTCGGGCGTGATTTCAACAGATTCTTCCACCAGAAACCCACATCTAATTTAGTGTGGACCTGTACACTTTATTATTGAGCCGTTCTGCTCACGTATGCGCTTAACCATGAACATCATACTTTAATAGGAGATATTTTCCTGTTCGACCATTTCATGAAAAGAAGAAAAGTAAGCAAAATCAGGAGGGTAAAGTTTGCTGATCGCATTTGCATCTGAACCATGCTTCAAGATCTATCTAATGCAAAACTTCAAGACTTCTAATAGTCTATTAAATGTTAATATTCATGATCGTGAAGTTGATATTCTGGAGTCTTGGAGTCCTCTGTGTGCTAAGCATTCAAGAATTCACTTCTATCTGTTTATTTTGCTAGTTAACGGAATCAGCTGTATTACTTCCAAAGTAAAACTATTTAGAGCCACCTAAAAAAGACAACTTCATCAACTCCAAATAAAAAAAAATAATATCTTACATTTTACAGGTTAACATCACATAACTGGGGGTATTCCCATGAAAGCTTAAATCTCAATGAAATTGTAAGTCCAAATGCATACACGCAAAATCACTGGGAACAGTGTTCCTTAATAATAAGAACTTTGGACGTTCATTATCAAATTCTTTGTGTTACTCCTCCTTATTATCAGCTCTGTCGAGTCTCAATGCCTTGCGCTTCATTCTGGCATATGGACCAATAGCTGGGTCTGTGATGAAGTCATAAAGTACTTTGGTCCAGGAATGATGCTGCGGCAAATCCTTGTAATATTCTGATGCAATCTCCCTCACCATGGGCAGTCTGGAGCCAGGGACGCTTGGGAAATCATGATGCTCATTATGATAACCAACATTGAAGGTGACACGGTTTAAGGGTCCATAGTAGGAATAGGTCTCATAACCGTTTGCAAACATGTAGTGCTCTGAGATAAAGTGGCCAGCGACAGGATGAAGACCCATTCCCAAGAGTGAACTTGCAATCATGAACACAAGTGACTTGGCACCCCAATAGTGCACTACCACAGCGTCAACACTGAATTGAATTGCCATGTTGATGATTTCCAAAGGCTGAGGATTTTTGGGATTAACAAACATTGGGCGCAAGGAATAGAAAAATGGCTGGAAAATAACCCACAATAGTTTGGTGGCTGTGTTGAAAAACATGCGTGCTTCAAACTTTGTTGGCAAGTCAACATCAAGTTCCTCATCTCCCTGGTACCTGTGGTGTTCCAAGTGGTATTTCTTGAAGGAGATTGCGCATGGTACACCGATGGGAAAATTTGCTATTAATGACAAGATCCTGTTGTGAAGAGGTCGCGCATGACCAAAGGCCAAGTTATGAGAGATCTCGTGGATTGCTAGGAGCAAGGCATGGTTGATTACTCCACCAACAGTGTAAGCAACCACAAATAATAATGGCCATGACACATCCCGAACCAGGTACGCCAGAGAAAACTGGATCACAATCAAAAACAACACTTGATACTTGAAGTTTGGATCGTATCCCATCAGCTTCTTAATCTGAGGATATTTAGCTACAAAATAAGTGAAAACAAGATTTAACTTTTAATGCCAAGAGATGACCCGTTAAAATCCCTTTAAGGTGGCTCCTACCAGTTTCCAGCATTTTCAAGCACTACTATTCTGATGGATCATTACTACCAATTTTTATAAGTTAATACCTTTAAAGTGGTATCAAAAAATGCCTAATCATTGATGAACAAGTTATGAAACTTTTCTGACATAACAGGTTACCATAGCAACACCATAGCCTGTTAAAAACACCCCTTATTTTAGCTTTAAGTGACAATAACTCAAAAACGAGCTTGGTGAAAATTTTTTTTTTCGAAAATTTAACCTGCTCTGAATCCGCTCCATCAAATTTTCAAAGTTTCATAGCTTGTTCACCAATGATTGGATATTTTTTTTATACCACTTTAAAGGCAATAACGTATAAAGATTGGTAGTAATGATCCAACAAATAAATAGTGCTTGAAAATGCTGGAAACTGGTAGGAGCCACCTTAAGTTACACTATATGAACGGTAGTAATGTAAGATGCACGACTACAATCATCATTTATTTATTTACGCAGGGTGCTCTCTCACAACAGTGGTTTTCAGAGAAGTCCTATACTTAAAAGTTACAAACAAATAAGAAACTGAGGCTCTGCTCCCAGTAGGCTTGTTAGCTCAGTTGGTAGAGCATTGCATTGGTATCGCAGAGGTTGTGAGTTCAACTCCCGAGAGTTTTTTCAGGTTTTATTTTCGTTATTGCTTTAAGTAGTGTTCATAACTGCGATGATCATTCACAGCTTCAGATTGCCCACAATGCATTTTCAAATTCTCTTTGTCACACTAAATATCAGGGACTGCTGAGACCATTTTAAAGTGTTAAGGCTCCAACATCTGGCCAAGTTAAAGTGATAGGGCTAAATTCATACATTATCCATGTCATCTGGAGCCCTAAAAATCAATCCAGGAAAAAAAGTGGTCGGGCTGTAGCCCCACCAGCCCCTCCCCCTTCGTGGTCCCTGAATATCAGTGATAATAAGCCCTAGTCAATTTTTTTGGTTCCACAATATTAGCATGCTTATGTGTAGCAACCCAGGTTAGATGAATATTTGATCAACATTACTGTTTGTTGTTGTCGAAAGAAATATATGATTGCAAGTATCATAGTAGAGTGATGTTTGATGACATTAATTTTAACAGCACATCTAAACACTGTTTTGCGTCAAATATTGAATATGTTATGTACATAATTAGAACTTTAGGCAGTATATTGTGTTCTAATTTCTCACTTGATTTTTTTATCTACATCTTTCTCCACAAACCTAAATTTACAAAACATAGCCAAATAAAATTGAGGAGATGGAGGCATGCAAAAGTGCCTAAACACCATACAAGGGATGTTCCCATGATTAAACTAAAAAAAACTAAGTAGATAAATTAATATTTTTTTTTGACAAAATGTTACTGTCAGTGGTGTCAAGTGGTGTAGAAGTTAGTTGTATAATCAGATTGGTTCCATTAGGGAACATGGCAAAAGGAAAGGTTGCCAGCAAAGAGAGATGAAGCTAACAAAAACGGGAAACTGCCATCAACTTGACCTTCCCAACCCTCACTCCTCTATCCATGTTTTCTCTCTCTGCTTCATCCACTCCTACCCCCGAAAGAATAACTGCAAAATGTCTTGTACATGACTAAACAACCCAAATTACGACAAATATTCTAATGGTCCTAAGAATCAAAGTACAGTCAAAGGACATAATTATTCGTCACTTTCGAAAATGGTGCGAGAAATTTCCGCCCGCGTTTGCACACTAAGAGCAGGAAAACCTGAGACAGGCCACGCCATTTGTCTTTTTAGGCGGGAAAAAACACAGAAAATATAAAGAAACAAGAGACTTAACAAAAGAGTGAAAAATCGGTTGCAAAGCTCAGTACAGAGAGAAACTACAAGTGGCTTGTTTAAGAGATATCACCTTGCTTTTCCTTTCCGTCGAGACATCGAGTTGTGTTGATCAAAGGTTGATAATTTTTTATGTCGTAGTTTGAAAAATATTTTTCCTACTATGGGCCGAAAAAGTGTTGAACTAACCACAGAAACAAAGGAATTGATTGTTGCACTGTCAGAATCAGTGAAAAACAAAGCTGAACTGTCAAGACTGTTGAACATTCCAAGAACGGCTATCACAAGCGTTCTACGCAACTACAAAAGGACTGGCTCGGTGGAGAATTTGAAGCAAAGTGGAAGGAAAAGGAAATTCACAAATAGAGACAGAAATGCTTTACTTCGTCTGGTTAAATCGAACAGAAAACTTAACTGACAGGACATTACATCCAAGCTTAATGAGTGCAAAACACAAAATTTCAGCAAGAAAACTGTGCAAAGGGTTCTGCATTCAGAAGGATATAAACAAAGGTCAACGAAAAAGAAAGTTGTGGTTCGGGAGGTAAATCACAAAAAGCGAGTCAACTGGTGTAGAGAGCGAAAAAGTCACACAGTAGATGAGTACTGGAGAAAAGTGATATTTTCCAATGAAAGTCATATTGTTCTCGGTGCAAACAACTGTGTTTATATTTGGCAAAAAGTACAATCTGCACCTCATCTGTCCACGCCCTGAACACAAGATAAGTTTGATGACCTGGGGATGTATTTGCTAGGACGGTGTTGGAACTTTGGTTGCTGTAGAAGGTAACATTAACTCCGCTAAGTACATTGACATCCTAGATAATAATCTGTGGCCAGTAATAGCCTGGTATTTTGAAGATAATGAGTACCTGTTCATGGATGAGAATGCTCCCGTTCACAGAGCTCATGCTGTAGAAAATTACAAAGATGAAAACGAAATAACCTTCATGAAGTGGCCAGCACAGTCTCCAGATTTGAATATTATAGAAAATATCTGGCTCTACACCAAGAGACAGTTACAAAAATCCACAACAAATATGACCTCTTCTGTGCACTTCAGAGTGTGTGGCAGCAGATCGATTTGGAATACGTAAGGAAGCTTTACCACTCCATTCCTGATCGACTAGACAATGTCATCAAAATGAAGGGCAATCTCAATAAATATTGAGGTCATTGCAAACCTTGATGCGTCGCAAGCTGTGCCAAATCGAACGCGTGGAAAAACGTAAACAAACGCCGCCAAATTGAAAGTGACGAATATTTATGTCTCTTGACTGTAAGTCTGCTAAGGAATGTGATATGCCAGTCCTCAAATTATTAAATTTCATTTTGCTTATTCACATTCAAACTTGGAATTTTTGTGTTTTCAAACGAGCCAAAACATGTATTTAATTATAATCCTAACGTGCTAGCAATAATTTCACGGGGTTGTGGGGTTCGGTACAAAATGTGGACCCCCCCTTCTAGACCCCCTTCTGGACCCCTTCTTGATCCCTTCTGGACCCTCCATTCTGGACCCCCTTCTGGACCACCTTATGGACCCCTATCTGGACCACCTTCTGGAAACCGTTTTAGACCCCTTCCTGGACTCCTTCTGGATCATAGGCTGTAAAAGTTACGAAATATAATCTGGCCACCATCTCACACGACCGACCTAGTAAGAGGTATGGGTTTTTTCCTGATTTGACGTCACAAACTGATTTAAATCGCAGTAAGTCTTTGTACACATGTATGCAAACTGAACGTCAAATCAGGACCATTCCCATGCCTCTTACTAGGTCGGTCGTGTAACAGATGATGGCTAGATTATATTTCGTAACTTTTACAGCCTATAAAAAGTCAAGAACTCCTTCGGTCTTTTCCACTTTTTCGCCAATTTGATTGCATCATCCTATGCTTTCGGCTACCACCACTGACCAAAAATATCGTGAGCATCCACACACGCATTCGCATCAGAGGTGAAGGTAGGTAAAATGATTTTTCTTATCAATTTTTCTTCCTTAGAAATGTTGAAATTGTACTGATGCAAAATAACAAAAATACTCTTGTGTACCTTCAACTCTGATGGGAACGCGTGTGGATGTTCACAATATTTTTGGTGCACAAAGAAATGGCACGCCAAAGATGGCACGCCAAAGAATTATCATGTAAGATTAAGCATTTTTTGGCACTCAATTTACGATTTAAGCAAATGTTTGAGCAAAGAAAAAGTGAAGATCAGTTGAAGATCTCACAAGCTGTACCAGGTAATTATATTTTGGTTATATTGATGGGGATGGGAGGGGTGAGGGTGGTCCGGAAGGGATCAAGAAAGGGGTCCAGAAAAAGGTCCTGATAGGGGTCCAGAAGGGGGTCCAGAAAGGGGTCCAGAAGGGTGTCCAGAAGGGGGGTCCACGTTTTGCACAGACCCGGGTTGTGCTCCATATTTTGATTCCAGCTTTAGCAAAAATTTTACAAAATCCAAAATGGCTGCAGCTACCAGCAGCTACCGATCGATCAATCGAGAATTTCAATTTGGCTAAAAACGAAAGAGTAGATTTGAAAATATGGTGAACAAGCAAACGATTTACACTGTTCATAACGGCGAATCTTTGAGGCCTAAAGAAGAAGGCCTGTAGAAGGAAGATATTGTACAAGAAATGTTATTGCAAAATCAATGCGTGACTGTGTCTTGTTGCTTGGGTCATATGTCAACAGCGAAATTGCTCCAGACTTTTAAAACCAGGCTGACCAAAATATCAACGCAAATGACAACACTTGGGATTTGTTTATGCTAAAGACCGACCATGTGCTCGATAGACTGAGACGATCAGAGTGCTGCCATCCCTCGCGGCCGACGGGGCGTAAGTTAAGCTTAAGGCTTACATTAATTCACCATATCTCGGCTTGCCAAAAATACTATCAATGCACAGTTCCCTTAAAAAACGATCTCCGAATCGCGATGTTACCCAAAATGTGAGAAAATACAGTGGCCGTTCTTATACTCCCCAAGGAAAGAAGATAGTTTAAGTCTTGCGAATGAAAAAAGTAAGCAAGAGCAGCGACAGCCGGCTAAAACATCGAATCGCTGTTGTACGCCTTGGATCACTTTCTTACCTAGAATTTCCTTCCTTCTTGAAGCATGTGGCTCGGCAGTATAAGACCACTCGAAATCGCTTCTTGAAACTTGCCCTCCCATGTTTATATTTCTGAATAGCAAGCACCGTTAAGAAATAGTCGGATATGGTTGCAATGAGCCGCCAAGATACGACTGGATGCCCTTGACAGCTGGCTACTTGGCATCAAATCCAACCCGACCCCTCTCCCACACACGCTGATTTAACTACACTTTTATTTGAACGGCTTATTCTATTTTAATCCAATACAAGGCTTTTTTCCGTTAAAAACTACTATAAAGTGACTTAGTGAAGCTAAGAGAAAAACTAGCGGTGTAATTTTGAAGAACCGAAAGGTTTATCAATTTCTCCCTCCCGTCCCTAACAGCATGCTAACATCTACTTTCTTTCTACCTCATTGGGCACAAGAAATCGTATGATGAAGAGGAGATTGCATAATACTAAACGCTCGAGAAATACCAGGGCGTGATTCGCTTCTGGAAAATACTGATTTGTGACAAATCGCAAAAGCTGTAAACTGTTATCAAAGGAGAGAAATATTTTTAAGCTAATTTTTATTTCGTCGTCTCCGTCGTCTACAATTTTTATTGGTTTACTATTTTATATAATTTAAAATTGTGTCATACTTGTATCTCATATTATTATTGATTTAGTTTAGTCTAAGATTTAGTTTAGGCAGGCCCACATCAGCTGTAAAGTTGCTAAAATTTGAACCTGCGTTATCAAATAAAGTTATGTATGTATATGTATGTATGTATGTAGTAGAACTTGGTCTGATCACGTGTACGCTATCAAGGATCGTTGGGCAAGCAGGTGAGGAAGAATTGAAAGGGTAACCGGCTAATATAGGCCAGCTATAAAGAGAAAATCCAGGCTAGCTAATTGAAGGATACCACATGCTTTATTGTTTATATACCGGCCTGTTGGAGCTTTTTATCACACCTAAGTTGTAAATTTTGAAAGCTTGCGCGGCGTGCAGGAGCCCGTGTCAGTACTGCAGAGGCGAAGTTCAAAGGTCGAGTGAGTCCACTCACGCCACACTCAAACACGTGTTCAATTGAATCTGAATAGTCTTCTGCTCCGCTCCCTCCCTGCCCCCTCCCCAAAAATTCCCACCGCCGACGACTGACGTCCTCCTGCCGGAGGTGAGGGTGCTAAGAAACATTTAACACGGGGGGATTCCACCCCAAGGTCCGTCCCCTTACCCTTTTATATACCATTTTTGACAGAAAAGGTACCCCTTTCGAATACCTAAAACAAGAAGTATTCTTATCATTTTCATTTATTTATTTATTTATTTATTTATTTATTTATTTAACTTTATTTATACACGGGTGAAACATCAGGACTTAAAGTAAATTCTAAATATTACATTAATTACATTGTTAAATCAAGAGCCCATGAATAGGAGCCTCCATATGCACTAATTACAAAATCTAAAAACGACAGAAAAATTCTTGCGTTCAGTAAATTAATACAGGACAGTCATAAGGTACGAAAACCTAAATGATTCCCCTATCCTTTCATATACTTCGACTCGTGAAACCCCTACCATTTCATATACCTGAAGCGTGTAAAAGGTACCCCTTTCGGGCGGAGCCCCCCCTCCTCCCACTTGGGCCAAAATAGGGAGTACCCCGTTCCCCCTGGTACTCCCGTCCCATTTCCCCAGCCTTCACCTTAAGTCCATGGGAAACTGGTGAAAAGCGTAACATTTCAATATGGCTGCCTTACTCTTCCATAGAATCGTGAAGAGATCTCTTCCTCTCAGTCCTTCTGTCTCGTGCATTGCAATTCGGCTGAGGTATTTTAGCGACCAGAAACTGACCTGGACAAACGAAAGATTCGACGACGTCGTTAAGAAGGATAAGGTAGTGGTGTTTATGAAGGGTGTTCCAGAACAACCCATGTGTGGTTTCAGCAATGCTGTAGTACAGATACTGCGAATGCATGGTGTTGAAGGCTATGGCAGTTACAATGTTCTAGAAGACGAAGAGTTGAGGCAAAGAGTCAAGGAGTATTCCAGCTGGCCCACGATTCCGCAAGTGTACGTCGACGGAGAGTTTCTTGGCGGCTGTGACATCATGCTACAGATGCATCAAAACGGAGAACTGGTTGACGAATTACAGAAGGTTGGAATAAAATCTAAATTGTTAGAAAAAGCAGAGGAGGATAAAAAGGACACATAAAATCTCAAGAATACAGCTGGGAGAAATGCCTTGTCACTGACTGCAGTCTGACACAATTGTCCATCTTGAAACAAAGCTTTGGATTACGTAATAATATTAACACAGTACCGTGTTTCGAATGATGGAAAAGTACACCCCATCAGTGACAGTGCAATCCAGTTCAACCCTTATTAAGCTGCCACCCTCAGGAAATGAATGGTGGTCGCTTAATGGCCACCTGATAGGGGGTGGCTGTTTAATACATGACTGCGTAAAAGGTGTTCAGCAGTAGAGCTGAGTGGTGATAGTTTAAGTCACCAAGTTTTTTCCCAGTTATTTACCTGAATTTTATTTCCATCAATATGCATGCCTAGCCCTGTTTACTGTTTAGTCATCATTCCGTCTGCTAAAACGATGTTTCTTTTGTCACTTCAGTCTACAGCAAGTTTGTTCCAAATGTAAAATAAAGCATTTTAATTCAAACTGGCTGCTAATATGAGTTGCTGTGACAAGAGAGGAGTCTGTTACAAGTGATACAGTAGGGAGCAGCAAAAAGCCAGCATACAAAACAAAACATATTGTGCCTGAGAAAAATGATGAGATGGGTGTAAGGGGGTGGTTTCTCTCTCATCTCCTTGTCTGCAGTTATTTGTTCAGGCAAGTTGCTGGATTGTTGAGTAAGTCAGTCCAAACATGAGAGGCCATTCCCTCCCATGAAGGTTGTAGCTGTGTGTTTGTTTGTTTTTCCTTACACCCCTTCCCAACCCCTTTCATTGGGAATTTCAATTTTACAGCATCCTGTGTCCTTTCAAAGACTTTGGTTTTTGAGACCCTGTTTCCCTCAGAGTTTCCAATGAGGTAGAGGGCAATAGATGTTAATTGAAAATGCTCAGTAGCACAGTAGCCTGTATAACAGGTTCTAGAAAGGGGAAGGGAAGAGGAGAACCATGCACGTGGACAAAGCTTATTGGACGGGGGGGGGCTTATAGGTAGAGTTTCCTTTTCCCCCCTCCCTCCACAAGCTCCTCTCCTTTTACCCCACCCCTTTTTACTGCTTGCGATAAAGGCTATTCAATACCTTGGGCATAGTCATGTTGTAGTGACTATGCCGTGGGGTTACAGTAGATTCCTTCTACATCCAATATTAGCAATCTCATTTTACCTCATATATCAAAACAACTCATTCTCCTTGGTTAATGTTAAACAGCAACTCCCGACAAGTTATCCAAAACCACCTGCTTCTCTCAAATATGTTTTTTTTTTCTGTATGTTTCCCTTGAACAATGAAGGAGGAGGAGTCAACACTATCAATGGGATTATCTCAGCTTATTATTCAAAACAACATGTTACAACTTTGTGCATTTTGCATGCTAATGCCTGGGATGTCAAAGTTTTATGTCCCTAGTATTTCAGTTTGCAGGATACTACAAATATGATACAGCATTTTATAAATGTCTGGTAAAGTAGAGAAGGCTGACATCACATTTATTTCTTTCCATTTTCCATGACAGTTAAACATGAAGCATTCATTAACGTTGAGTAGTGCATTCACTAGTAGCCAAACTTTTCATTCAGATGTGTTCTTCCGTCTCCTGTCTGACCTGAAAATTGGCAAAAATGAAAACAAAACTCAGTTGAATACAGTACTGTTTTACATGTTTTTTACTATGAGAGGTATCAGATGGTGTAGGCACTGCATGGTACAGCTCTAGAATGTGTACTTTGAATAAATAATCTGTTGTTAACTTTGATAATACAATACACTCAAACCTTCAGGTGGCATCCACGCAGCGAATGTGGGATCACTAACAGCTTCCCACTGAGAAGGGACGTGATATGATCGTTTTTTCTTCTTTTTAGGGCTTCCGGTATTCTAAAGAAATAAAATCAATTATACAGTCATGTACACCTAAATGTAGCTGTTTTTAGTCTATTGTACAGTGTATACATTATACAGTTCATAGTTCCAAGAACATCAGACAAGCAACAGTAAAAAGAATATTAATGTACCGCCAATCAATGATGACTGAAGCCTGTTACATGTATAATATCCATTATTATCCAACTCTGTTAGTTATTGTACAGAAAACGCACAAGACGAGTACAAATATTCTGCGATATTGTACAATTGAATATTTGTACTGTAAAAAACCTGTTTGACAGGTTTTTTTTACCGTACACGCTACACAAAACCCGTCACACTTTCCCCAAAAAAAGTTTTTCTTTCCATAAATTCTTTGTTTGCAATACAAGTTGGAAAATAAATCTCTTATTAGATGTTTTGGTGTGTAGTATCACAGAGTATTTGTACTCGATGTTTGTATTTTGACTCACCCTACCGGTTCATCAACATACAGCACTACACAACTCGTAAAAAATACTCTGCAATGCTACAAGCCAAAACATCTAATAAGATATATGTATCACAATACCCATTCCAAAGAAGTTTATTGGAATTTCCAGGGGAATGAAGGGGACTTTTGAAGAAAAGTAGGAAGTTCAATATATATTTCCAGAAGGGTAGGTAGATCCAAAGCAAAACCTTCCCATCTGGAAAAACATGACTTTGTGACTGAACTTTACTGAGTGAATGATGCAGGGATAACAGGTGTTTGTTCAGTTGGTCTTGTGGGACCATTCTTACTTCATTTGCGTTCAGAATGTTTCTTTAGAACAGTTTGTATGGCATTGGTTTGTGATCACAACACCAGAAACTATCAAAAGTACAATCAAAAGAACAGCTCACATTTCCCTCTGTTTTCTCGTTCTGTTCTTGGTCTGCATCATCTGATCCAACTCTTTTCCTTCCTTGTTGCCTTTCATTATCTAGTTGCTCAGAACGTTCTGCATTTTTTTTGTTTTCAGTCTCTTTTTCTTCCAATGGCTGCTCAAAAGCAGCTTTACTGTGTGTCTTATTTTTCCTTTTCGGTAAAGCTGAGAGCAGAGGAACAACAAATTCTTGTTTTCTTTCTGGAAGATTTGTTGAATTTTTATTGCTGACATCTGCAGGAGTTTCCAAATAATCATCTGCAGACTGATGTCGAGTACCGGTATCTTTGTCCACTGTTGTGACTTCACTGGAATCACTTGCTTTACTTTTAGTTTCTGAATTCAATGACACCTCATCTAAATAGATAAAGTAGAAAGCACAAGACAGATATTTTTCCCACTATTATTATGCTGTACTTTCCAAACTTAGGCTTGCTAAGATCAAAAGCTAGTGACAACCTCTTCTCCATCACTCACAAGCATGTTACACTTACCAATGTTGGCATCTATCTCAGCTGAAACAGGCCTGGATAGAGTAAAAGCATAAATACCTTTTCAATTCCCAGAGAAAATACCAACTCAAAGAAAGGAAACCAGCCAAAGCTCATACATCTTAAAAACAGCCAAACTACTCCAGAACACAATTACTCCATGATTAACCTTCAAAGGTGTATTCTTATAGCTTGCTTTTTTTTACTCTCATATTGTATCAAATCAGTAACTAATAATTAAAAATTAATGTAATAGAGAATTGAGATTGATGAATTAATCTCACTTACTCTGTGACTGGAGGAAGACTTGTTGGTTTTGCAATATTGAGAAGTCTCACAAGCCTTTGTCTTTCCTACAACACAGGAGAAAAAGAACCAAGACAACATGCATAAACTGAAAACAAAATTCAAAACACACAGGAAACAATTATTGATAGTTTTCAATAATAATCACTTTATTTAAGTCTCAAATGTATTTACTAAGCCGAGCACAGATGCTCTACTAATTGGGGAGACTTAAATCAAATCAACTCTAAATAAATCAAATGAAATCAAATGTTGGTTTTTGGGGAGAGGGGAAAACTGGAGTACCCGGAGAAAAACCTCTCGGAGCAGAGTAGAGAACCAACAAACTCAGTCCACTTATGACGCCGAGTCCGGGAATCGAACCCGGGACACATTGGTGGAAGGCGAGCGCTCTCACCACTGCACTAACTCTGCTCCCCAATACTTTATGCTGTTATCTAAAAAACAATGAATAGCCTAATAATGTAAAAACTCAATTCAAATTTAAAAGATGCTGGTCAGGTGCAACCTAGAGTGACTGTGAAACCCATAATGTGAACGATGTGACCAAATTCAAGCACCTTTTTCAGTTCAAACACTTTTCTCCTAATCTGTGTTCTGGTTGCCTTGTCAACAGAGGTTCCCAGAGAACTCATGTAATCATCCAACGAGTCCGCTCCATCAGAGTTTGCATCCCTGTTACCTGAAAAAATGAAGCATTACAAGAAATCTGAAGCTCTTAAGACAAATGATTTCCAAATAAAATTTGACTAGCCAACATTCCCCAACTGTACTATTAAGTGTAATATTATTATTTTCCATTTATTAAAACTGTGGATCTAACTGATTGATTGATTGATTGTGTTTATTCATGGGTTCAAAAGTTCTACTAGTTAACCAACTACTTACTATACAACTGAACTACATACTAAATGTACAACAACAGACCAAACTTAGAACAGTAAACCAAGCTGTTGATGTTGATTTTTATTGACAGTGTTTAAAACAGATACAGAATTATTACCTGACCCGCAGGTAGCATAGCTAATCTAAGGTGCCAAGCCAACCATATCCACCTCCTACAAACTCTGTAAGAAAGACTGTTTCTTCCCTCGAAGCATTTGGGGCTTGACAATAGTAGATCAATGCAATCTTTTTAACTCACCAGCCACGTCCTGCTTCAATTTGTTTTCATAACCTTGAATTTCACTGTCCAATGCTTCCAGCTTTGATGTCTAAAGAAAACAACAAATTCATTTTGTTAAACAGTTATTGGGTGGGCATGACTCAGAGTCAAAACTACACATGGTATGTTTAGGAAACCTAAGGCCAAATAAACTAAAATAATCACATGATAATGTATAAAATTCACTTCTCACTAAAGATTCAAAGGTTTCCATGGTTGGTTTATCTTTACCAGCACGCTTCATCCTTTGGATTCTCTTCTTCTCAACTAAGACAATGAAATAAGCGTAAGTCTGCAGCTCCTAGAATAGTATTTGTCCATTCCAGGATAAAGGAAGTGGAGACAGAGAGATTGGTTGATATGACAACTTGAACTCTCTGTCTGAATATTCAAAATAATAAGAGAGAAAGGACATCAATGTATAATTTTCTGTCAATGCATCTTTGTCTAAATTTATGATTCCTGCCACTTATATGTCTCACATGTAAGTCACCCCCTTCTTGTGTTCAATCTGTGTGTTTGTTAAGCCACCGTCTCGAGTAACAGGTCAAGCAAACTCTACTAAGCACAAAATCTGTGGTGACATTGGCAACAACCTCATCCCAGGGTCTCTGCTAATAATGGGAAAGGAAGAGGCCTGGGTTAGAGACCCTGGGATAGAGGTTGGGTGGTGAGAGGCATGGATTACGCAGGGTGAGATTTCAACCTCCTGAACTCTGGCTCACACAGAAAGGGTGTACTATGTAGATCAGCTCTCCACTTGGAATTTCGAATATATTAAAACTAACCTGATCCAGTTCTATCCAAGAAGGAGTCCTCATCACTGTCATAAAAATCATTTTCTTCCCAGTTTTTTTCTTTGTGTTTTCTGCTTTCTGGTACATGTAAAATTGAAAAAAACAAAAAGATCTTTGTTTAGCAATTGATGGCCATCAATACATGCATTCCTTGCAAGAACAGAATGTAAATGTCAATGTCACTTTTTGAGTCCACTGTTTTTAAAGTCAAAGTCCTTTTTTTCTTACCATGTGAAGATTGTCTGAGGAGACCTGCAGCATCCAACATTCTGCAAGCTTCCAGAGCGCACTCAAGCACTGCTTCCTTCTTCCTTCCAGTGATGGCAGCTTCAGCATAAAGAGGATCTCCACTTGGTCCATCTATGGGAAGTCTGTAAGGTGAATAAAGCCATATTCTGTGATTCCTACCAATGAATACCCAAGAATTGAGAGAATTGTTCTACTGTACTAACAGTGACTCACACACTCTGAAAATATACATACCATATGACCCTCTGATTTCTATTTCCGATCACACTACCCCTGATCACTCAAGAATATTATTTCCCAAACCACTGTCCAGGTAATTATTAAATAAATGTAAAATTAATCGCAGATTAATGTGGCAAAGCACCCATGACATTTTTAAGGTAATGCCAAGTTCTCTGTCATTCTTGGCTAGTCTTCTGCTCTTAAAAAAGTCTACAATAAAATAAAGTTAAAACTTTCTCCTGAGTTTTCAAATACAGCCATTTTTATGGTTGGAAATGAAAAGATTAATCCCAAGAAGTATTTTATTCTGAACTTACTTCACTTTGCAGTGATAAACTCTAGCATGTCCTGGTCCCTTCTCTTCCACATCATACTCCAGTTCAAGACCTGAGTAACATCAACAGTGAAGTTAGCATTAGTTTCTATCAGTGCTTTGACAGCAACATATCATTTTTTTCCAACTGCAACAATGTTATGTTAGTTACGTTATTACAATACTAACAATACAATACAATGTTCTTTATTTTGAGAGGGTAAATACATGATTAACCCAGTAAAGAGTTTTCTAACACATGGCCCTCATGTTATACTGTGCTCACACCTGAGGAAAAGACTGATAGCCTGTGAGTAGATTACAAAAATACCATCAACAGACTTGACTGTAAGGTACATGTATTTAACTGCTGCTGTATATTATTCCTTGGTTGCTAACAGTGTTCAAAGAATGATTAACAGGTTACATTTACCAGTAATTCAAGGAACTACCAAAACATCCTGAGTCACCTTCTCTCTCAAAGAATCCTCGTAAAGTCTTTTTAGGATCCTTAAAGTGATGTTGTTCAGCTTCCCTGTTGACATCTCCAAAGTCAGGTGGGTAAGCAGGCTCTTCAACAGCATCCTCTCCTAAAAACAAATACAATTATGTCTAAAGTTTATTTTGTGACTTTAAAAATAGACCTGTATAGCTGTGCAGATTAAAAACATCTTAGAAATGGTGTAGTCCCATACAGGTTGTAGATCCCTGTGGAAAGGTGTGTATTAAAATGTTTTGACCTCCCAATGCGATTTAAACCCACAATCTTCAACTGAAATACAGTACTGCTTGCTGGTTTGAGACCTTTTCTGAGCAATTTGACTAATGAGAAAAAAAAAATTAATGTTTCCACTTCCTTAAATTCTACATGGCATTTATAACAACAAGGTTTCTGAGCCCTCTGTAAGATATGAATGATAAGTAAGTGTGCCTCAGAGTCACAGAAGATCAGTTCTAACAAATTTATTTACCTTTCTCAGATCAGAGTTTAATCTTACCCATTCCCCAATCTATTCCTGTATCTTGGTCATCCTGCTTTCCTCCTTCCCTCTCTTTCTTCCACTCTTCATATTCCTCTTCTGTCATTACTTGTCCCACTTCACTCTTACTTCTGGGTGCTGCTTGTTCTGTTGTGGTATTGTCTTCTCCAAATTCTTCAATATCCTCAGGACCCTATACAAATAGGCAAAGAAAGTTTGCATGTTCCTCGTCTGACCAATATAGAGGAACATAATAATAATAATAATAGTAATAGTAATAATATTTTTCATAAGAGAGAGCTAGGTGGAAGGTGCGCACATGTGAGGCAAACCCCATAACCACCCATACCTGCACTAGATGCAGAAAAGACTGCCACTCCCGAATTGGACTGATCAGACATGGCCAACGCTGTACCAGCCGTGTCAGTGCCACAGTGGCAAACGGAAGTCTGAAGGGCACATCATCCACTGTCGACTTATCAACCAACGGGGCCATCAATCAATCAATAAATTATAACATCTTTCATAATAAAACATGCAAGAAGTATGCCATCTACATGTACAAAACAAGAAAATATTGCCAATGTTAAAGTGACGTAATTTGAGTGACTTGAAAGAGATGATTCACACAACACTGTTGAGCAGAGGAAGAACAGCCATGGCTGAAATAATAATAATTTATATAAATAACTAACCTGTTTGACACATTTCTTTTTGGTATTAAAAGATTCCAGCGATCAAAACAAAGACTTCTATCGTTATATAAACCTCCTAAGTTGGTCTAGTACATGTACATCTGTATAGTGACCCAGAACATTATTGTAAAAGTGTACATATTAATCAATACTTAAAATCTCCTTACCTGAAGAATGAATAACCTAGAACTCCCCCCAAACTTAAACACGTATCCCACTCGCAGTCGGTAGTAACGTTTAGGTTCGAGTCTCAGCTTGTTTACTGTGGTTCCATGCGTACTTCCGAGGTCGTAAATATAGAAACCCTTTTCACTGTTTGAAGAGTCACTGGATTTGTACTGGATAACTGCGTGATATCTCGACACGGATGGATGTTCTAAGCTAACATCACAGTTTGGGAGTCTTCCAAATACATGAAACGGTTTACTAGTTAGGTCAATATTAGATATAATGCATCCATTCTTCAAGACTTCCAAACTGTACAGCTCTTCCGGAATCCCACTCCAAGAGGGGACTTTGTAAGGTAATTCCGGTACTGTTTCGTTCTTTTCCTTTGTCGAAGTCTTTTCTTTTGATCCTTCGTCCCTTTTCTCGGTTTTCTCATGAGGCTTTGATGAAACGCAGGGTGGAGGCATATCAGGATTATCAGTTTTAGCCTCGTTGTTTTCAGTTGACGTGCAAGCAACGTCCGCCATCTTGGAATTGGGTCTTTACTTCTTCATGTTATGTGCATGTAATGTACCCTAAGAAAATGACTCGTTCCCAGTCTGCAATCATCCAAGAGAGGCAGACACCAGGAGTCCATTACCATTCACACGGAAATCCCGGAAATTTTGGTTGGAAAATGAAATGGTACACACCATTCCATTTGGAACATTTCAGAAATTGTAGGCCGTCGACTTAATCAATGCATTTTTTCTTTTATTTATGAGCTTTCCAGTTGATACTAGTACATTTTGTGATTTGTCCATTTTGCGTTTGCACAAACTGCAGCACTGCATATTTTCACCTGAAATTTCTACCCGGATGGTTTGTGTAAATGGTAAGCGCCCCAGGTCAACCTTGTCCCCAGGGTCTTTCCTCTTCCCGCCCCCTGGAGCTCCAGGGGGCGGGAAGAGGAGAGACCCTGGGGACGAGGTTGACACCAGGTAACAAAGATGAGGCGTTTTGAGGGAAGCAAGCAAGACTCTTTGTGATCACTGCGTTGACCAGAACAAAATGCCAAACAAAACCTAGCAAAGCTACTAAAATTCGCTCCTGCATTATTTGTGTAACCAGCCCCACCCCCAAATCCCCGTTGGTGGGTATGGCCACTCAGTTGGCAAAGAAAGCCCTCCAAAACATCTGCCTCTTTTTTATTTATTTATTTCAATTTAATGGCAGCACCTACAATTACAAGGAAAAAGAAATGGAAGCATAGTGCCATAAGGATGATCCACAAAAGAGTCCGAGACCCCACACAAGGCAGATCTCCTAACAACACACTAAATAATAATACATCATGATCATAAGGGTAACAAAAGTGAAACTAAACCCAAAAAATATTTAAGATACATGCAATGCTCTCTTAATGCAATATGTACAATACATGCTCTCTTTAATCATATATTTTTAAATTGACCAGTCTCCACCCAGGGATAGGGTATACCACAACACAGGATCTAAGTCCCCTACTCTTTTCATTAAGTGTGTGGGTTCTTTTATGTCCCGTCAAGTTTAGCATGTGGAGGTGAAGGAGGTAAGACCAACAGCTTAATGTCACTACCCAATGACGTGATCATTTAAACTTAGATGACAGATGTTGAGCACATGGCCAAAATGATCTTATCAGTTATTTTAACACCCTGGTTAGTGGTCTGGGGCTCAAACCCTTGACCTTCCACTCAACAGGCCAGTGCTCTAATGAGCCAACCAGGCAGCAGTCTCAATGCCTGTTGGGATACATACAAGCTTACCATGAGTCGGTATGCCCCCTTAACAAAAAATGCTCTTTTTAGCTCATTTTACTTTTTCAAACTGTGGACCCCGCAAACTGGAAGAAGTTGCTAAAAATAGTATTTCTGCAAAAGCTTGTGAGATTCTAAGCAAATGATGGAGAGTTGGAGGGGGTGGGGTACCTGCAACAGGCTTGGTGCTGTAGCAAAGGGAAGTGTGGAAGCAAGAACACTGTGTATTTTTACCCTTACGCTAAACATATCACTAAAACTAACCCCAACCCTAGCCCTAGCCTTAACCTAGCCCCAATCCTAACCCCAATTCTAACCCTAACCCTAACCTAACCTAACCTAACCTAACCTAACCTACCAATCTAGCCTTACTCCAAGCTCAGATCTTTAACCCTAAGGACAAAACAACACCTTTTGCTCTAAAATCCTCATTATAAGCCTATGCTTAAGCTAAGCTTAGCCATCGCGTTCAGTATTTGGTGTAAAGTACTGGTCACATGACCTAATTTTTTTCCTTAACTCGTTCTTGTCCGCCATTTGGTATGTGTTTTCCTGTAATTTTCGAGGGTTTGAGGTCAAATCGATCTAGTTATTCCATATAAGGGGTTACCACGGAGATCTCTCTGGTCCACAACATCGAAGGCTCTATCTTTCATGTCACGCTTGTCACGCTAGCTGTCGTTTATTTTTTTAAACGATCACTCAGCTGCAACTCCGTATGTATTTAATTTATAAGTGTGTTTTTCGAGCCATTTTCTACCTCTGCCTGGCATCATAAAGCTGGGTTGGTGGGTAAAGGCAATCCTCCAAAAGAAGACAGAGGTGGGAAGCAATTTCACACCAAGTTAGCCGCCGAAAGGTTTCGATCGAGTCATGGTGATTCACAAAGTGAAGTTGTGTCCCTAGTCATTCTGTGAGTAGATTCCGGAACCTGGCATGGCAGTTTTGACTTTTTTTGCCAGCAGGACCGGGTGGCTCTAAAAAATATCTGAAATGGAAATTGGCGGACTAACACGCGGCCGTTATCCAAGTATATCCCAGAATTCCATTGGGTCACAAATGCGAACATGTCAGACAGTGAGAGCAACTGAAATCAAATAGCACCAACCAGGTCGGGCTAAGGAATTGAGCGGGCAAATTGGAACAGATTGCAAGAAGTTGAGTCGAAGTTTACTGCCAATATAGACTTTTAGCTTGAAGAGGGATTTTTTGTCTTCAAAACTTCAAAACAAAGTTGCTTATTTTTGGTGTTGTCCTAGAGCGTTTTTTGGTTTTGCAACAGAATAGACAGTCATATTCAAGGAAAATCGGTACTTTTAATACGTTTACGGAGTGATAAAGTCTAAGAAACTCAGGATTTGGCAATAATAATGGCTCATTTCAAACATAGTCCGGGATTTAGAAAAGTTACAGGTTTTCAAAGCACCGGTCTTCAGCGACCGGTAAATTGCAGAGCTGGACAAGAAAGAGTTAAATAACTTTTCCCAAATTTGTGAGTGAGGAAGGGCTGGGAGCAGGAAAGGTAACAAAAACGATGGCAGTGAGAACTCTTTTACTGTACAAGGATCCATATCAATCACTGTTGTTAATACAGTAGCTATCCACACAAGACTAAAAACTGAAAGATCTCACAAAGTTTAGAAAGAAAGGAACATTTTCAACAAAATTAATTTCATCAATGAGGTCGGTTGATGACAACATACCAAGAAAGAATGGTAAAAAAAAGTTTTGACATTTTTTCCAGACTTGAATGACATATTCTATCTTTTTAATGAATATCATGTCCACAATATTGTTGGAATGTTAACTGGTATACAATTCCCATATTTTCACCTTGCAATTTAACAGAGGAATTATTATTGAAAAAAATAATACATAGTACCTGCAGGCTTGAGAGTGTGCATAAAATTCAAGGGGCTTTAGGTATTCAAGAAGCATTCAAGTGCCAAATACTGAGTTTTCGAGGAGAGTTTATAGCAAGTGTAATTTGTCTTGGACTGTTTTTCAAAGTATTCATTGGTTGATAGCAACTTTAAAAAAGCTCCACAAGATATAAAATACATTTTTAACAGACACAACCACAGTATACTGCCTGTATTTACTGACTTTGATATAATCCTATATTATTTCCCATCGAAACAAATAATTCAAGGAGTTTCATTATTTTCAAGCCCTTTCTGGAAAAATTCTTCTTTTCAAGGACTTCAAGGAGTAGCATGAATCCTGATAATAACAAAGATGTCACAATACAGACGTTTTCTACAATATTGAGAATCACTGTGTATTATTCAAAATGTTCATCCTGCATTTACAAGCCTAAAGAGAGTCACCTTCCAGTGCATGTAAAAAGACCAACCGTATATACATTACATAATGTTTGTAAAATTACATTTTACCGCCTTGGGGTTTACTATTTACAATAATAAAGGGCCTTTAGTGTTATGCCACTTCATTCACTCAGATACCATTCTGTACATCTTACATGCATGAAATCAAATTAAAAAAATAATTATATAAATTATTTAACAAAACAAAAATCAACCTTTTCTCGGCTGTTCTATGCCTTGAGTTCAGAGAGCGAGGCACAATTGTCAGGAAAAGGGGAAGGGACAACATGGAGAGATCTCTTCATCCCATCAAATACAGTTATTTCCTAAATGCCTTCAACATAATTAATACCAAGAACAGGCTTCATTTTTTAACATTGTGTTACTAGTAATAAGCACAATTCAACACTATGGAAACTAAGACAAATTGTTGGCAAAACACAAGGCAAATACCGGTATTTCATAACTCTAAAAACCTAATTCTGTGCTCTCTTTTATTTTTTCCCTTGTTTCATATTTCCAGTTTAGTAAAGGAGCAGGGAACGGCTGGGCTAAAGTACAGGTCACATTCCACTGGTCAACATACAGGTCACTGTGTTACAGATAAGTAAAGAAGCCCAAAAGTGTCTCCTAGCCCTAATCACTAACCAAAATTTTGTTTTAGACTGAGGAGAAACTGTTTGGCTTAGTTACCAATCAATAAAACAGTAACCTGCACCTGTGATCTGTGGAATGTGACCTGTTCTTTAGCCCCAACCTCACAGATTTCCTGGTGCCTTTAAGAAAGACTCAAAAGAATGACTAAAGTACACTGTATGTTTTAGGTCTGTTTGTAGCCTCTTGTGT
The DNA here is from genome assembly GCA_016490735.1 of Pachyseris speciosa. Lineage (NCBI taxonomy): Eukaryota > Metazoa > Cnidaria > Anthozoa > Scleractinia > Pachyseridae > Pachyseris > Pachyseris speciosa. The sequence continues at coordinate 1,253,235 of JAEMWC010000056.1, read as the reverse complement.
TAAAAGTGAAGAATAGACTGAAGTAAAATAAATCACTGTTAATAAATATAAAATGCAACAGACTGACAATCAGTTTATCCAAGTTATTAAGTATTTTCAGTGGCATCAAGTCTTTGAGGAGGTTGCGACTTCTGCTTTGTACCTGCCCACCAAATAAAATCCTTAGAATCTGGACTGTCCCAAGGTTGTTCATTGTCCATTTCTGGAGTATCAGTTGAGGATGTGTGCACAGCATTGCTGTTAGAGTCTCTTTCAAATAGAATGGTATCAGTTTCACTCCTCTGCACATCATTATGGGATTGAACAACCTGCTGGAGTCGAACAGCTTTCTCATGAAGCTCTGGAAATGACTGCAACAAACAAAACAGTTTAAGTTATGTTTTTTTTCCATAGTTTCTAAAAAAGAAATATAAAAAAGAAGCAGCTATGCAAAGCAAAAAGACTGAAAGTGGCCAATTGCCACAACAAAGTGAAGACCAACCAAAATAGAAGAATTTAAATAGATTTAAGTTGATTGGATCAAGAGAAACTCTGTTGGCTTAAGCTTTTATCACTTCACAGAGTTTTCATCTTGTCTTTGCAGTGCTTGTTATGGAGTCTCTAAGTTGCATACTGTCTTCATGGAATTTAATGTGAAGATTCCATTTATTTGTGTGCTTTGTGTTGTAAAAAAATATTGTGAAAACTGTACACTCATTAAACTAATGAGTTACATGTACAACTGCCAAGATATATTTACATACCTTACATAACTGAGAAATTTCATGAGATGCGGATTGCAATCTTTGAATGTATTCTTTCAACTCTAACACAGACCAAAGAAAACAACATTAATGACAATGATCAAGTAATCAGGGGTTTCAAAAAAGTTTGAAGTAGGCAGCCAGTTGGAGTAGAGTAGGTGACGGTATTACCAGGGGGCTGTAAGACCTCTTTCTGCTAGAGGGACTATGCGGACATGCTCTCCCCCAAAAACTATTTCCAGTGTTCTGGGCACTAACTGAGCCAACTGAGCTAACCGCCGACCGGCTAGCAGTTCAGTTCAGTTCAGTTCAGTTTATTATTTAGCCACAATTAATTACACATCACGAAATAATAAATACATTCATAAATTAATAGAAGCGGCAAGGAGGGCCATAAGAAACCACAAGGCTTATACGAGATGGACCTCCTAAATCCTAGAATATAAAACACAAACTTTTATCATATAGGCTAGCAGATGAATAAATCAAAAAAATTTAAGAAACAAAATAATCATTACTAATGTCACACGTTATATAAAAATAGTCACAGACACAAACACAAATGGGAAAAAAAGTCAGACGTCAATAAGAGAAGTCTTTAAGCCATTGGTCAGTGGCAGAGCACCGGACTACCGTCTGGGAGATCGCGGGTTCAAATCCCAGCCGGACTAACACTCAGGGTCTTTAAATAATTGAGGAGAAAGTGCTGCCTTTGCTATTACATCTACAAACAGGTAGACTTTCTAGTCTCCTCAGATAAGGATGAAAAACCATAGGCTCCATCTCACATCTCTCTCTCTCTCTTTCTCTCTCTGATCTGTTCTTGTGGGACGTTAAAGACCCCACACCACTGTTCGAAAAGAGAAGGGGACGTAGACCCTGGTGGTGTGGTCAACCTTCATGGGTTGTGGGAATGGGTAGGGAGGGTACCTTGCATGGGACCTAGGAGTCCCGTTTGTGCCTACCCATACTGGGTAGGCCTGTACCCAGTAAAAGCTGAAAAACCAAACCAAATTGTGTATTAAAAAAAGGACAATTTCTTATCAGCAATAACGTTTTTTATCTTTGCAACAGACTCAAATTACGATGTGACCAACTTGATGAGTCAAGCCATAACAGCGACATCAAATCATGAATGCGCGCAATGAGGCCTAATCTTGATCTTGAAATTGAAGTAAAAAGTACATCCAAACCCATCAAAATAAATTTTAATTTCATTTGAAAGAATTGTTCTTTAACCCATTGACTACCAGCCGTTTTTACGTTTTCGGAGTGATTTTCCACCTATAAACGATGAATAGCATTTTGTGACTCTTTATTTGAAACTACCATGGAAAAGGGTGCTGTTCTAAGGCACCGGAGGCTCAAGGTTTCTGAAAACGTCATTTTGACATGGCTATTTTTCATACGTGAAGCAACAACAACGGCCCAAGTTCAGTTTGCTTGCAATTTTTGCTAAGTTTACAGCCATTTTTCATCTTTAGCGGCTGCCTGATGAGCATCATTTAGCGTGACGGTAGCTAAGAGTCCACTTTCTCAAAGAATCGAGCAAGGTGATGTACTTTGTTGTCGAATTTGGCTTGTTACTCGACAAACTGGGAATTTGGCCGGTTGGACACTTAGTACCTTTGGGAATCGACTATTGATGAATTTCTCGCCCTACCGCCGCATATTTTGGAATTTGTGAGCACTGAAGATGACCACAAGCAGGAAATTTTGGCAGTAGGTCGGAGTGGCTGTAGACTGGCTGGCTGTATATGTGAAAGAATTGGGGGAAGGAACGGGCGCTGTTGAAAATTCTCATTATTCCGAGCATGCAATGCGCTTGAGATGTTGAAAATGTTGGGAAGGCCCGAATGCACTGGAACAAAAGGCTGTATCTACACTCGGGAGAAGAATATGAACAAAAAAGTCATTTCTAAGCTAGAACAAGGACTGAATTTCGTTATGATGGTTGAAGTTTGGTTTTTCAAAGACTTAAGATGATTTCTTTAAAAAATACAACAGCAAAAGGGGCATTTTTGTTGTTTCTCTTTGACATTAAAAACAGTCAGTTTCATTCTTGTCCAAACTCAAAAGGCCATATTTGGTAAAAATCACTACGTTTCTTGCATTTATTGGATATCCAAATTTAAAGGACATTCCATTTCGTGCTCAAAACTAACAGTTAAGGCAATATTCATGCGATTGAGAAAGTTGCAATGTTTTGTAGCATGGGAGTTTTTTAAGGCCAGTTTTGGCCAGCACAGGTGCCAATGGGTTAATTACTTCAATTTAGGGAAAAACTAGCTGACGTCTCTAATTAAAGTAGCTGACGCTCTTCATCGGACGGCGGTGCTTATTGAAACCCCTGCATAATCTAAGCATATACTCTACTTGTGATGACGATGGGCAATGGTAATTTGAGAAACTGAAGTATAAAACAATTTATCCAAGGACTGATCAGTTGAAATGCAAAGTATAAATGGAGATGATTTGAAATATTGAGCACATTTCCAGGGATCCATATTCACAGTCGTCCGGTCGTCCGAGACGATCAAAAAGTCTTACGGACGAGTAAGTTAACTCCAAAACTCGTCCTTTGGATGAGTAAAGTTTTAACTCTACCATAACATCTTTTCTAAATTTTCATATGATGTTATCATGTAAAATGCATTCTGATCACTAATGTAGGTAAACAATCAATCTCTTTTATGGCTACGGACATTTGGAAAGACCTCCCAACTCATTTAAAAAACTCAAGTGTGTTCACATTTCCTAAAAAAATTAAACGTTATCTACTCTCTGAACAACAAATAAAATAAAGTTTCGTTTTACTGATGAAGCAACATAATTCATGTAAATAAGTTCATCCTTCCTTGCATTTCTTTTTATTTTATTTTTATTTTATTTTACCTGCCACTTAGAACCTAAATTGTTCAGGGAGCTAACAAGAAAACCTACTGGTTTATTTAGCTTCCTAGCTTGCCCATTGCCTCTATTTAGTTTAGATTAACATATTTTGTAAATTTTCTAGATTGTAATAAAAAAAATGTATACATTGACAAAAGCAAATAAAGTTTATTATTATTATTATTATTATTATTATTATTATTATTATTATTATTATTATTATTATCACTCCTCGTCCCACTGGAACTGTCAGGAAACAAAAAATAACAAGCAAATTTTGTCTGCAATGAAATCATAATTTTGAGTGCCATCTTTATTATTGAAGGCTCAATTTTCATGTAGTTAACCGCTGGTATTTCCCTGAAGAACAGCATTTGCACAAAACATGACAGTTGTTCGACAGCTGATTGAAACAAGGTGTGGAGATATTTGGAAGTTGTTTTGCCGCCACCAGAGAAGAGCAAGAAAAGTGAAGCTGATGGCAGTTCTGAAAAAGAAGCCTGGTTGAGATATGAAAAGGAAGAAAGCAAATGTACCTTAACTTGTGGCAAACGAACAACTATGGCTGTTGGCGTTTGTGCACAGTGCATCAGCATCCACTGAGTCCACAATTCAAACAGTTGCAACTGGGAGCACAGTGTTTTGCAAAATTTGCAATACTGCATCAAAATTAGTACCGGTATTACCCAGAAAAATTAGTTAGTGGATGGCTTCTCTTCACGTCGTTTGGAGTCCATTACAATTCACGAGACCACCACTAACCGTCTTTTCAAGTGACAAAAAGATTTGTTATATACCTAGACTTTCACTCAACAAAACAAGCACTGCGATTGGTTGATTCTTGGTCACGTGCCCCTGACCAAATTCAATTGTATCCTGACCGGGATACAATTCCGCAGTTGTTGCCCACGCACCGGATACAACAGCATGTGATTAGTGCATGACTAAAAGGTGGCATGATCTTCAGCACGTGCTCACGTCAGTTGACTGACGATGGCGGACCTGAGAACACTGTCAATTTTCAGTTTAACCAATGATAATACAAAAGTTATGGAATCTGAGACTAAAAGAAAACGTTTTTCTCCAATATCAGCCAACAAAATTCAGGATCTAATAGGAAGAAAATATTCAGAAAATGCAAGAAAGGCATATTCTACTTTTTCAGGTACTGTTAAACATTTGAAAATTATTCATTCAGCAGGATTGTGAATAAAGATGTGTTCTTGTAGTGCCGTCTTTGTTTGTTTGTTCGTTCATTTTGCTGTGATTGTTGAAGGGAAAGTCTCAGTATATAACAAAGCACTACTCCCTCAGGAAACTAGTTAGTTTTGTTTTCCCTCGTCTCGGGAAACATCAGGACTCTTGGGAAAACAAAACTAACTGTTTCCCTCGGGACCATACATTAAGTGTATAATACATTGTATAAGTTGGAGTATTGCACGATGAAAATAAAAAGGCAAATGTTCCAGTTATACATAATTTTGTCACCGTTGTTTCTATAATTCTGCACTTTCGCAAGGGCAAGCAAAATTTGGCCAAGGCAAGTATATCATCTGGCTTGCTTGCCCAGCTGACAACTTTGATAAAAAATGAATATGGATCCCTGCATTTCAAACACCATTTTCAGTCTGCATGCCAAACAAGAACAAGTTTAGAGAGATTTGGATTTTAAGGCCAAAAAGCTACCTGTATATATGCCCCTTTGCAAGAAGCCCTTTAATTACTTGTTTAATTTGCCATTCAAATGGAAGTTAATTCAAATGTAAGTTGATCCCTTGGTATTGTTGGGCCATTGCTCACTTTTTCCTTATTGATTTCCTTCAAAATTTATAGCATTTGGTAATTTTATGAGGAAAGAATATAAACTTCATTCACTTGGAAAATACAACATCAACTCACCTGGCATCAAGACATTGAAAGTACTTAAAGAATCATTCTTCATTAGAGGCTGGTACTTTTCCTGCAAAAGCAATAATAATTATCAATAAATAAATATCAATATTACTCCACTCAAGAGAGCAGCAGTGACTAGCAAATAATATTCTTTCTCCTCATGGTATCACTGCCTATCAAACATACAAATAAAAAAGCTTCAGGAAATTATCTCTGAAGATAGAACCCTCCAAAGAAAAAACTGGAAACCAGTTAGCATCAATTAATGTGCATATTATCTTAGGAATGTTGTGGTTCAATTTTATCCTTGGTTGGAATTTTTTCTCTCTTTGTTTTAAACTAATTATCATAAATTACCACAGCCAAAAACAAAGGGAGAAAACATTTAAATCAAGGATAAAATTGAACCACAGTTCACATAATAATTATTATATTAGAGAGCCCTTTCTGAAGCTAGGCTAAAGCGTTTGTTATATGTATATCAATGGGAACCCAAACAAAATGGTGACAACTACTATTATTAGCAAATTATACATACTGTAGCTGAATAACTCTAGAAAAATAAGTGGAAATAAAAAAAAGATACAAGGGAGGAAAAAATTCTTCATTTGTTCTTAGTTTAACACACTTCAAAATAGCTTAGGGTTATTCCCAGAAGTACCATAATGGATAGAATAAAACAAACAAACATGTACAAAGGTAGGCACTAACTAGAATTATAGACATTAACAACATGTATGCAAGTAGACAAATATGGACTAAAATGTTACAGATGAGGTAGAGTAAGTAAACAACTGTGACTACTATGCGAACCTAAACCACATATTCTGGTTTTTAATTCAGTCAAACGACCATTTTTAGTCTCTCTTTTCTAAAAAAAATAAGTGGTATATGAAATTGCTGTTATTCAACTTACAAGCATCTCCTTGTGACTCTGAAGAGTTTTCCTTAATCTCTCGGTGATTTGTTGTGGGTATTTTTTTCGTTTACTTGTTGTGTTTACTAGCAAATCTCCCAGTTGCGAACATAATGTGAATAGTTCAGCAAATTTGTCTCTGTGAAAAGGTTCAATTTCTGGTTCCACTTCTGAAAAAAATAATCAGCAAGCATTAAAGTCATTTAAAGGAAAACAAAAGCATAAAGAAAACTACAGAAATTTCCATTAATTTTCCAATAATTATTACTATCATTATAATAATTATTTTATTATTATTATTATTATTATTATTATTATTATTATCCTCATTATACAGCATCATCATCAGTCACAGCATCTAAAACTGGACAAATAACGCTGTTCCCCAACAAGACTCAGAACCTCTGTCAATATGAGCCGTCCCCTATTATTTTCAATGCTTTATATAGCTTCTTGTACTTCCTTAGAACCAGGCCCATTCCTTGGTCCTGAGGTACTAGAGGTGCTTTCACTGAATGTACAGAAACCTTCTTAGTATGTATATATCCTTGGGTTAATTTTTTTTCACCCTTTGTTTTAAACAAGGTTATTATCATACATTACCAAACCCAAGAACATAGAAAAAATTTAAGCCAAGAATAAAATTGAAGCACAACATGTACACTGTTCCTAAGAGGATGATCTTTTGCAGCTCACTGATGTTAATGGCTCCAGGGATCTTCCTAACTTCTAGTCCATCCCTTTTTTAATAAGTCCCAGCATAGCAAAATGACTGGCAGTTTCTGTCCCCATTCCCCACATTCTCGTGACTGTCTTCATACATTGTATTTCAAGAAATTTTCAATGACCTTTGTCGCTGTGTCTCTGTCAGATGATAATAATAATAATAATAATCACTTTAGTTAAGTCTCAAATGTATTTAGCCGAGCACAGATGCTCTACTAATTGGGGAGACTAAATCAAATCAAAGTTAAATAAATCGAATGACCGATACAATACCGATCCGATACCGCTTGCAACACCAATTGTCATGGTCCTTGATCACTACATCAGGCTGACAGATAGAGAGATAATCTATCTATCCGTATTTATACCATGCCATAGAAAATACAGCCAATCAGAATGCAGGAAAGCCGTTGTATATTCATCAGTATTCCATCCAGCCTTCCCATCAATCAATGAAATTCAACGGTATCACACCCAACCTTCCCATCGTGCATTGAGATTCCCACTCATGCTGACCTTGCTGGCCACTGTATTTTCTATGGCATGGTATAAAATGGTTATGCAACCCTTTCTCGTGGTATACCGTGGAATATCCCACTCATCACTTGCCTAAAGGCTCATGTGTATACCAAGAGAATGCAAGTGACTCGTGGGATATTCCACAGTATACCACGAGAAAGGGTTGCATAACTGGTATGTATCTTTCAGGTACGGACATGAATGTGGGTCTTTACTTTCCCATATTTTGTTACGTACACAATTTGTTGTTTTCTAACGTGTGGACTACTAAGTATGACTACTAAATATTGTGCTGCGTTTTGAAGTGCCCGCTTTAACCTGACTTAAGCCATAGCTTGATGGTTTCTAATAATAATAATAACAATCGAATATTTTACCAGGATATTCCTTCAGTACAGTAGAGTACTGACTATTGCAGCGTTAAAGATAGTTCTGTATTTTCAATACAAATATAGTACAATTTCCATTTGCTTTTGCTGAAAGGCAGTTTCAGACAATCATAGGGAAAAGTGTTGTCACATCTGAGCAAAACAAATGCTTTCTATCACTTACTTTCTGTAACTGAATAAAAGAAACATCTTTTTTCTCAATAGCCAATACCCCCTCTCCCCCTTTTCAACACTGAAATACGCTCTGTGGACACTGTCACGTGGTTACAACATTGAAAAAGGGGGGAGGGGGTCAAAAAGTGAGAATTGGAGATTGGAAAACGTACGAGTTCCTGGGAAAAGGTTTTATCGGGGAGTGCCTTAATTACTTTTGTCCATGATTGTACTTGAAATTATTATCTTCTAACCATGATTATTCATGAATCATGAATAACCAGGATTAGAAGACAAAGGAATTTCATTTTGACCTATAAAAGATACATGCATATGCAGCTGTCTTATTGTACCTCACTAGGTAGTCCATTTTTGCAGGTTCGGGACAGCCAGATATATGATCTGTCATTTCTTTGTGCTTGTTGCATATTCTGCACAGTGGACATGGGAGTGTTATCATCATCATCGTTATTATTATGATTAGTCTCTAATTCCCACAGGCGTTCATTGTTATTATCATTATTATTATTCTTATCTGAAGAATGCAGACCAAACTTACCCTCGTGAAGTGAAACACGATCGCTTGAAACTTCATCTTGAGTTGCGTTGCTGCATTCTTGCCCGCCCACGACTATGTTTCCTTCGATCGTTTCCTCTACTGAGTCTCTGTAGAGCTTTAAAAAAAAATCACTTTAAAAGCAAGTAAAGTAAACTTAAGCTTAACTTGGTTACAGCTTGAAGAAGTTTTCAGATGACAAGCTTTTATTAAACATCTATTGATCATTCCACCTCAAGGAGCTTTTTCTCGAATTCCTCCTTCTGCTCTGCAGTCCAAGACTTTTTCTCAACCATTTTATGGATTTCCGTCTTGAGTCTTTCATGAATTCTTAGGACCACTTGTTTGCTTTCGACACAAATCTTCCCTCCTTCCGCCATTTTTGTTTTTTCGCGCTTTTTAAACTGCGCATGTGCAGCTGGGTTTTTTCTCGCAATACCCCATGGGAAGCCCAACATGGCGGTAAGTGGAGATAGTGTTTACTGAAATTGTCCGATATAATTTTCATTTTTTGAGCGTTTTTCGATTCGCTGCAGGCTGTGGAGCAATGTGCGTATGAGAGCTTTACATCAGGAACGGAGTAAGTTGGTTTTTCCAGTGTTGGCAATGAGCTTAATGTGTTTCCTTCTCAGTCTGTCAAACAGACTTGTAATTCATGAATTTAAATCTGAAGCTATGATAATTTCTAATCAGACCTTCGTTGGCCCCCTGCCTTGTTTGAGATACGGCAATAGTTTAATTGAATACAAGGTATCAAGTAAATGCCTTGGGCTTACTATTGATAATAGGCTTTCATGGCAACAGCATACCAAGAATGTTTGTGCCTCCTTCAGCAAGAAAGTTGCGGTCTTGAAACGTATCAAGTTTTTACCAAAACCTGTTTTGCAAACAATTTATTATCGAACTATTCTTCCAAGTGTCTTATATGGTATTGTAGTCTGGGGCTCTTGTTCTCCATCATTGCTGGAGGATATCGACCGCATTCATTTAAGGGCAACTAAAATTATTTATAGTTTGCCCAGAGATATCCACAGCACTGATGTTAGGAATTTACCACTCTGGACCCCTATTATTCAGTTTTATATTAAGAGACTATTAACTATCAGTTTTAATATCTACAATGACACTTGTATAGACCCTCTTAGAGATTTAATTGTAAGATCCACGTCTAACTATAATCTTAGGAAGTTTGCCAATTTAGAAGTTCCTAGTCCTAGAACTGAAATTGGCCGGTCATCCTTCAAGTACAGAGCAGCCTTGTGCTGGAACCTCCTACCCAATTCATGTAAACGCTCTTCCAGTCTTGGTTATTTCAAGAAATTTTTAAAAGAAAATAAGAACTTTCTTAATTCTATAAGTTTCGATAAAGCTTCTTGTATTGTTTCATTTAAGTCTCCAGATTTCAAATATTTTTAGATCATTTTTACCGATGTTAATTACTTATATTTTATTCAATGTAATTCTTAGGTACAGTACCGTTTAAAGGTAAGTTGACAGTCTCGACTCGATCCTCGCGAGAATCCAGTATCGAGGATCGAGTCAAGAATCGAGACTCGATTCACTCGAAACTCAACTCGATCCTCGTTACTCGATTCTCGCAGGAAGAATTTTATTGTTATTCATCGAGTACGCGATTCATCGAGTACGCGATTCGACCTTACGAGTTCTTGAGGAAATAACACAGTTGTTCTGTATGCAGTTTCCGTTCGAACAACGCAACGAATTCAAGCTAAAGGACAGCGCGGTCAAGAGGACGCCGTGTACTTCTCAAGGAAATATCGTGTACTGCATTAAAAAAAAAAAAAAAAAAAGAAGGTCAAAAGACATTCAGTTTCTTTCGAGGTTACAGCGCTGTGCTTTTCTGCATAAAAGTTCCGATGCTAAATTTACGTTCATATGGCCGCTCGTCCATAAGCGCAACGAATCATGATCGCTGTGGTTCGTTGCGAACACTGTCATCAAAAGCGATCAAAATTTCGAGAAAGCGGCTTATTTTTCGACGAAAATGCACAGTGTACAAGTCGAAACTCGCAGGGATCGAGTATCGAGGATCGAGTCGAGAATCGAGACTCGAAAGAGACTGTCAACTTACCTTTAAACGGTACTGTAGATAGTGCAGGTCCACATCAGGACTCTTGTCTTGCCAATACTTCCAACCTGCTTTAAATAAACTATGTATGTATGTATGTATGTATGTATGTAAGTTTATGCGAAAAAAGTCTATTGGCGCAGGCTTTAATCTCCATCCAGGTTAATCATGGCCCGTGTTAACCTTTCTTTTGTTGAAAAAATAAGCGATACCAGGGCTCGAGACTAACGGTAGCCAACTAGCCACAGACTAGTAAAAATTCCGTTTTGGCTAGTGGATTTTGCATTTCACTAGTGAAAAATTCAAAGCACTGGAGGACAAGAGGGAAACCAAATGAAAATTAATTTCAAATGTATCACAAAAGAAAATGGGGTCCTGCAAGTAACAGACGATTGACCTTTTCTTTCTTTTTTTATGTCCTAATGCAGTGAACGACAAACAAACTACTTCCCCAAGACTTATTTTTACTATAAAAATTTCAAATGTCAAACCTACTTATTTCTAAAAAGCTGATAAGTTGCACATAAGTATTGTGGTTGGCAAAGAAAGTACCTAACTGGAAGTGCTTCACAGGATTAATGTCTGGCAAACAAGTCTGGCTAGTGAATCAAACCTCTCACTAGCCACAGGGCTAGTAAGCTGAAAAGTTAGTCTCGATCCCTGGTTACCAAAAAGTGATGTCCTAGTCAATCAAATGGCCAACTTTTTGGTAGTTTCAATTTCCTGACCATGTACGGCTGCAGTAGCTAGACACCAGACGCTCAATTAGAATTGCTAAATTCCAAACAAGCTGAATCTTTCCTCGTACCACCTGCAAACTGGTGTGTTTACTGAAGACAGTAGCCTACAGACTCAGATCTGACACCTTGAGATTTTCTTATTAGCACATATTTTCTTTAATGGGGGTGGGGGGAGTTAATCCTACATTCGGGCTATATAGGTATGCCACAGGATAGGTATGGTTTTTGAGGTTCTTGATCCTTAAATAGGGTATCATTTTTACCCATGTTGGCATAGTGGGCCAGGGGTTTCATTAGAAGCCGGCAACCAGTGAAAATCGCTGCCTACTTTGTCAGAATTAACTCTTACTGCTGCCTACTTTGTCCATATTTTCACTCATATTGTTCAAAAAAGTCACCAGGTTGCGGCCTACTTTAGTTAGCTCAGAAGGCTATTGAAAACCCTGGTGTTCCTGGTGTGATCCTTAGATAGGGTGCCTCAATTGCATCAGCTAAAATAGCAGTGTGTAAATACCCAGCTAAACGAGCTTTTGTTTCACGTCTGTTCTTTCTAGGTTTTTTCAGGTTTGGGCCTTAAATAGGGTATCAATAATAGATACCCTATTTAAGGCCCAAACCATTTGCTTCATCCTTAATTATAGGGTCAGGGCTTAAGACCCTTTGTGGCACACACCTCCACCCCCTCGTGATTTACATAAAGGTTTGTGGTAGACGGGGTGAAACTGATATTTCTTGTATTTTTAGAGAATTTGAATCGAGATCCCAAAGTAGCTTCTTTTAAACATTAAAACCCCAAGTTGATTCCAGAAGATTATTGTGATGACCCTCAGGGAGACAGGCAAATGCGTTCAGTATTCAGGAGAGTTGGCATATATACAGACTAGGAGGCTATGATATTTAAAATATGCTTATAATTGAAGGGTGTTCCGCAAAAGGGGTGTACAGTACCGGCCGGAGGGATTGCAGCATTACACGCGTGTAATGTGCGTGCAGTACACGCAGTTTACACGGACCTTACACTCACTTTATACGCACTGCCCACGCAGTGTCCACGCAATGTCCACGCAAATACATTTTATGCGTGTAATTTTAGACTCAGTGACTGCGTGTAAAATAACACACAGTCTCTCCCCTGGAACTCACCCACCGCTTGTAACAAGAACAAAACATTACCGTATTATTTGCTGACCGCCTTGCCGGTGTTCTGTCATTGTCGTTCTTCAAATGAGAGTTTTAAAGCGAACCCACTGTTTTACAAAAGGCGTGAAGGATAGCTCGAAGTATTGCGCTCAATTTGTGGTATAGCGGAGTGCCACAAAATTTTTGCTCGAACTATTGCAGAGTGGCGCGAAATTTCGCTCGGAACCATCACGAAGGGTTGCAAAATTTCGCTCGAACTATTGCAGAATGCCGCAGAATTTCGCTCGAGCTATAGTGGAGCAGGGGTTTCATGAGAAGCAGGCAACCGGCGAAAATCGCCGCTTACTTTGTCAGAATTTACCTCTTTTCAAAAAATTTCATCAGTTTTCCGCCTACTTTAGTTAGCTCAGACGACTATTTTAAAATTTATTAAAAACCCTGGTGGAGTGCCACAAAATTTTCGCTCGAACTTTCGCTCAAACTGTCGCGAAGGGTGCAAAAATTTTAAACCATTGCGGAGTGCTGAAACGGACTCTCACAGCAGTTTTCCTGAAATAGTAGCGCAGAATTTTAGGTTATCCCTCGACAAGAGTAAGATGCTTTCTTTCAATCCTTAAGATTCGTTTAATAATTGAGTATTAAGAAGTAACATGGAAATTCGCTATTTTATTACGAGTTGTTTTGATTTCACGTTCCGTAGCACATCGATCGCTGTGTGTTTATAACTCTGTCGAATAATATGTACAGCCATTTCGCAGTGTTGCACGCTGTATCTGCGACTTTTTGACAGCAGACTACATGCAAACTTGCGTATACAAATAACAAAAGATCGCCCGTATGCCATGAGTACACGCAAAGCAATTTTTACACGCAATTTTTACACGAACATTACATGCAGTGTCCACGCAGTCCCCACGCAATACCCACTCAGTGTCCACTCAAATTACACACGCATTACACGCATTTTACACGCATGGACATGCTGCAATCCCTCCGGCCGGTACTGTATATTGCTTTTTTGCCTTAAAATCCAAATCTCTCTAAATTCACTCTACTTTGGCTTACAGGCTGGTTATGGTGTCAGAAATGAAATTCTGCACTTATTTTGGGATTTGAAGGTCTGGATTCAGCAAATTAGCATATAACTTTTGCCAACAACTGGACCAACTCAAGACAAAAGAAATCAACCATGCATCAGATCTTACTGTTTCTGTTTCTTGAGTTTGGGGGAAAAGTCATAAGCTATCCTTTGGATCCTAGCTTTCTAATTGCAAAATAAGTATAGAACTCCATTTCTGACACCATTTCTACTCTATATGCCAAAGCAGACTGAGTTATTTTGGATTTTAAGGCAAAAAAGCGATATAGGTTCCTTTTGCAGAACACCAGGTTCAATTATTAACAACGATAATAATAGCTCTTACATGCGACTGTCAATTTATTCATGTTCATGGTCCTTCAGTTTATTTATTTACTTTACCAAAATTAATTCCATCAGTGTTGATGCCATGGCTATGGATGAGAGAGTCAAGGGTACTCACTTGCGTGGCAGGAAATATACAGTGTCTCAAGATGGTTTGTGTCCTCGATGTGGAAATTCAAACAGGCTTTATGTCATCTTAGATAAGTATGTCGTATTGCAAAAACTTATTTTGTAAAATTAAAGATCCTTATTTGGAAAGGACTTCTCCATTTCAAAAGTGGATTACTGGTTTGGTTTCATCTGTAAATTGTTTACACAGGTTATTTCCTATGGGTGACATGCCTGAAATCCTTCACACTCTTATTGCTAAAGGACGAGCAATTCTTTGGTCAAGTCAGGAAAAGGAAGGCTATAAGGTGAACAAACATTATTATTATTATTATTATTATTATTATTATTATTATTATTATTATTATTATTATTATGATGATGATGATGATGATGATGATGATGCAGCAGTTAAAACTTTTGTGTGTTATATACAGTTAAAATAGTATGATGGGGCGCTTGAGCATAGCCCGTTAACTATAGTGAAAACTTAGTACAATGCTTATTATTATTATTATTATTATTATTATTATTATTATCACTCCTCGTCCCACTGGAACTGTCAGGAAACAAAGAATAACAAGCAAATTATTATTTATTACTTTGCGGGAGGTCGCAGGTTCAAACCCTGGCAGACCAAGTCTCAGGGTCTTAAAATAACTGAGGAGAAATTGCTGCCTTTGTAATGACAACTGCAAACGGTTAGACTTTCAAGTCTTCTCAGATTAGGACAATAAGCTGTAGGTCCCGTCTCACAACACTTGTTGATAGTAATAATAATAATAATAATAATAATAATAATAATAATAATAATAATAACCTTTATTTACCCTTGGTAGTATTTATAGCACAAAGGCTAGTGGGGCAGAGCAAATACAGAAACAAATAAAGTCAAACATAACATGATAAGAATCCCAACTGGCCAGAGGCGAACCAGTTGGCTATTTACAAGGATGACTGAGGAGTTGAACTAGGGACTACCCAGAACAACACCAGCTAGTGGCTAGGGCGGGATTTGAACCTGGGGTGACCGCATTGAAATGCAGCACCCCAAACCACTCGGCCATCCTTCCTCCTTTCCTTATAATCTGTGGGACATTAAAGAACCCACACACTGTTCAAAAAGGGTAGGGGCACAGTACTGAATGTGATTATCTACATGTATAGCTGCCTCTGATTTCACATCTTTCACATTCATGCTTGGGTTGGCTGGGTGGGTGAGATCAAATATGGACTGATAGCGGCTACCAATGGCACCTTTACATGCTGACATTCAATCTCACTCCACAGAAGAATTGCAAACTGCCATGAAGCTATGTAGCATTCATTCATTATTTCTTAATTCATTGAAAACAGTTCATTATTGTTTTACACATGCAGCCACCCTTTGGCTAAACCATCAACCTAGCTTTTACTGATGGCTCTACATATATTTCTTTGTTTACCATTCAGGACCCACCCACTCTCCTTTGCCGTGGGTTTTGCCCTCCTGACCCCCTTGGTGCTGGGTTTAATGTGAATTGGAGTTATGTGACTCTGAATGAAATCTTGGAATCACTGGACAAACCAGCACAGGTACTATTTTCACTCAGTCCTTGTAATATTGAAATCAATTACACCATTAATCTTTTATTTAAAGTATCTTATTTATTTACCACAGGTTTGGTAAAAAAAAAGCATTAACTTATCATGGTTTTCCCATTCTGAACTTGAAAATGTGGTAATTGTTTATCAAAGCTTTTTTCCTCTTAATGTCTTGAATCGCAATGTGGTCGCACCTTGTAATGAATCACTTCCTTTTACAAGGTAGAGTTTATTTATCACACTGACAAACCAAGTGCCAAACTATAGTTATGAACAAAATTCAGTTCATGTACAGTGTGCCATAAAAATGTGAGTATCACTGGGTTTGATGGAATAGATGATCAACCATGATGTATCTTTTGCATTCATTATTTTCACTCTAAGAAGGCAACCATTCCCATATCAAGCCGTCAAGGAACCCACAGTCCAGGTTGGTGTTTTTTTTTTAATCTCTTGTGCTTATTTTTCATTTTATATAATACCTGCATCCTCAGTTGTGTTTGTTCTGGTTTTGAAATTATATTTTTAAAGTCTTTAACAAGTCTGTTTTTCTTTACAAGAATCACAAATGAACAAAATGCTTTTTTTGCAGGTCAATAAAATAAAAACTCCAATTTCTGTTTTTGACACAACTTATTAACAATAATTATTTTGTTTTTCTTCTTGTATGAATGAAGGTCAAGAGTCTGGTCAAGATGATTCTTCAGATAATTCACATGTTGTTTTAGATGATTTTCAAAGAAATAATAATGAAGTTGAAAGAAATACTTCCCAAGCATCAGTCACTCAAAGTATGTATGCTATTCAGTGGTAATTCCATTTGCTGTGGTTTTTAGGTTTTGTTACATGTTGTTTTTGTGTTGTGAATGTTCCTTGGTTTTTGGTGCACCTTCTGACTGTCTTATATCTTGTTCACTCTGCCTTGAGAAGTAAGAAATCTGCAAGTATATCAATTTGGTGAACTGGTTTATTGACAAACTTCCTTTTTGCAGGTTCATCTGACAAAGGAGACGAAAATGAAGATGATGATGGCGAAGATGATGAAGAGGATGACGATGATGAACTTGATGAAGAAGAACTCATAAAACAAATGCTTGCTAAAGAGCAGCAAAAACTTTCACAGGCAAACAATGATGATGATGATGGTGATGACAGTGATGACAAAAATTTACACCAAGAAGCTTCCACTGCTCCTACAGATTCTGAGGATTTTTCTAGTCAAAGTTCTTCGTCTAATAATGCAGTTACTCCAGTTGCAGCTGTAACAGCAACAACAAAGCAGGCATCATCAACTTCAACAACTAGGACGTCTACAACATTATCCTCATCCCAGTATCCTGTGTCTTCCTCTGGTCGTTGTCCTTACTGTGGGTCTTCAGATGTTAAATATATCATCATGGTTTCAGAAAACACTCAAGACTCAGAACTACCACAGAGTCTGCAGCAACTGCTAAAGAGCAATCATGCTTTTAAAATGGCTAAAGGTGAGATGCATGGGCCATGCAATGATGCAGAGGTGTTACATCTTGACTTAAAAGCATAAGTCAATCTCATCACCACTGACTTTGTCATAGGCCTGTACACTTAGGCTTTCATTTTAGGATAATGCCTTTCCTCGAAAAGCACTGTCAGTATTAATCAGCTAAGGTCATGGTCCGATGGGAACAATACCAGTTGTATACAGTGGGACCCTGAGATCTCTCACATGTTATTTCCATATACATAATACACACAGCTATAAATAATTACTACTGCCAAAAAAAATGCAAAAGGTGTACACTAAGATAACAAGAATTTGTCAAAAAAAATTTTCCCTTATAAAAACTTGAAATGCCTGGTGATTTACATTACAGTCATTGTTAGAAATTAATATTGTTAATCAGTTTTCAGATTGAAAGGTACTGTATACTGCAGGAGAGACCCTGGGAACAAGGTTGTAATTTTGTGATGTTCACGTAAAATTTCTAAAACTCTTCAAGGTTCCACCCTCATGGCTTGTCTGTTTTATTCTACTTTGTCTCTAAGACATGAACTATTTACTGTGCAGAAAGCTTAAATCATTCTTTTATCAAAATGTTTTTCTTGGAGAGGTGTGTGCAAAATAGTGCAATTTTAAAATTAGTCTTATTACAGTATTAGATATTGTATTGGTCCGTTTAAGTGTGATTTGTAACATTGTGTTTCAAAGACATTTACCTTAGTCCAAAGTAGCCACCAAATCTTGCCTGTGTTTTTATGCTGTAATAGACTGAAACTCTATAAATGGCTTATCAGAAATGCTGGCTTGATCTGTGAAACAGCCAATTTTTAGAATTAAAAAACATGTTTGTTGTCACTTGGCTTCTCTATGAAAAGCTCTGAAATCAAGATACATTGATAATCAGATGCTACACTGTACCTAAAGGAACATCCACACTGGGAAACACACAAACTTTTTGTTCCATTTTCTTGTTTGTCCACATGAATATACATCTGCTAGACAAAGTTTTACAAATTAATGGCCTCAAATTGGAATCGTTTACAAAAATGCAAATTTCTTGGAAATGGAGTTATTCTAAGCTCAAAATTGGCAATCGTCTGTTTTCTCCTGTATTGCCCATTAAAATCCAAACATTTTGTATTGTAAAGACACTGGGGCTTTTGCTGTGTGACCTGTTTAGGTTGTTTTCAGGTCTTCATTATTCACAAGTTGGCATAATTTTGAGGTCTTGTGTGGATCATCAGTTCTGGCACAATCCTTATCAAGGTTAAATTATCTGGCTTTTGTTTAGCCTGTACGTACACTGTATAGCAAGCTTTTTCATTTATTTAAGATTTACTGCCCAGAAACTGGGCGAGAGGTAGGGAGCTTTTGCTTCCACCTCTACTGCAAAACGTACTGAAAAGCCTTGTGCACTGGCCAGCTTTGTTTTGATTCCTACAGCCTGCAAAGCTGGTGGTATTGTAGGCACGCAGAGTAAAGAGCAGAAAAACCCTGGGGTTTTCAATAGTCTGCACACCAGTGTGCAGGAAAAATGGATTGGTCGAGGGAGGTAGACAATTCAATCAAATGTTAGATGATCCCTCACATACTTCCCAAGGGACACTTTGCTTTGCATATGACAGACCATTTGTAAAAAATAATGGTGGTTTCCATCACCAATCAATTTTTTAGTTGGGAACGGAATTGAGAATCTACTCTACCTTTCACTACAAATTACCACAGTTATGTTGTCTTTAAACAATAGTTGAAGAGATTTGCAAGGAATCGAAACTGCCCATCCCGCTGAAACTCTAAATAATATCAGCTTTACATTATTGAAATACTCCAGATATATATGACATAAAAAAGTTAATGCTCTCAAAGACATGCTCACTGGAGGGAAAATTTGAACAAAGGCTAAAGAGCGTCGCAACCACAAACCACGAGGGGAGTTTGTGCAGGCCCGTCATTAACTTTTCTTTCAGTTGAGGTGATAAAAGTGGGCGGCCACTCAAAAAAAAACCCTGGTTCTCTTGCAAGCCTTATTTCTTGCAGCTTACACCACTCATTGTTGCACCTTGGCCACTCACTTTCAATGGCTCATCTGCCTCCTGAGTGCCTACAATACCGGTAGCTACACAGGCTATGATTCCCAAGGTGGACATTCAGCACTGTAGAGTAAAGTTTTTTCAAATTTAAACTCAAGGCAACTCAAACATTGACTGCTAATTTTTAAACTTGCACAATGGTTAAAAAAACTCATAAATTCTGAAAGCATTGGTAAACACTACTCTGTAGATGTGAGGGAATGTACAGAGGAAAGTTTTGATTTACCTTGAAGGGATTTTGAGTTGTGACATTTAGATCTGGTTTATTGTCCATGGTTTGGCAATTAATTTTATTTGGAACTAGCAGATGTCACAAATGAAATTAATTATTCACTAAAAAGTCACTTATTTCCAGGCAACCCTTGCTGTACACTAGCTTTAGCCATTGCAGAGAAAAAAATATTTTGTTACGGGTAGTTAAATTTTAAACTGATGCAAATACATAACATTATTTCTTGGGAAAACAGGACAAATGATTCTCCCATACATTCTAAAAAGGTGGTTAATATTAAAATGTTGCAGGTCTTTGAACTACTTTAAAGGAGCACTATCACGGGATTTTTGCTGTTTTGGTTCAATTCTGCCAAAATTACTGCCTTTTACCTGTTATCATGTAAAAAATGCTCCCACAGAATCAGCAAGATAACCTCCAATGAAATTTTAGCAGGGAGAACTAACCATAATAATTTTTTTGGTGATTTTTCAATGCATAGCTTGAAAGGTTGAAAAAACTGGCAAGTTTTTTCAAATTTCAATCCATTTCCATCCTCATCATTTTTGATGGAATACAGGAGTTTATAGTGTCAATGCAGTACTACAGTCTTTGGCAGCAAAAGTAGACCATTATTTTGAGGTTTTCACTGATGCATTGGCAAGCTTTGTAAAGTGATGGTACAGTAACGTGACAGTGCCCCTTTAACTATATTGTACTTTTTAAATGCCCACAGTCAAGTTATCCTGTAAATCTGCTCTTTTTGCTGTGCAGTCAAGATTACTTACCTTTGTTTTTTTCTGTAAATGTTTATTTACAATCTCTGTTCTTGTGTTGACAGCAATATCCTAATTTACTCTGATCCCCTGTTATTTTATCTGTGTCAGGTGACAGTGAGCCACCTTCATTCCAGTGTCAGAAGTGCCAATATGGCTTTAATCTAAACTGGTCGAAAACAAACCTTGAGCTCATATTTGGACTGCCCCCTGCTACATCATCAGCTACATCACCAGCTGTTACCTCATACACTTCAACAACCTCTACAGTATACCAGACAGCATACACACCCTACCCACACTACCCCCCACCAAGTGTGCCACCACCAGGGTACCCACCCCCTGTCAGGGTACCTCCCCCAGTTCCTGCTGTACCTTATCATGGGTAAGTGAAATGAATGACCCAGACGTTTGACTGCTTCTGTTACAGAGTACTTTTCAGTACTAATCAAAGACAAATCTTTAATGCATATTTTGGCCTGATCTGTGCGATTTTCAGTTTACTGAGATTGAAAGACAAAATGAAAGGGTTGATTGCATAGTAAGATGATGATATTAATTTATTTTTTCTTTTTCTTCTCATCAGTGCTGCATCCACATATCCTGGTTATTATGGGTATTATTATCCTCCACCAGTTGGTTCATATTCTCCTTATGCGCCACCTGGCATACCACCCCCTGGCATACCTTACCCTGGCTTGCCACCCCCAGGAATACCTCCACATGGTATACCCCATGGAGTACCACTTCCTGGGATACCACCTCCTGGGTTACCTCCCCCAAGAGTACCACTCCCTGGGATTCCCCCACCTGGGATACCACCCCCTGGTGTGCCTCCTCCTGGCTACCTCCCTCCAGCTGTTCCTTCACCAGGTGTGCAAGCCTGGGGAAGCTACCCTCAGTCCCAGGCCACATACCAAACCCCTTCCTATTACCCACCTCCTCCAGCTAGAGGTTACCTCCCTCCTCCTGGAGGAAGACCCTATTACCCGCCCCAGCAACAACTCAGACACCCCAGGCCTGGCGGACCTCACCCATGGTACAGAACTCCCACCCATGTAGCAGTCTCCAGTGCAGCAGCAGGTCCCGCAGTCTCACCCCAACAAGGCACTGGTGCACCGCAGACTGGGGAAGGTGAAATTGGCGAGAAAGCAGCAGCACGGTTTGAGATGGTGTTGAATCAGATTGACCAAGCAAAGGCTCGTGTTCGTCATGAGAAAGAGCAGATGGTGGAGTTCCAGAAAGCAGTTCATGGAAATCAGTTGTATCATCAGCAGCAGCACAGCGAGGAACCAAATGCTCTGACAGACGAGGGCCAAAAAATGGCAGATTACGATGAAAAGCCTCCTGGGGATGATGATATAGGTGATGCTTCCATGCTGCTTCGATGTAGTGGGTGGAGAAATGTAGTCGTGTGCACACGAAAAATTATTGGATCAACTCTTACCTGGAACTGTAATGTTTTTTGCTGTGTGACTTGTCGAATCTACTCCCTGGAACTTTATATTGCTTTCAAAAGAATAAATACAGTATGTAGTTTCAATATGAAATGTGTAGCTTGCTTTCTTGCTAAAACCACTTTGAGCTTGGTTTCAGGAGAAAGTTTCAGCTAACATAAAGCGAAGCGTAAGTGCTAATGGTAGACATTCAACTGGCGATTTGTGTGAACTGAACGTTTTAACCTTAACAGTTACTTAAAACCTTGTATTTTGATTATGATTGTTTGATTTGTTTTCGTTATACCTTGGATTACCCACACATTTTATAAATCTATGATATCGATCACACTAACTTGCAGAATGCCCCTCTTTCCTTTTCAGGATTTGGCTCTAGCGTTGTCATATCCGAGTCATCAGAGACGACAGCTAAAGAAGAATCTTTGGTTTCACCTTCACAAATGACGCCCGCCGATGTTAGTGTACCCACAGAGTTGGCCGCACGTGATAGTGACGTGACCTCTGGTAGCCAATATGACACAGCAACACTCGAGACCGAAGCTGGTACACGTGATGTGGCAGAGAGTGCTGTCACTGAAGATGACGGTGATTCCAAAGAAGATCAGAATGTTGGTGGTAACGACACTGTACCAGAAACGATAGAAACGGCTCCAGACACAACAGTTCCTGTTCGAGGAGGGCGCAGAGGACGCTCCAAGAAGCAAAACAAACTATTGAGTCCACCTACTGCGACGTCCTCGCGGCAAACACGTCGATCACGCAAGTCTAAACCCGCCCCCGTTTTAGAGGACACCGATTCTACTGCCACTGAAGAAGAAGTTGTAACAGTTGCAGGAAAGTTCAAAAGACCCCGTAAAACAAAACCAATCAGAAGAGAAGCGGAACAGCTGGACACCAGCGAAGACCAAGATGAAGACGCGCAAAAAGGGGTGGACTCGAGCGACATTGAGATGGGAGAGTCATCAGAGGTGCTGAGCCAGAGCAGTGCTGTACCTCAGACCGAAAGTGACACCACACATGATGTGCCCAGTGAAAGTTTACCTTCCTCATCAGAACCAGAGGGTCCTGATGCTGGCCAAGTGCGCCAGCAGCGAGGGAGACAAGCACGGGCAAGGAAAAGAAAGCAGGAAACAGCCGTCGCTGCACCTCCCATCAGAAAATCACGTCGAATGGTATCAGAAGAACAACTAGATGACGGCAAAGAAGATGTGGAAGTCAGGGATATGGTGGAGGAAAGTGCGGTTATTGATGTCCAAGAGGAAGGTACAGAGACTACTGTAACAAGAACGAGGGCGGGGAGGACACGTACGGGTACTTCAGGTGGCGTGGCCAAGCAGCTTGAGGCTGGTAAGAGCGCTATGGACACAGCTAAGTTAAATGAAGGAAGGAACATGGAAGCACATCCTCATGACTCCGAGGAACCCACAGAAGTGCCTGATAAACAGGAAGGTAAGATCCACTCCAGGCGCCTGACACGAAAAGCTCAGCACATGTCACATGAACCAGAAACAGCCAGTCAAGAAACTAACGTATCTACGATCCAAAAGCAAGAGGATGAAGCTTTAGAAGCCGAGGCGATTACGAGCAATCGCCGAACTCGCAAGTCGGCTCCGAGAAATCGCCGAACACGAAAGTCTGCACAGCTGTCCTCTCAAGAATCTGAAATGTCAGACACTGAACAGCATCCAAATAGCGATCAAACGCAAAAGAATGACCTATCACAGCACGGGAACAGCCAGCCAGAAGAAAAAGAAATCAACTTAGATACATCTGTCGGAGAACAAGACGTGAAGGTTGGTCGTCTGACAAGGAAGACTCGAAAATCCTCGGCATCCAAGGAAGATTCAACGAAGAGTTCGACCGACACACCCGCCCCGGAGGAAGAGGAACTCTCATCTCGAGCACAAAAATCTCGGAAATCGTCGGCTTCAAGCGAAGTCACGACAAAGGAGGATGTTCAATTGTTGGCCGAACCCAACACCCCGGAAGAAAGTCTTTCTTCTCGAAAAAAGGCTACACCAGGAACGCAGGAGAGCAGTGATTTGTCACCGCCTGAGTCTGGTGGCTTGACAGCTCAAGATGATGCGGAGGAAAAAGTTCCCGTGACTCCTCGTGGAAGAGCGTCTAAGAAAATTGCAGCAGTAAAACCTCCAGAAACTGCTACTAAAAGAGTTACTAGGGCACGACAGAAAAAGTAATATAAAAAATACTTAAAGTTGTTTTCTTAGGAGATAGACTGTTTTGAGATAAGAAAAGAACATTATTATATATTCAGTTTCCGGCCTCTGTACATATCAACAAATGGCCCGTCACGTGTTGTTGTTTTCTGAAAGTAGTTCGGTTTTACGATGGTTAAGAATGTACACTCGATTGTTCCGTTTTCGTTCAAAGAACAAAGCAGAGGAAAACTTGTTTTGTTTAATTATCGCGGTAAAAAATATCCTTTCATGTACAAAAGTTAAACTACCGAAATGTTGCACGCGTTTGCTCTGTCCGGCAACAAGGTAGAAGAACTAACTGGACCATTTTTTCCAGAGATGATTGTTTTGCTTCTTTATAAAAAGAAATGAGAAGTTGTTGATAAGCTGGTGTGTGATTATGACTTTATAGGAACAGTTCTTTGATGGCCTTTGTCAAGGGCTCACCCGGTCATGAGAAGGTTATGGACGGTCGTGGAATTTCCGGCCTGGGGGTGGGGGTGGGTTACAGATGCAATGGTCGAAAAGTAGAGAAATATGGCTATTCTAATTCCCATTTAGGAATACGTGACTTCGTCCGCCCCAACATAGATTTTCTGCCTTTTAATTCTCATACGGACCCTTGTGTTTTCCCCCATGTTTCCGCGATTACTCGGTGTGCTCTGACGACCTTTCGAAGTTTCGATTCGCTTAGAACATGTACAATTTAAACTGGACACGGGACTGGAATCAAAGTTCTACAACTCCGCAATGTCTTAGGTTCTCAGTGAACTAAAGTCTGTTTTTGAGTCTTGCTGAAACAAAAAAAATTGTGAGTAAAGAGAATAAGCCAGTTTCGAACTGTGGGAGAACAAGAGAACCAAGTCGAGGTCCAGGGGAATAATTTGCATTTTCCTTTGTCAGAAACAAAGGAAGATGCAAATTGTTCCCCTGAACCTCGACTCTGCTTTTTTGCTCTGCCACAATTCTAAACTAGCCCACTGAGGATTGGACGAGAGAGCCTGTAGCTTTCCAGACGCGGTCTATGGCTATAATACAACACAAACACTACCACCAGCCCTGCTAACAAAACAAGCTACAGGTCATAGGGGCCGATGAAAATAGAGGTCTGGAAGAGAGACAGGATCACTCGGTTAGACGCCTAGAAAACGTGTCCAAGGGTGGAGTGGATGCTAAATGCTGGCCACGTAAAAGAACCAACAGGATCAATACGTATAGTCAATGAATAAACACCGAATCTGAAATGCGAGAGAACATTTTTTGTCATTCATAGGCTGAGAGCTCAAAAATGCGGCCAAACTTCTGCAGGTTTTACATTCAACTCTCTCTAAGACGGACACCATCGGGACCGGCCTCAGCTGTCCGTCTTAGAGAGGTGCCGGCTTATAGAGAGTCGACGTAACATGACCCCAGGAATTTTAAGATAATGCTGAACCTGTGCACAGTGAATACAGATCTGTTATTTACTTGAACGAAACCTACAAACTAGAACAAAAACATATTTATAAAATTGAATCTCTTGTCGTATTACAATCAATAGTTAACGGGTTAACTAGAGTCCAAACAGTGAACAGAACATTCCAGATTTTGGAAATCGGCTCGAGTACTGTAACATGCACGGTGACTGGAAAGAGAGTAAATCGAGGTGGTGGTTATGGTCTAGAAGTGCCTTGCCAGTATTCATTTAAGGGGAACTCGCTAGCTGTGAAATGGCTAAGTGAAAGCATTGCGAAAGAAAGAAATATAGTTGAGGACGCTTTGGCAAGGAATCCAGAAAGAAAAACCGGCAGCAAGAGGAAGCAGCAAGGGAATAACAGTGGGGAAAGCTGTAGTTCAGCCAAGAAACTTTCAAATTTACATTGTGGCTGACGAAGTTCGGTTGATCCGAACGAAATATCCCACTTTTAAGTCTTTTAATTGCGCTCTGAGTACAGGAAATTTTTTATATTTTTTATGCTTTAAAATCATGATTCCAGAGCAGGAAAACAATATTTTTGATTCTAAGAAAATAACTGTTTTAGATTACAATACAATTCGGTTGTCACCTCCAAGTTATTTTTTGAATGGGACAATGATGATTTTAATTTTAACTTTACTGTATGTATTACGCCGACAAGATAATAGCTGTCAATTAAACGTCTGGTGTTAAAAAGAGTCACGTACAAGAATTTTTCTTCCCTAAATCGTAATTTGCGGTTAAGCACCTTACAAGTGTCCTTTGACGATTTCAAAGTGTCCGTTGTCCGTCTTATGGAGGTGTCCGTCTAATAGAGAGTTTGGTTATAGTAAAATGACTGAGAAACGGCCGGGACCAGTACCAGGTTTCCGTTAAGAGAGAGTTGACTGTAGTACCAACAACGATCAATAGTTTGCGATTTTATTGTTGATACAACCATCACTATCAATATTCACCTTCAAGACGGCCATAAACGCATTCAATAATTTTGAAGCATGTACATTGTTTTTTTTTCTAATTTAGATTCCAACCATTTCCTTCACAAGTGATTTTGTCACTGAATGATAAAATGCCTGATATTTTCTTTGTTACCAACCGATGATCGTTCTAAAATACACAACATTCGCGTTATCCCGTTGTAAATTAACGAAAAACCTTGTCCAACTTTTTACCTTGAAGCGGATGACCTTCTTGAAACAGATTGATATTGTGTTCAGTTGAAAACAAGTCGAAGACACAAAAACTAATTTACACTTTGTGGTTGTTTTTAATTGCTTTTTTTACAATTAGGCTTCATTTTACAGTATTTTTCAACCAAAAAACAATTTAACCTTCTTTCAGCATCAGAAAATCTGCGATGACAAAAAAGTGTCGAGGAAAGAAGATAAAGTGACTCCTCCATGTTTGGTGGCATGGCAGCTGATGTAATAAGCTACAATGAAGATACTAGTCAATTTAAGTGTCACTTAAAGTGGTGAGAGCGCTCGCCTTCCACCAATGTGTCCCGGGTTCGATTCCCGGACCCGAGGCCCGTTTCTCGAAAGTCCCGAAAAGCAATTTGTAAAACTGCAATTCCGCCGAACTAAAAGCTGTCAATTTAGTATGTTTTCAAAGTGAGAAAGAGCAGCGTTATTGCAAGATTTGATGACTAAAGTGGTCTTCGTTTTAAAGATACAGTGGGAATCATGGTACCCGAAATAGGCCCGAAACGTTTTGGGGCTTTCAAGAACGCACGCCCGGCCGGTGTCATGCGAGCTGAGTTTGTTGGTTCTCTTCTCTGCTCCGACACGCTCGCAGCTTTAAATCTTAACCGTGTATAAATAAAGTTTCTTTACCTTTTTTTAGTCAACTTGAATTAAGGACAGTCAATTTATACCCCATGAGTTAACTCGACTGTTTACAAAAAAATCGCAGTTTTCTTTGTGCTTTCTCCTCTGTATCATTGTATTTGTCGGGTTTGTTAGATACATTTTGTGGCCTCGTATTCCGCTGTTCATGGAGTTGCAGGTTACTTTGGCTGTACTTCATAAGATCGTAAAAAGTTCTGTTTTGTTCAATGCAAATACTTCGTTATAGCTTCTTTACGCGTTCAGAATTTACAGAACTTACTTTTAACATAAGTTTCACTGGCGCTAATCGTCTGAAACCCGCTTCTGCGACAGCAGTCGAAGCAACTGTTTTACAACATCGCTGAAACCAAAGCGTTACATAAAATCTTCTATTATCTTTCCTTTGCAGTGTGCAACTGAGAACATCACGCGATCTGTTTATATCTGTTTCTCTCGCTGGTCTTGAATGAATCCAGGATCCCCGTTCAACAGTGTTGAGTTTCTGTTCAACTGAAGTGATGGCCTTTTCGTTTTCTCTCCTCCTCCCTTACTCGTGATCTTGTGCTGTATCTCCAGGACAATTGTCTGCCATGTCTTGATCATCTGATGAGAAAGTACAACAGAGATATTACCAACTCCGTAGACCATTCTGTTGGGAGTACAACAATACAACGGGAAATTGATTGAAAAAAGCAGTTTTGAAGGTTTCAGGAGGAATGCGTGAAACGCAAATTTTATGTTAGAGACCCGGTAGATAACCATCACAATGTTAAAACGGTACACCTTCTCATACTCAGTGAAATAAAAATTGTAACACTATTGCATTGTATTGCACCTATCACAAGTCAATACCGTCTCGATTATCAGTGAGAATAACTATAAATAGTCACCCCTACCCCACTCTTATCCCAGCCCCATGTCATCCACTGAGGAGGCATAATTAACATAAGCTACATAGTTTCCTTTAGGGCTTCTCGCCATTGTTACCACTATTACTTCTATCTTTTTTGTTTTCATTATAATAATATTATTTGTGGTGTGGCAAAATTAAAAAATAATAATAAAATAAAATCCATCAGACCCTCACCACCATTATCACAGAGCAAGGATGAAGAGGTTTATGGTTTCTAAAGGAAAGTTCTTTATTGCTGCATTGGTGGAGGAATGGAAATTAAATGTTGGGTATTTAAGTGATGACAGTCTGTTGTAATGGATAAATTGTTTCAGACAAAGCAGATTCAATAAGAGCTGCTTTGGCAGTTATGAAAACATCATTTAATCATTGTCCGCTGTCCCAGATGACCCCCCAATCACTTGCTTGCACCAAATTTCTTAGGTTGTAAAGTGAGGTACCCTGTGGTTTGTTCAATGTGATTCTTACCATCAAACTTGGTCCCACACCAAATACAGTACTGATGAGTTCTTCGCAGGTACATGGTCAGGTGAACAAGCTTTTCTGGTGGCTAAAATACAAAAAACAAAAACATGTAACTGGATTTCAGTCTGAATGAAAGAGTTCTATTTATCCCCATTAGGTTCAAGGATATGGTAAACCCTTTACGAAACCAAAATAGCTGGATCATATCTACAATTATCACTACTTCATCTAAAGGCCCCTTTAAAAGGATTCACATTTCACCAACATCTGTTAAACAAAACTTGCACAACTCTGTGGATGAGTAGTTTCTGCTAATATGGTTAGTGTTGCACCCAGTTGTGAAAATGCTAGTCAAACATGCTGGGCCATTACATAGAAGAAATTCATGGAAAAGGCACCAAAAAATCTTGTAACCTTTTCTCTTGGGGCGGAGGTGGGGGGGGGGGAGGAGCAGAAAATGCCACTAGTTAATGACTAGTTGAAGAATAGTCCTCTCCCTCCCATCCATTCCCAGAGCAGAAAATGCCACTAGTTAATGACTAGTTGAAGAATAGTCCTCTCCTTCCCATCCATTCCCAGCACAGAGGAGTTGGAAAATATTTTGATGACAAACCTCTGGTTCTTCATCTTCCTCTGCTTCATCGTTGTCATCTTTTTCATTTTCCTCCTCCTCATCATCATTATCATCTTTTAACTCAGGCCAAAACCACTTTTCAACGCATAGTAAATCCTACAAATGCAATGATAGCAGTAGAAGTGAATGTGATTTAAACATATTTTAACTCAGTCTAGTAAGACTTGACCAGTCCTTGATCTTTACACCTGTGTCAATTATACCACATCTACCTTTTCAACTGTAAATGAAGCAACATGTTTTCATTAATCTCAAATTAGACATTCAAATTCATAGGGTTAAAGCTTCAGGACATTTCAGGGTTAAAGTTTTAAATAAACAATGTACTTATTTATTTCACCAAAATTTACAGCTGGGATGAACTGATTTCATGTATCAACATTTTGACACCCTTTTAATAAATGAAAATAAAGTTAATAAATAAAATGCCTTATAATATATTAATAGAAATAATTTGTTGCATTTCTTAAGAAAAAATGCAAAAGCTAGTTGGTGCAATTTACCTTTGATTTGTCTAACTGCTCACAGGCCTTCTGACTTTTGTACAAATCACTGGCTGTTTGTCGTTCGGCAAACTTGCCACTCATGTGCCGTCTAAAGCTTTCTCTCTGATTCTGTTCAATCTTCATCCTTTTCTTTGCGATTTCATTCTTAAGTACCTCCTTCACTTCTCTCTGCCTCTTTAACAGCATATCACGACCAAAACCTCCACGATCTAAACAAGGACAGAAGTCCATTTGCACCACTGTCAGCTCCTTGCATAAACTACAGGGCCACTTATTTCCAAGCCACCGAACAAGAGGTAGAGACAGGGGAGCAGTGGCCCAGGAGAATAGGGGCAGGAGGATTCTGGGAGGCAGGAAAGACAAGGACAGGAAGAGGGAGTTCTAACCATGAGGGAGGTAGGAGAACGGGGTGTGGGAAGCAGGAGGTTTTGACCCCCCTTCCCCCCAAATAATGTGAATACTACATGCAATATAATATGACTCATTCTTCAGGAGCAGCAGACACTTATAAATGAGGTGCACCAACTTTGGCCCTGTATTCTCCAGTTTAACCCCACTTTGTCTTGAAACAATGAAACTCTTTGATTGGGCCATTTGCTATATCATGAATTCTGTACTGTAGTGCTTCCGCATATTGTACCAGTCACAAATGAGCAAAGCAGTAACATCAAAAAATATAAACCCATTTGGTACCAAAATCATACTTTTACTGCTTTTAGTCTGTTATTAGTTGAACACTTCATAACTAGTTATATGACAGACCTGTCTTTATGGCCAATGGTATTGGCTCTGCCCTGCCAGTTCCTAAAAATGAAAACCAAAAACAGACAAGGAAGTTAAAACACTGTTATTTCTGATTTTGACCCAAAACTATTATAGGCTTGCCCCTCTTTGCCGCAGTTGTGGCCCTGGGGGGTTACTCGGGATTTCGAGTGACAGGATGATCGAATGGAGCCAAAAGTCAAGACCCAAAAAAATCCCTAGGGCTTCCAGCAAAACCCAAAAAAATCCCTGGACCAAAAATTAACCAGCAAAAAATCCCATGCCGATTTTGTGGCCCTTAAAAGTTCCAGAAAGGGGTAATGCTATATCACAAAGAATACCCCCAAAAAATTACTACTCAAATCAAGCTACCCAAAAAAATACTTCCCAAATTTTCGTACCCAAAAAAATCCCGGAATTGAAAATTTGAAACCCCAAAAAATCCTTCAATCATCCCTGTCACTTGAAATCCCGAGTACCCCCCCTGGGAGTTGTGGACGGAGGTTTCAAAACGCATGTTCCTTGAATTGTTGTTTGAGGTGTGTCATTTGATCATGTGCTAAAAGCATCATGTGTTGCTTCGGTCGCTAAGAAACCATGGCACATGCTCCACACAGACCATTTTAAAACATAGCAGAGGTCTGTTTTCTCCTGCACACTGAATACAAGGAAAAGAGGCCTCTGTTAGCATGGAACCCCTCCTCCTCACTTTCTTAAATGGTAGGGATACAAGGAAGAAGGAATACCTGTTTCCATTGTCACTTGATTTGCAATCTTTTAAGCTTCAACTGACACCGGCATCAGTTCATGTAGGAGAACAGTCTATTTTCCATAAGTCCCTTCCAGTTATTTCTATCTCCTTGTGCTTGCAATGTTCTTTTTATGTGCATAACCCAAAGTATACAGTTCATTTTAAGAAAAACTTAATAAGCGCCCGGGTGTCTCTAAAATGAAGTACTCTAAAACGAAGACCCTAAGACCCCAAAAACTCTAAAACAAAGACCTCCTCATTTTCTAAGCATATTTTACCTGTAGTGAAGTTTTGCTCCTTCTTTATCCAGCCAATTTTGTTCATATTGGTGTCGATGTTTTATCCGCCATCTTGAGATGAGTAACCAGGCTCCCACACTTGGCTGGAAGTTAGGCTACCTACCGATTTGCTCCCTTCAATCATGTAGAGGAAGAGAGAGTGCATGCTTTGCCGTGTTTTCCTGGCACAGTTTGGCAAGTGATCGTTCGTCGATTTTGGGATCTTTTCTGTGTTTTCTCTGTTCTGTCCATGAATCATATGTTTCATCGGACCAGCCATGGATTGGTGAACGAATCAAACGTGATTTAATTTGATTTAATTCCAACATCTTGGTAGTGATTCATTTGCTTGTAATAGTTTGCCTAGTAATGATTTCTTAGCATAGGCATTCACGTGGGAAAATTCTCTTGGGACTGATCAGACAGAAAAGGCCTCAGAAATGTAGACTAATGGCCTTAATACAAGCAAAATCTGAACGAAAGACGACAGTTTTCAAACTTAAAAGTGTAAAACATAGATCTTGAAATCTTTTGTACATATTGTGGCCAGCAAGTCCAGCCTCAAGCACAAGATGCTTGGCGGCGCCGTTCTTTGAGTGGCATGGCAGATAAAACATCGACACCAATATGAACAAAATTGGCCAGATAATAAAGGAGCAAACTTCACTAAAGGTAAAAAATGCTTAGATAATTAGGGGGTCTTCGTTTTAGAGTTTTTGGGGTCTTAGGGTCTTCGTTTTAGAGGTCTTCGTTTTAGAGACACCCTAAGCGCCCTCCTTTGAATAAGCGCCTCCTCTTTGGCGGAAATTTTAACTAAGAGCCCAGGCGCTTATTCGAAAAGATATGGTAGATCAAACAGGAAAACCATTTGAATATAGAGTGAAGACAGGTGTCTAAATGGTCAAACAAGTTCTTTAATAAACACGATGTTGGATGAAAATGTTTGATCGTTTAGCAGTGAGCAGCGTTCTTGAAATTGGACTTGAAATTGAATCAACAACCATTCAAAGTGGCCAAGGGAAATCAATGTGTGAATAATCTCACCATCCTTGCCTAGACCCATTCCATGCTTGAATCCCATTTTCTGCAGCATAGCAAATCCCTTGTTGCTACTGTCCAGTGCACTCGCCAGACCCTGCTCTCTGTGCTCAGTCTCTCGTAATCGCATTGGTTTCACTTTATTTCGTTCATTTAGCTCTTTTTGTTTCATTTCTCTCTTATACTTCTTCGCTATCTTATCTGGAACTAATCCGGGGGCATTCTCAGCTGTACCAAGAAGAAATTTATCCGACATGTAATCTTCTTCATCTTCGTCCGCCATCTTGAAATTTCGGAATCTTTCGTTACCAGGCCTATTCAGCTGCGTTGGACAGCAACACACGACGAGGCTTCTGTACATTATACTAGCTTTAGCATTGAGCATTCTTCGTGCATTTAGTGGCATTTTCCCGGAAAATTTTTTTTGTCGAGAAACTAAGAAAGAAATTATTGTTTTTAGAGAAAATGAAGACTAAAACTCAAAATTCAAAGATAATTTCGAGGATTATGATTATGTCACGGAAATAAATAGCAAGAGAAAACAATGCGTAACTGGTTCTATCTTCTATGCTACTGCGCTGGACTGATATTCCCTGCTGTTGTTGCCACAGAATGCAAGGACAGAAATGGTTTGTTGTCTGAAAAGTTCGAGCCCTGCACTGAGCTATATATTGAAAAACATCGTGAAAATATATTATTGTTTGCTCTCTCATGTAAACGTCACTTGATATCTTCCTGTTCGTGGTGTTGACACAGTTTTGTTCTGAAAAGCAAACTCCTCAGACAGTGCTTCATAAATTCCGCTCAGTGCTCGACAGTCTAATTCTGAATATGCATGCGCGTAAATTGCATTTGTTTTTCACGGTGTTCCGGCTAACCAGACAGGCTCTCTTCAGTTTTTAGATCTTCCTTAATGGTATCATAAATTTTAATTCAAGCCTTGAGAGTTTCCCAATATGTGGTAGGAAATGACATAGAACCCCTTCTTCCGGCTTCATCCCCATGTGAGCTTGTTAAAGAGTTTGCCGAACCGTGCACCCAGATCAGAGCAAATTACTTCATTATCGACTGCTTTGTTCTCTTCTATTTTGTATTTTCCGCATTTGAAGACCTCTCGGCTTTCAACAGTCCTTGATAGACTTACCATGTTTTGAACAATCGCCGTAATTTTTTTAATAAGCTTTACCTGTGTGTGGTCACAATTATCAAGGTCGGATGAAGGGTCATATAAAAAATGCGAAGCCACTGCTCAAGTTAATAATTGGCCTGATGGGAATCATTACGTAACTGACCCTATAACAGCGAAATGCAAATTTGTATGCTTGAAGAATTTTGTTTGTTGGGCTTCGGTGGTCGCTTAATTTTGGTTGCCACCCATTTACACGCCTTCAGCTGTACCAGAAAGTGCTTTGCGCTTAGCAGTTATTCTGTATTCTTGCGTTGTGCGGAATATTGACATTCCCTTGTTGAGAGTTCCGGGCATCGACGGACATCGCAGATCAGATTACTTGTGACCTTGTAATAATATGACTTGGAACAGAGCGGCATTTGCAACGTTCGGGCAGCGGAACCCTTCGGTGCGATTTTAGCTAAAACCTGTTCTTAAAATTTGGAGCTGGGCTTTGGCTTCTTTACGGGGATATTCTTAGGTAAGCGTATTTGGTATGTTTATGCCACGAAGACTCGCCGAGTTGTATTGAAAACCCATGCATTCGTGTAACCTCATCCTGCATACAGTTTTGAATTTTAAATTTTGAATTAATCAAGGTATCACCGTGAGAGCTATTCGCTGCAATTTGTTATTGTTGCATGTGACTGACAAGTCAATCGGCAATATGTACGTTCTTGGACATGAGTGAAAGAAAAGATCTTTCATTGGGGCTCTTTCATTGCACTCTTCAGCAAATGCCAGTTGATTCGCAAACCAGCATAGGAGTGGATTGATTCTATATTTATTCTCTGTGTGAATCAGTACGTGATGGGTTCCAATTAGAACGGAAATAGTGGTCTGCACTGCTGAGGGGTTCTGTTTCTAAACAAATCCGGGATTTTACTGAGTTTTATTTCATCGGTACTGTTGATCTTATCCCATACAGTATATACTTTTACCTGAGTAAATACGAACGAATAATAATAATGCAAATTATTGTAATGTCAGAAATCATGTAAATTTTGTAGATTGCTTTGCACTCGGGTATTTTTTTAGTTCGAAAAAATAGATCAAAACGAATGTGTCAGCCCCTTGAGAGTACCTCCTGCCGATAAGAAAATTGTTTAAAATAGGCCTTTCAATTTTCAATATGTGAAACCACTCCGTAAAATTATTGTTATCCCCTGGAATAACCAATTGTGGTTTGATATGTTTCGACAAGGTGGCTATCCGGTTTGTGGGCCATAGCACCATCCCACTGAGCATATTATAAAAAGTCGTCGTTCTTCTCTACTACGAGCACGTAGTTTTTTCCAAAGAAAAATACACGTATCATGGCTCCAGGAGTGAAATCCAAAGGAGGCAGAGTAAGACGGCCGTCTGGGGTGCGCTTGAGAAAAAGGCGCTGGCTTCTAAATGGATTGAAGGCTGACAGGAAATATTCCGGTAAGTCAGATGAGTATGCCGCTTGAAAAACATCCTGTATACGCTGTGTGGGTAAAGAAAACCCAGTGGACTTGAAAAGTATGGATGGTTTTTTTAAAAAAATAGTGAGAAGGAGCAGTGAGGGGAGCAGGGTTGGCGCAGGGTTGGAGCAGTGAGGGGAGCAGGGTTGGCGCAGTGGTGAGAGCGCTCGCCTTCCACCAATGTGGCCTGGGTTCGATTCCCGGACTCGGCGTAGTTTGTTGGTTCTCTACTCTGCTCCCAGAGGTTTTTCTCCGGGTACTCCGGTTTTCCCCTCTCCCCAAAAAACCAACATTTGATTTGATTTGATTTAATTTGATTTATCAGGGCCACAAGTTTATTAGCCTGTGGCTATTACGTGCTACCCTGGATAAATAAAGTCTTTATTATTATATTATATTATATATATATAATCACCAGTAATTAAACCATTAAGGCATAAAATACCTACCAAAAATTTGTCTAAAATTTCTGATCCTGCATTTCTTACTATTCATGCCTCCGCCCCGCCTAATTCGTCTTCCATACCAGGGAAAAAAGATGACTCCCAGTAAGAAACCCTGTCGCCTGCTCAAACCCCGGGGCTCAAACTACCCACTCTCCGTCATCATTTCTCCAGACTTTTATGTCGCTGTGGAGTTCAGTTAAAACAAAAACAATATTTACAGCGGCTTGAGCGCAGTTTTTACTATTCTCCTATCTCCCCACGTGTCTTTTCATGCTTAGAAATAAATCTGAAGCATCCTTTGATCTATTTCAACGTAGGCTGTTAACCCCAAACCCCTTTTACCTCTGTAAATGATACCGAAAGCAACATGTTAATCAGTCGTGGTGCATTAGCTCGTCATGACCTTAGATAACTCGCTACTGTAATTTTCTTGTGTTTTGGCGGCTCCAAATAGCCTGACCATCGCCCAAACGTTTCCTTACGTAAGCAACTTGGAAGATAGGAACGCGCGAGGGGTGCCCACTTTTGTACAATTCAAAGAGGTTTAAATCAAAGTGTGAACATCGTGACTATGTGTCTTGTGAGCGTCAAGAGAATCAGACATGATTTGATGCTCTGGTTTCGAGAGAATATATGCAGAAAAGGACAGTGATACCCTAGTTATTAAAAAGTGAGGGAATCGAGCATTCATGGCGTACAATCTCTTCTTTAAAGTAAACTGTTCATCTATCACAGCTGCCCGAACGATGATCCATTTAATTAAAGAGTTTTGTAATCTTACAAAAAATCACGCACAATGACATGAGATTTGACTTTACCTTGGCCCTGGATAATATTGCGTTTTTCTGCATGTTAGTCACTTATTCAGCACGTGCTATGTCAAAGATCGGATAACTGTGATGGAGCATTTGAAAAATCTTCGGTTTTTCTCTCTGTGTCAATCATAAAGACCACAACCAACACCGTTCTTTCTCATTTCATTGGCATTGATAAAAGTAGGTGATCGGTTCATCCAGTATCAACAAAAACATAACCGAGTAGATAGATAATCATCATTCGAAGAAGTCAGTAATCACTTTTCGGTTTACCGTTACCCTGAATGTTACAAACGACATATATCATCCTTTTCAACTCTAGATAACGCTCACTAAACGGGGCGACTGGTTCAAAAAAACAATAAACAAAGAATGAAAACAATGGAAACTGGACCTAAAACAATAGAGGTGCAGCCCTACTGCACTAAACAGCCGTAGCTGATTATTTCTCGTGATTGCGTAATCAAATCAATTTTCATGGAGGTCAGGTGTCATGTTACCAGTGAAGGATTTGACAAGTACGGCTAAAAAATGTTTTAATTTGACCTTGGTTAAGCTCCTGTAAGCTCTCTCTGACCAAGCCTCAAAATACTCCATTCGTAAACGACTCCACCTAGGATCTGAAAACGCTCTCACTGACAATGCACTAAAGTGCATGAAGGAAGGCGAGTGAACACGGTCGGCTACGCGAGATTCTAGAAACTGGTTTCAAACGGGATTCGATGATAATAGTCGCTGAACAGAGATTAGAGGAGCAGTAGTACTATTTACCTCAGATCAAACATGCTCGAAGTGACGGTAAAATTTTGCAAATTAGAAAAGAGAACTGAAGAGCAGGGAGGGGAGAGAGGGGAGAGAAACGGCCTGCGTTTGCTGCGGCTCGTTAGATACAGTTCCCGCGCAAAGCTCAGTTCAAGAAAGAAACTTGCTCACAGTGTACACAGCGATATCCAGAGTGGTCACTCAAAGATTGGCATCAGGAAAAGAAAAATGTCGTTTTGTTTACGGAAATGCTCGATGTATAATTTTCTTGGGATAAAGTTCGAACAAAAAAGACTAAAAATACTTCTCAGTAGACGCTGTCTTGGTAAACTTCCAACTTTTTTTTCTTAAAAACTTGGAGTCAACATTCCGGAACAATGAAACTTGTAGGTGCTACTGATCTAACTTTTTGAACACAGTTCCGTTTAGACAATTGAACAACCACATGCCTTCAGCAGAAACAGAGCAAAACAAAATGAAGAGTATAAAAATGTCATAAGACCCGCCGCAAAACGTAATACCAACGCGAAACGTAATAAACAAATTGGCCCCAATTGTAATAAGCAGTCAACGCAAAATATGGTAAACTAATCCCTGAAAGCATTTATTGAATGATACACAACCATAAATTAACAACAAGAAAATTAACAACTAAAAACTGAAAACTAGCTAGAGATCGTAAATCTGTTCTTGCTTTCCATTGTGCATGCTACGACCACGTGAGTGATTAACGAAATCCCGCAAGTGCATTGTGACGCAGTTGTAATTCGATTAATTTGGACACATTTTCTCCGAAATTAGAACAACGCATGTCATGTTTCTGCCAAAATCATTTAACGCAATATCAAGTAACTCCTGCAAGGTCTCTACCGAGAAGCAAAACACATTTCACACACCCTGTCAGGTTTTCAGTGGATTCGTTGTTGGAAATGGCAAAGATTATTCATGTTGCCGAAGCAGCTAACGAGACCTCAAACGGTGTATACCCAGTGTTTAGTATTCATGAAGGTAGGTTTATTAATTTCTCTGCAATTTAAGTTTCATCAACCGAAATATAATATGTAATAGGTAACACGCTTTGTAAACGTAAGGCATTGTTAACCATATTCTATATGCGTAACGACCACTTGTAGAGTTTTACTCATGTTCTGTTTATTTTTATTTATTTAAATTGTTTACAGAAATAAAATTTTGATAGATGTTCGCTTGTCCTTGGACTACAAAACAAGAAGTATTTTTTTAGGAATGGCCACATTCGCAATATTGTTTTAAGAAAATTTTTTGCAGCATCTGGCCCCAGTTGTTCAAAGGATGGATAGTAATATTCACTGGATAAATCACTCTCCAGTGGATAACTCACTAGCTATTGATAGTGCTTATCTGCTGTATAGTAATTTATCCGGTGGATAGCACTATCCACCTTTTGAACAACCGAGGCCATCTGGTGATGAATTGTAGGAAAAAGGAGGTATACGACTCTTGCGAGGAAGGGACAGCATCTTGAATTCGCAGGGAGTTTCCACATGACAGATTACATATTATATTTTGAAAAAAAATGAAAATGAAGGATGCCGAAATACGTAGCAGAAGAGGTGAAATATAAAAACGTGACGCACACATTTCCCTCGTGCGCACGTGCAGTGCGTGAGCTCAAGTTGAAAAAAAAAAGGGTTGCACTCATTATCTTGTCAAGAAGAAAATAGGAAAGTTCCAGTTAAAATTGTGGGCAATAAAAAACATTGGCTTCTGATCTCACTGTGAACTGTGGACCCAGGTACCTGCAAATCGGATGATTCACACGCTGTGGTGACGTCATATTGAGATCAAAAAACGTATCACAAAGAAATCACAGGAACTCGATTGACATAATTCATCACGATTTTATTAAAAAGTTGTCAACAGGAGGCGGGTCATTAGTAACTATTTCAACCCTCAGGGAAAAAGATAAATGTATTTTTACTCGCTGTCTTAAAGCGTGTTTCTATCTGATGTAAGTGGTTAAAAATTCCAAGGAAGAGGTTAGTTACGTCGAACAATAACCAATATATTTTAAGCCTTCCGAGCCTCCTCCCCCAATAAATGTCAAAAATAAGACAATGAGCACTTTATCCTGACAGGTGAATGATGTTTAACCCTAACAAAGCATAGATTCAGTTCTTTTCAGTAAGAATTTTTTCAGAAAACATTTTTCAAACAACGTGAGTAAAATGCAATAATAAATATTCTTTAAATTTGCTAAAAATAATCATCCTCTTTGTTCTCTTTGGCTGTGTTGTCAACAAGAAGCAATCGATCAGCCCTTAGGCCATGGCGGGAGAGATATTTTAGAGTAACTAGCCACTTGTCTTCTTTCCCCTGGCCCACCTCGATTAGCTTTCGCTACCTGCGGTGCCAGGTCTTTTATCAGTGTATTCTTCGGAAAAATATAATAAAGTTGTCTTGCGAACTGACATAAATGATCCGTGGTCTGTGATGCTGAGGTTGCAATTAACAAATTATTTTTTTTAAGTCTGTCGGTAGTACCATGGGATATAAGTAATATCAAACTCAAGGGCTTAACACGACGCGATTCCAGTGGAATTTCCTTTTCTTTATCGGGCGTCTTTACGGCTTTTTTTACGAATTAATGTTTGTTTTACCGAGAAAGGAGCGGAAGCCCTCTCGCGGCATTGTATAAACGGTAGACATAGTTTGCCGATCCGTGCGCGCTAGCTTGTTGCGGTGACACGTTACACAACAGGGCATATTTAAACGCACCTCTAAGAGGACATGAAAAACTTAGCGAGAATTTTTTATATAGTCGATTCTTTTAAATGACAGAGCACAGCATTAGAGTGAAAACTTAGAGGCTGTGGATGAAAAATCGAAAGACATGGAAGACCACAGCGATTACTTAAGTAACTTAAGTGGTTGACAGAAAAAACTTTGAAAAATAGAAATCAATCATAGGCGGGATTCGAACCCATCACCTTTGTGATAGCCTGCTTGGCAGGCGCCAGAAAGGAGAAGGGAACGGGGAAAGCGCACGCGCGCGGACCGAGGGGAGCTCGTTTCGCGCGCGCTTTTCCCCTTCCCCCCGTCCCCTATCTTGCGTCTGCCGCGCGCGCGTAGGCTACCTTTGCGATAACGGTTTATGCTGCTGAATTGGTTTTCTTCGCTATTCACCAATCCTTTGCTTTACTGAAGCTTAAAAAACATTTCGGAATTGGGAGTGTTCAATTGCTATGGTTAATCTTGGCATGAGCCTGAGCAGTGAGTCGAACTTTACTCGGCCTTGAACTTGACTCATGCTATAGAGTATAATGTGGTCACAAACTGCTGAAGCGGGTCATGCAACAGACGCTGGTCTACTTTCTTTCCATGCGTGACAGAACCACCAACCAACACACTTTGCTTCAAAACATATTTCGCCAGCTTTGCATTCCCGACAAAACCAAATTTATTTCTACGGCAGTAAAAATGACTTTTTGTAGTTTTCTTTGTTAGGATCTTCCATGCATTTAACGAGAAAAAAAATTTTTTTAGGATATTTGTTTCTTTGTATTGCGTGACAAAAAGGGTGTGTTGTTGCATCATATCCGACAAACGTGAAAAACCCGCTTTTTGTGCGGCGTTAACCAATGGGATCGCTAGGATCATCTCAGCTGTCAATCTTCTATTGTTTCAAACATCTTGTTTTGGGCTTCATATGCAAATGTCCAAACATATATTGTGAATAGCAAAGCAAAAAACGACCTTGGCCGAAAATATAAATGATTGCAGTTTCGAGTTGCTGATGGCCACCCAGTCCGACCTACAAAAGAATTATTGAAGCTGTTCTGGCAAAAAAGGGAAGAAGGTCGGGGAGAGCTTTCCTCCGTCATTGCTGGAAGTGGAGCTTGGAGGAAAATATAAATTTAACTAGACTTGTGACAATGGATCTTCCTGCCAAGGCCTACAGGCGGTGCCTATGAAACCAAAAGAGTATTCCTTGGGGTAAATATTTTACCATATAAGAGTCATATAAGAAGCTTTTTTTTTCTTTTTTTCTTTTTGCGTCTCCCGGAAGCACTCGGACAATCTTCGTTCATCCGCCGTATTTCATATCTAACAGCGCTGTTTGAGCGATTGCTGGCCTGATCGAAATCAGCAGCATTACAAAAAGCGAGAAAGCTTTTTTGCTCACTGAGATTGATCTTTTACTGGGTCAGAAAAAATATGCGTTTATTCTGAATTAATGCGGGACTTACCATCATGAAGAAATGAAAACACAATTTTATATAATAACAAGGCAGCCAGCATGCAACATTGTAGATTCTTGTTCACATTAAATCTTCTGCATTTGATTAGACTTTGTACTCTGCCAGCCTTATTTTTTAGGTAAAACGTTACACTCTTGAGAGTTCTTGCCAAAATAAGAAAAAAACAGTTTGTGGTTACGGCGAATCTTATTGGCATCACATTTTGACTAGATTCCCATTTCTCATCAATTCGTGTTCGGTTTGTTGCCGATTTTCTCTGTTCCGAACGCACTGTCACACGATCTTGTTTTTAAAGTTGACGATTTATTTATTGTTCAGTGTACTTCGCGCTATTTTTGTGCCTTGCAAAGCCATCGTGACTTTTATTTTTGTCGCAACGAAAATTGTACGCGGAGAGGCCTTCGCAATTTTATGAATATAGACAATTCCCGCAAAAGTAATTAAAGAGAACACCATCTACCTCAATCAATTCATGTGATAAAGATTTTACAAGGTATTCTTCCTCGCTCATTACATAACAAGGAAACATTT
This sequence comes from Pachyseris speciosa, assembly GCA_016490735.1. Taxonomy (NCBI): domain Eukaryota; kingdom Metazoa; phylum Cnidaria; class Anthozoa; order Scleractinia; family Pachyseridae; genus Pachyseris; species Pachyseris speciosa. The sequence goes on along the minus strand of JAEMWC010000056.1, from coordinate 1,211,109 downwards.
TCCTTTGTACATGGTATTTCTGGAAAACGTTTGCAGATTTAAAACAACGACAAAACAACGCCCGTTAGTTTTGATTCACGGATAGCGGAATTATTACTGGTACCCGTTGCATTGTAATGTAGCCTCTTGATGAGGACTGTTCCCCGTTTCTCTTGAATTTTAGAGCCATTTTTTTTTTATTGCGTTATTTTTTTAAATCCTCTTACACATCAATCAAGATGTAATCGGCTGGTTAACTATGCAATATCCTTTCCAACCCCACTCAGGTCCTTTTTAAGTGTGATTGCAATATGTTGCATGATGTTCAGCGAAGGCTTTTTTTTTTTATTTTTATTTTTTTTAATAAATGCACGAGTACCAAAGTAATAAGTTGGGTTAATTGTTGCGTAACGAAAAGCTATAACTGTCCGGCTTATAGTCAAACCCTAGGGTACTGAGGTTAATTCCTGAAGAAAAAGAGACCCGCTTCGGCGAGGGATTGTAAACTCGGCGTAAATTGACCGCCACAAGTGGATGTTATGAATGTTAGCCTTTAGTCAGAGCTAGAGAAAAGACTGACTCAAAACCAATTTCCTTTGTTCGGTGGTGTTTCACTTTGCGTCGTTAATTCGTTCTCTGGATCCGTTGAACGTGACAAACACAATTGCAACCAAATAATTTTTTTTTTCATTCGTACCGTGCATTGCCTTTGGGGTGTTAATCAGCACGGACTAAAAACAGTGACAATATATATGCGCCTCATTTCAGTTACGTGGAAGGTTGTTCAAGCCTCATAAAAATCGTCGTAAATCAGTCCAATAATACACTTGACTATGAGATGTTAATGATATAAAAGCCAAACAGAATCCTGACTTGATTTTTACCTGGGATTTGATGCGTATTCATCGCATTCGCTCTTTGAAGAAATTAATATATATATATTTATTATTGTATCAGTATCATTAGCATTAACCATTTAAGACCAGAACCGTTAAACCTGATGTTTTATGGGCCTCTAGTGTATTGCTGTCCTTTAGAAACAAGCCTGAAATGAAGTGAATAAATACAGAATGGTTCATAGTAAAGAAAATGGAGACCATTTTGGAGGTGAAACTCAACAAAGCGAAGGAAAAAATGATTTCGTTTACTTGAATCTAAGCTGATATCGAGGTTGAGACAGCGAAGTATATTTTTACTAAGCAAATCTACTTAAAATCTCCTTCTAAACTGTAACTGTGTTTGCAATTTTTCCACAGCTCCCTCGTTGCCATCACAAATCGATCCCAGCATGCACTCCACCAACAACAGCAAATCCGCTGAGCGCGAGTCATTCATACCGCCAGAGGATGGAATGGTTGGAGTCAGCTTGGAAGATCCCTGGGTTAGAAGGGAAGATGTCGACTATAAGAGGCGTGTACGGGGCTATGGCAAGCGTGAAGGTAATCTGACATATAATGTTTTCATTAAACAGACCGTTGTGTTGTTTGGTAGATAAATCCTTTTCAAGTGAGTGGTATGTCGCGGGATACTGCGCAAAGACGAAACATTGTCCAAAATATAATTCCTTGGCTGGGTCTTGGTTGAGTAACAAGGATAGTTTCCAGGGCAGTGATTAAAATTTTTAGGACAATCGTTGGGATTTGCACTGCCCTGCCCGGTTTGTTCGGAAACAAATCTATCCAGTGGCCAAACGGGGGCTGGAACCCAGGCCCTCCTGTTTACAAGTCTGTACCACTAGTCTCCACCCATCCCGTCTCTACCTTACTTTCTTTTTACAGATGTCCAGCGGTGCTCTTTGTTGACCCCCGATAGAGATCACGCCAGCTTTGAAGATGAGCCCGCAGTGGAGTTCAAAAGCTACAAGCGGCGTTTCTACATTCTCCTGCTTTTTGCTGTGATTAGTTTTAGTCAGTACTGCGCGTGGAACACTTATGGACCCATTGCCACCACAACCAAAATGGTGTTCGGTTGGTCCAACACGCAGATCGCGTTTCTCGCGAGTATGGATCCCATCACTTATCTTTTCACAATGCAGTTCTTTTCCTGGATGATGGACGAAAAAGGTATTTGATATAAGGTTTTAGTTTTGTAGTTTGTTGTCCTTGGATAGAAACTGTGGAGGAAGAGGTGAGCGCGCGCTAACCATTTCCTATGTGCGTGATCTTCTGAGCGCCATCAAACCAGACGTCAAGAAAGGGAGAGCCCATCCCTGTTTTTTTAAGGCGCAATTGAATATTTATTGGAACCGAGCGATATAAATGATCAGGGAAAAAATGATTGAAAAACCTATGATATGATTTTCGACAGTTTAAGCGCACAAGATAAGATAGATGAAAACAATAATGGATTTACACAGTTCTTTTCATGGTACTGCCGGATTCACGCTTTTAGTTCCTTTTTGCGAAGACGACTCTTATTTCCTTCGCTCAAAGAGAGGAGACCTCTGTCCCCAAGCTCTCAGTGGAGGAAGTAATGTTGAATCTGTTGAAATGCTGTAGGTAGACTTGTTCTGCCTTTCTGCAACCCTTGTTTGCATCGAAACGTGTTTTAGATTTTGACTTTTTTTCTGAATGGCAGGTCTTAGACTGAGTGTCCTCGTTTCTTGCGCATTCATGTTTGTTGGAACTGGACTCAGATGTGTGACATCAGATCCTTCATATGCTATCTGGTAAGTAACTCGGGCAGTACATGTATACGCCAGGACCCTATTTATTTCTGTGGTATTTAACGGCAAAGGACAATGAGCGGCGGGGTTCCATGGAGGCCCAATCAGTGTCATCAAATTAATCTCCCGTGATTTTGCTACTTGTTCTCCACTCATCACCCGCCCTGTCACTTAATCCTCGTGCCATAACAAGCCATTTTTCTGCCCATGATCTTCTTGAGAAACATGCTAATTGTGTTCAAATAGTTTTATTTGAATTTCTTGCAAGCGTCCATACTGATCTTGAGATCATTCTGTGTGAGGAGAATTCGTCGTTTGCCGCTCTCTCAGATGAGTCTTTGGGGTTTGATAGCGGGCTGTCTTCTTTCTATAGCTTGCTAGATTTTCATCGCAGTGTTAATGAAATGGGGTTCTACTTCTTTCTTATCTTATACCGCCAACTGTTAAGGGACTACGAACGAGAGTATAAAACAGCATTGCAGTCCGAAGCGATACAAAGTGTTCGGCAAATTTGGTCCGTCACAGCAAACTAAACGCGGCGGACAACAGGATAAAAATAACGTTAATCGACGGCAACAAAAGCTCCTTGCCATTTTTGTTCTTCTACACTAACCACGAAAAACTAAACCCTGACATAAGCTCACTCTCTTCTATTCTCTTGATTGGCTAAAACATTCGCGCAAATTCACGCATGACAGGCGGTCCCATACCACGACAAAACCAAGCCTAAAATGTCCTTAAAATCCTTCTTGGAAAGCACGAGGGAAGTTTTGTATTGCATAATTATTTTCTTTACTGTTCAGGTCTATGGGCGCTGGTCAGCTGTTGAATGGCTTAGCAGGTCCTGTCACTCAAGCTGCGCCCACGCTCCTTTCATCAACTTGGTTCCCATCTGAACAGCGGACAACCGCTACAGCAGTAGCGGCGCTGTGCGGTTCTTTGGGTGTTGCTCTATCGTTTGTGATTGGTCCGTTGTTTGTCAAAGATGTCAAGTATGAACTGGACAGCATGATACCTGACAGGGGAAACCTCACTAGGAATCTAAGGTTGGCAGTTGTTTTGCTCTTGTGTCTGCTTGTAATTGTTTGCACGAAAAATTCAGTATGGTTGAAGAGGGAAGGAGGAAATCAATGGAAAGAACAGGAGCTTTCCTTCTTAGAGCGATTTTCAATTGAGTGTCGAAAGTAATTCTGGTTTTACTTTGGTTTTGCATTGCTTCGCTCTGTCATTGGCCGAGAAAACTCACACCACTTTCTCAACCAATGAGAAGCAAAACCAAAACCAATCGTGACTTGCACGTACTATAGGGGAACAAGAACACACTATAGGGGAACAAGAACGCACTCTAGGGGAACACGAACGCACTATAGGGGAACAAGAACGCACTATAGGGGAACAAGAACGCACTATAGGGGAACAAGAACGCACTATAGGGGAACAAGAACACACTATAGGGGAACAAGAACGCACTATAGGGGAACAAGAACACACTATAGGGGAACAAGAACACAGAACGCACTATAGGGGAACAAGAACGCACTATAGGGGAACAAGAACGCACTATAGGGGAACAAGAACACACTATAGGGGAACAAGTTCACACTATAGGGGAACAAGAACGCACTATAGGGGAACAAGAACGCACTATAGGGGAACACGAACACACTATAGGGGAACAAGAACGCACTATAGGGGAACAAGAACGCACTATAGGGGAACACGAACACACTATAGGGGAACAAGAACGCACTATAGGGGAACAAGAACACACTATAGGGGAACAAGAACGCACTATAGGGGAACAAGAACACACTATACACTTTGGTTTTGCATTGCTTCGCTCTGTCATTGGCCGAGAAAACTCACACCACTTTCTCAACCAATGAGAAGCAAAACCAAAACCAATCGTGACTTGCACGTACTATAGGGGAACAAGAACACACTATAGGGGAACAAGAACGCACTCTAGGGGAACACGAACGCACTATAGGGGAACACGAACGCACTATAGGGGAACACGAACGCACTATAGGGGAACAAGAACGCACTATAGGGGAACAAGAACGCACTATAGGGGAACAAGAACACACTATAGGGGAACAAGAACACACTATAGGGGAACAAGAACGCACTCTAGGGGAACAAGAACGCACTATAGGGGAACACGAACACACTATAGCGGAACAAGAACGCACTATAGGGGAACAAGAACACACTATAGGGGAACAAGAACGCACTATAGGGGAACACGAACACACTATAGGGGAACAAGAACGCACTATAGGGGAACAAGAACACAGAATGCACTATAGGGGAACAAGAACACACTATAGGGGAACAAGAACGCACTATAGGGGAACAAGAACACACTATAGGGGAACAAGAACACACTATAGGGGAACAAGAACATACTACAGGGGAACAAGAACGCACTAGAAGGGAACATTGTACTATCTACAATGGAACGGTTACACTTTATTTTTACTAAATTTCGCTTTTTTTGCGAGATTAAAGAAGGAACGAAATCGCGAAATTAAATACGCCTCGGTTCCCTTATTCTCCCCACATCGCGAAATTGAATACCCGCGAAATACGCCTCGAAATTTTTCGCGGATAAGTTTGCGCGAAAATTAGTAGGAATAAGGTAGTTGTTTCTGTTAGCGTCTTTATGTTTATGTTCGTCGTCTTCACTGTAGCTGACTCTGTGTGCTGCTTCTTTTTTCAGTGACACTCTAGATTTGTACTTAGATGGAAATGTTCCATATTTAGGTAAGAGTTCTTTTTTGTGTGTGTAGCTCTAATCGCATAAACGACACTTTTTTAGGACACGGAGGGGATACGGAGGGGGGTGGGGGGGGGGAATAAAGCGGTTTTTTTTTTTTGATATGGCACTTTGCTATTAACATTCTCTCTCGTTTTTGTCATTTTCCAGACTCCATTTATAGAGACGCTACATATTACTGGCAGTTGGACAATGTCAATATCACTGTGAAAAATGTCCAGGTAGCCAAAAAAGAGAAAAAGGCAACGAACATCAAATCGGAAGAATACTGGGGTGTTCAAGTCAACAAGGGAATTAGAGATCTAAAGACAGGCATTGAGGGACTGATATTCAATGGTTGTATGACTGCACAAGGTGTTGTCAATCAAAGTTTAGAGACCGATGGCAAAGGAGCATGGGTAAATTTGGGTAACTTTGTAAACACCTGTATGAGTGACCCTTCTCTGTGTCCATACGGAATCACCGTGTCGCTCTGGATAAAATATGCAATACTGGATAACAAAGGAATTCAATATTTCATGGGAACAAGCGGCACAAAAGAAGGTTTAAGAGGATTTTTGATTTATCAAGATTTTCCTTATGATAGAGAGGACCACTTGGCTGTCAAACTAGAAAACAGCACGATGCTATGGAGACGGAGCTTTGCTGTACCACGTCATTCATGGACACACGTGACTTTCACGTGGGACGAGCAAGGTGGCCTTAAGATTTACGCAAACGGGTCCAACGTGGGAGAGGACCCAAAGGGAATAGAAACGAAACCCAGGGACGTTTATTCTACTACTTTTACGATTGGTAGACCAAATAACGAGATGATTTTCTCCAAAGCGACGTTTGATGACATAGCTATGTGGGAACGAAAACTTCATCCTATGGAAATTGAGGCGATTTATAAACGGACTGTGGGATTTGGAGTTGGACTAAATTTAGAAAAAGGTGGGATTTTAATTACACCCTTGGTGATCAATAAATGAACGTAAACTTTTCGCGAATTTCGTTAACATTATCGTTATAAAGAGTTAAGCCCAAAAGTATTACCTTGTTTTGTTGTTTGAGCTCTGTAATCTGATTTCTTACGAATTTAGTTTAGCATAATGCAAACTTTAAACATTTGCGCGTTTGAAATTTGTCTGAATCAATTTTTGATTAATTGCAAAGGTTACTTCACTTAATTTGATTTGTTAGACCAAAGGAGTTGACTGAGTCTCAGTGTCTGTTTTTGTTTGTGATGCCCCCTGGTTACATTTATGATTGCAGAAAAGGAGCGACTTATCAAGGAAGGTGAAAAGCAGATAATGAATTTACTCTATGTTGGTAAGTGAACAATTTATGGAGTGAGGTGACAAACGTTGTTATAAAACTACCGATATCTAAGCATTTCCGATGCCCTAGCTTCTACTTTCGCTTTTCTTTGCCTTTCGAAACAGGTAACTGACTTCGGTCGATGAAATTAAATCTTAGAAGGGGAAACGCGTGAGTCTGTTAGCATGCGCACGCAAGAATGTTTGCCTCGATTCTATGTAGAGGCACTGGAGTGAAGTGGTCAGCTCGCCTGAGTTGCCATTAGACGTTCCATCAAATGACAAAAACTTGTAGTCCCTGGGTACGAGAATGGGTGGGCTTAGACTAGGCTCTGCATTGTCAAGCTGTTCCGTCGTTCTACCGCTAAATGAGTACTAGCGACATTCACATACTTCACTTGTTCTCCAGTCTCCTTTCGTTTTTTCTCCCTCAATATTTTTCATTCATGAAACATTTTGCGATCCTTCCCACTATATGCATGTGTGAGTGTATTGCTTCATGCTGTGACTACAGGTTGAAGCTCTGGTCGGATGTGCCATCCAGACTCTGAACGCGACTTCACTTACATACCTTGACAGAGAACTTCATGATTTTTCTCTTTTTTTTTTTTTCTTTGTAGAATTTGGAGTGGTAACCTTGCTGTTCTTGTTAGTGGTGATTTATTTCCCAAACAAACCTCCGCTGCCTCCAAGTAAATCAGCCAAAAGGAAAAGGGAAGACTTCTTCTCTGGCTGTAAACAGATACTCAGGTGATTGAGACTGTATTTGCAGTTACATAAACAAAATCGAAGAGACACTTAAAGGGGCAGTGTCACGCTATTTGGCAACTTTATAGAAAGCTAGAAGGTGTCTTGGCATCAACTGATTTCTAAAAATAATGGTTTAGTTTTGTTATTAAAGACTATTTGAAGGTACTGAAATTGTTTCCTGTTGCCTGTTGCTACGGATGGCAAGGATGGAAATTGATTGAAACTTGAACATTTTTTCAAGTTGATGCTACGTCTTCAAAAAATCCCCAAGAAATTTATTGTGGTTAGTCCTCTCTGATAAAATTCATTTGATATCTTTGTCATAGCTTTACAGAAGCATTTTATTTATAAGTAAACCCTCAAAGTAATGATTTTAGCACAGAACTGACCTAAAACAGCAAAATCCTCGTGACACTGCCCCTTTAACTACGTGCTAACGTTACTCGAAAGCCTTCCTCGCGCACCCTCACGTACGATGGGTTTTCCATGGAAAACTCCATTTTCCCGACGCGCATGTGTTTTGGTCTGCCGTCTTTATGGCAAAGGATAAATTGTCTGCAGCTTTAGGTCGTGTTACCCTTTCTTAACTCCGCGAAGCCAGTTTTTTCCCTTCACGAACGACAATAGCTTTTCATCCATTTTGTCCATTTCCATTTTTATTTGCCATTAACCACATAAAAATACGAAACACTAGAAATTTATAATAAATTAAAGACGATAGACCACAAGTGTTTAAGGTGGTAATGACAAGAAAGCTTATATAGAAGCCGGGGGCTTATGAACTATAGGCTTCCTGACAATATAGGGTAAATCATACGAATTACGGGGACAGCATGAAATATGAAATGTATTATTTTAAAAAGAAAAGAAAAGGAAGGAATAAGTATGTAGCTCAACAATGGATATATTTGCCTAAAAAAGAAGGAATTTTTTAAGCCGTCTTTTCCCAAACAAACGGATGCTTTCACTGATTTGAATTTCATGACTAAACGAGTTATAAACTCAGGTCCTTGAAACCGAATTGAGAAGTTTCGAATATTAGCTCTACAGGGAGGTATGTAAAAAAAGGTTGCAATTTCTGTCCCACATAACATCTCGTTGGAACATTGTTTAATTTCTGTTTGCAGGAATAAGCAATTTTGGATCCTTGGATTGGTATACGGAGTAACAACTGGTAGGCTTTTTTAAATTTCAGTCATTTACATTCTCTTCGTTCGTAACACAAATTCCGAAAAGTAGGTTTTAAATAATAAAGGCAAGCTCGATATCTGCATGTTGATGTTGTTTTTCCTTCTTTTCGTACACAGGTGTGTACAGTGGCTGGGGTGCTTCCTTGGCAGTCAATCTAGAGACGTTTGCCATCAGTCAGGTGAGTCACTTTAGGCCTTTAGAACGATTTTCAATTGAGTGTCGAAAGTAATTCGCCTTTGCTTTGGTTTTGCATTGCTTCGCTCTGTGATTGGCCAGCAAAACTCCCGCCACTTTCTCAACCAATGACAAGCGAAACCAAAACCAATCGTGACTTGCACGCGCGTATTTTCCCGCGCTTTGTGCCGGTTATGTGTAATTACTTCGAATTCTGATTGCTTCGTTGCACTGTTTTGGTCTGTTTTGATTGGCTGGAGTAATTGCTTTGGAAACCAAAGTAATAACTTTGGCCAAACACAAAAATGTAAATAGTTACATTTTCCAAACTCGTCCCCTCGATGGCCTTGCATGTGTTTGTCCATCGATGAATCTGTAATGCGAAAAGTTGCAGGCACCCGTTTCTGTGTCATTGTTTGTCCTGCGAAAAAGGGTCGCGGATTAAGAACCAGAAATACTGAAGGTAATAATTACAGCGCCTTTGATAGACACTTGAAAAACAAAGTAACCTTATAGCCAAAGCCCATAACTGTTTAGCCGGTTTTTGTGGCTTAAAAACATTATCAAAACTGTTGTTTTGACGGAACGCGTAACGTGATTCACCTGCGTTGCTTCTGCAAAATTATGACAATTGCACTCGAAATCATGTGATTACCTTTACAAATACATGATATTTATAAAATTACTATTAATTTTTAATTCTTAATGCATGTTTTTAATTCTTAGATAGATACACGACCCCACAAGCAAATCTACTGCTTTAATTACTATCGTGTCGAAATAAAGGTTGTTTTGTTTGTTGTTGTTGCGGAAAGTCGTTTTCAAGTGCGGGAAAATTCACGAGAAATTTGTTTTTTGTAAGTCTGCACACTCAAAACACCGCTGTGTGAGTATCTCCCTTGTCGCGCATCACTGTTTTTCGTCATCCGTTTTGTTTTCAGAAAGAGGCTGGCTGGATTGGGTTTTTTGCCACTATAGCCGGCATCGGCGCAGGTTTGATGCTGGCGAGGTGCGCTGACCTCATCGGCGGGAAAATGAAGGCTCTCCTGCTTGTGTTGTTCTTCGGTGCAGCGGGATGTTTCTTGTGGTTTTCGCTTCTCTGTCTCAGGATGATTGAGTTTGATAAAAGTAAGTGCGCAAGCGCGGGAAAGCATCTGATGATGACGAGTGCTTTAGCCAGCAATAGAAGCATATCGCGAGATTAGAAAAGAGTTATCTTCTATTCACTTGTGGCTGAAATTTCTGTTTTATCTTTCCACGTTGTTATTTAATAAATTAACCTGCGTACCAGGTGCTGAAGAGGAAGAAGGAAGCAGAGACAATGCAGACGCCATGGACGAGATGGGAAAACTCCTCCATTCCCTTGCTGCGCCTTACGTTAGTTTCATTGTGCTCATGATTAGGGTCCCAGTGTACATTGTTGGTATACCTGTGCACATGGCTAGCCTGCCTATATACGTCCCTGTCAGTCCTGTTAGCGGTCCTTTGTTTGTGGTTATCATGACTGTATTCATGTGTAATATCGGGTAGGGCTGCACCTCTTTGAAACCTCTAATTTCACTGGATCTTTATCAGTTGCACCTCTATTGTTTTATGGCTAGGTTCCATTGTTTTAATTCTTTGTTTATTGTTGTTTTGAACCAATCTTGTGAGGTGTTGCAAATGGTGCAGGTCGCCCCGTAATATCCCTGTGCACGTAGTTTGTATTCCCGGTCTTCATATGCAATATGTCCTTGATATTTCAGCTGAGCTGACTAAATCCAGTATATTGGGCGGGTTTTTCATCAGTGGTACCATTCCTTTGTTCTATGAGCTGACTGTAGAATCCACGTATCCAGTAGCCGAGGGCGTCACCACAGGGCTTCTTACACTCATCAATAACTTTTTCACCGTCACGTTCCTGATTGTCCTGATGATACCAGGAGTAGGTGAGTTCATAAAGCCATGTAGTCCATAATGATCATCACTTCAGCTTGGGATCATACGCGAATTCACGGCACTCGAGTACCCTGTGCGTGAGCATGGAAATCAATGCTTATTAAAGAGTCAAAATCGCCATTGTGTGGCTCCTAAACTGCGCCTGATGAAACTTAACGATTTTTCCTCGTGATAAAACGCGCTGTTAAGTAGGAAATTGTCGAGCCACAAAGGGCAAATCAGGTATTTTCTCGACTAATTTCGATTCGTAGAAAGCACTTTTTGATTTTCGTTCAGTTCGGAGTAATATCTCCGAGTATGAAGTGAGATTGCATTATAAGTAAGAGAACTTTACTGTCATCGTAAGCCAACCTTGTGACGTTGGAGTCAGTGCGAATATCGAATTATTACGGAATCGGGTTTTCAATGCCAAACAAATGCCCAACTCCTCTGGTATTAATTCTTTCTCTTTTGTCCGCAGGCACTGTTTGGATGAACTGGTGCATGTTCGGCGCATGCGCAGGCTGTATTCCTGTACTTCTGGGCTTTCGTGAGAAGTACCGGAGGCTCAACATCGATAAAGAAGATTCTTCGAAAGAAGTCAAGTCACAAGAAACGGACACGATATCGAGAGCACTGAAATCTCCTATTGGTTCAGTTCTTTCTTTTACACACGTCGACGAGCTTGTTCAAAAGCTGAAGAAAGCCAAGGAATCGAACATTTGACTCCGTTTTATCAGCTGTAAAAATGTTTTTAGTATTTATTCAGTGCAAAGTGGTATTGCGTTGGTGAACACGTGATGGGTTGAATCGAATATGGTGACGGTATTTAAATAGATAGGATTCTACGATAAAAAGTTATGAAATATTTTGATGAAAATGAACATTTCGTACAGAGAAGCTTATTCTTTGCGAACTTGTTTGGGGAACATTGGCGTTCAGAAGTTAATCGAGGTAACAGGAATCACAAAAAGCTGATTGGTTGTTTGCCTACATCCAAAACACAAATTTTAGGATTCTAGAAGAATTCCTTCGATTTCTACTGGGATGGAACATCTTTGAACTCCTTCCTCGATGATGCGTATTTCTTACTGAAATTCAACATTTTAACGTGAACTTAAAACGTACGTACGTACGCTCGTCTCATTTTACTTTTGCCGTTCTTTCTTAATTAAGCCTTTCATACTCTGGTGGCCTAAGCTTCACATAATTATTTGATATGCTATGACTAAGGAATGTTCTCTAACTTCCAAGTAAAACACACTGAACACGTAATCCTCCGTTGAATTTTGTATGTCCAACATCTCAAAGATCTCTTCAGCCTCATTTACGCATGTCTGCTGTATTCTGGGATGGAGATGAAGGGTGGAGATTGCCGTTCTCGTCCCCAGAGCTCTGGCAGTTATTTTAACTGTCGTGCTTCAACCGCTGCCCAAAAACATTGTAGAAATTGAGTACGAGAATTGGGCATTGCGAAGTTGCAACGATAACATGGCTCATGGGTGTGCCCATTTGTTAAACATCTCACTAGAGTCTTGGTTTTTTACTCCATGAGCTGGATTGCTTATTTTTTGCTTAATTATTGCCGCAGGGTATCTTTTACAGGCCATCTTAGAGCGGTTTTAGTTGAGTGTTGAAAGTAATCCCGGTTTTGCTTTCAAGTTCGTTTTGCATTACTTCGCTCTGTGATTGGCCAGCAAATCTCGCGCCACTTTCTTAGCCATGTAATTGCTCCGTATTCTGATTGGCTCGTTGCACTGCTTCTGTTGTGATTGGTCAGAGTAATTGCTTTGGTTTTGGTTTTACGACACTCAATTGAAAAGCGCTCTAAAACTGAAAGCATTTACAAAGTGCGCTCTTTCTACATATAAGGACGCTTATTATATGACTGGCTCTTTCAGCGGTCAAGATGAATCAATTCTTCCGCTGTGATTGGCTACCCGCGAGGTCAAGATGGAGCCATCTTGACCGCTCGGGATAGCCCGTTCGTCCCGCGTTTTACTGTCCTTTAGTAGCGTCCTTTGAGTCATAGTAAATCCTTTATTGACCAAGCTTGTTCGGTCAAGATGGCGGGATATTGGCCTCGTTCATTTTTTTGCGTCTTTATGGACCTCAACCTCGTCTCAGTCCATAAACACGCAAAAAAAAAGAACTTGGCCAATATCCCGCCATCTTGACCGAACAAGCTTGGTCAATAACCCATATTTAATTTCTAGTGGAGGGCTTGTCGAGTCGACCCTTTTTTACGATTTGAGTCATGAAAGTTTCTCCAACAAAGATGTTCTTACTTGGTTTCAGTAAACTAATGTAGACGAGTTCAGGAAGGTCAAATTAGAAACTTTAAAACGCTGTGGTAAGAAAAGCCACAGTGTAGATATCAGTTACTTATTCTAAGAGCTTTTGAAACTCGTTCTTAACTTGGTTATCTCGACCACGATCAGTTCTTATGAAAAAGAAAGAGTCTACAAGGAGTTTGTTTTCCACAGTGTTCTAAGATTAGTTTTAAGCATCTATCAAAAACTGCGATAAATAAATCTCGTTTAATGAAATGTGAGACTACGTTAGACTCTTTTCATGATTTAGGAATTGTTGAGGGACTGCGTTGTTTTCGTGTTTTTTAGTACTGATTTGAGGCTATCACGCCGTTTTACAAACTTGAAATATGATTCACTCCGGCATTTTTACTTCGCGTTGACTTCGCAATTCTTTTAAAATCAACACAAACATTGGGTACTAGAGTGCCCAGCTATTTGGAATCTGTTTGACAGGCTTTGGAAAAGCAAATTAGATGGCCGATACCGCAATTGAAGCGCACAGTAAATCCCAAATGCGCAGAATGGTATGGTAAGCCTGTAGTATTGAGCTTGAAGCTTTCACTTCACACTATGCTCATATCTCACCGGGTCTATTTTGGGTCCATAATTTAGCACCTCCTTTGTTAAAGCGCCGCCCATTCAAACTAAACAAATTCATTTTCCTGGAAAAATAGTAACAACGCCAATGAAAGAAAACAAGATTTTAAATCGTATCTACTTTATGAAAGGCCGCAGCGCGTGCTGTGCTTTATGCTAACGGCCAATTTTCCCGATCCTAAATCTGTTTCTGCTTCGATACTTTATATGCGAACAGCAGCTAAGTAAGCTGTAATCCGCTAACGGATTTTTATCGGGGTGTGTGGAGTGCGGGTCCAAATTCGCAAGGACACCGGCACGAAACTTATACCGCGTAATGCAAGCAATCGTGGGTGGTTTTAATCCGTTCGTCTTCACATTGAATCGAACCGCTTTCGAGGCCAGCACAAAACTTTTTCAGGTATTGTGTAAACAGAGCCTCACTCTTTTTCCCTTGAGTCAGCAAGCTCATGTATGAACACAGGAAAACTTCCTTGAAAGATGATGGTGATGACGATGAATGTGACGATGATGATGACGACGACGGCGACGGCAACGAGGACGATGATGATTGAACATTCCATTGTATTTTTGCTCTTTGAAAAGGTGCTATATAAGTGCGACACTGCCCCTTTTTTGAAGTGTCACACATTCCCAGACTGATCCTGAAAGAAAAATGTAAGTTCTAAAATATCAGTTTTCTTGTACGTTTCTGAAAGCCTTTTCAAGATAAATGTTTACTCAAAATTACGTTACTCCAACCTACATCTCAGAGCAAACAAATTTATGTGAGAGGGTTTCTTCTCACCTTTCCTCTATTTTGAATATTTTCTACAAAGCCAGAACCAAAGAAAAAAATGTTATATGAGCGGAATTTCGTTTTAAAATCATAGAGATCACATAATGGAGACACTCAGGCAGGTCTCAGCAGGCACTCAAAAAATCAATAGAACACAAATTTCGGATGGATTTTACAAAACCTTAACGATTCTGTTGTACAGTAGTTGATTTCTAAGACAAGGGCTATTTGCTCTAAAATTCACGACCTATCCTCTAAAATTCAAAAGTAAACTTAGCTTTGTTTTGAAAATAGCTCTTTTCATAGTGCGTGACATTAAGATGTCTGCTCAAAAGCATGTCACGTACATGAAACATCGACTTTGAGAGCTGAAAAGCCACCAGGAGAAGAGAAGCTCCTATGTGAATGTGTGCGTTTTTACATCTTTTAAATCAGTCTAAACAAGATTTCCATCAACGGTGCATGGCCATTTTCTAGAAATGAACACTGATGGTGTCCCTCTAAGGGACTCATATATGACGACCGGAAACGAATGAAAACATCTGGAATTTACTTTGGTTATCTCAAAGGCTTCTCTCTTTTGAGCTTGTAAACACTTGTAAGGGAATCGAACCCACGACCTCTCCTCTGCGATACCGGTGCAGTGCTCTTCCAACTGAGCTAACAAGCCAACTAGGTGTCATTAGCTCAGTTGGTAGAGTGCTGCACCAGTATCACAGAGATCATTGATCCAACCTGAATATTTTTTCAGGCTTTATTTTCAGTACTGTTTAAGCAGTGTTCATAACTTTTGACGATCATTCACATATTCATTTTCCTGTCCGTTGTACATGTTGGGTATGCCCATACACTATGGCTTAATTTGCAGCTCTCAGTGGATTGGTTGTTGTCAGATACTACTTGGCTGAGAAGTACAATGACAAAAAGTTCAAAAAGTTCCAGGGGTAGAAATTAAAATCAAGTCTTATATGGGAGGGGGCATGATATTATGCTTTCAATGTGCAGATCTTTCCAAGATATTTTAGTTGTGCAAATTTCATGCAAATTGGCTGAATATAGTGCATGTAATTGCATCTTGTGCCATATGGCACTATCTGGGCTTAAGAGGTTAAAATTCACCCACATGAACATCAAATGTGACAGTGGCTCTATTGTGAAGAGTGCTGGCATAACAATTGAACAGTCTGAGTTTAAATCCTGCCAGTCTCAAAGACTTTCTTCCTATGAAACTCCAGTGTTACTTATTATATTTTATTATTATATTTATTATTATTATATTTATTACACCCTATCCTTGCTGAAAAAAAAAAGATTTCCAGTAACCTTTGAACACCTTTAAACCAAATCAATTAACTACCTGTTAACATGTAAAATTAAATTTGCTTCCAAAATATTTCAACAAAACCTGTCCATAGAAATGCAAGTATAACAAAGTAGAAATTTGGATAAATTGAAGGGCAAATAGCACAATTATCTAATGCTGACTTTCAGATTCAGGGCTCGAGACTAACTTTTCAGCTTACTAGCCCAGTGGCTAGTAAGAGGTTTGATTCACTAACCAGACTTGTTTGCCAGACATAAATCCTGTCAAGCAGTTTCAGTTAGGTACTTTCTTTTCCAACCACAATACTGATGTGCAACTTATCAGCTTTTCAGAAATAAGTATGTTTGACATTTGAAGGTTTTATTATAAAAATAAGTCTGGGGAAGTACTTCATTTGTTGTTCATTGTATTAGTATGATAAAAAGTAAAAAGAAAAAGTCAATCGTCTGTTCACTTGCACAACTCCATTTTCTTTTGTGATACATCTGAAATTAATTTTCATTTGGTTTCCCTCTTGAACTTTTCACAAGCCAAAATGTCTAGTGAAGTGCAAAATCCACTTGCCAACAAGCTGTGACACCAGACTCTGGAAAAAAATGGTGTTAGGTTATTTAAATGAACTGTTGTGGGTCATAGAAATGAGGGTAATCCAAAGGAAAAAAATAAAACTAATAGTATTCAAGTTTTTTTCCTCTTCCTTTGGATTGCCTGGCTAATTCCTGGCTTACAACCTAGAACAGTTTGCATTCAAGTTGCCAAGCACCATCTTTTCCCCATTGCTTGATCACAGCTTGCTTATACAACCTAAAATTTGACATAAGACAGTTACGTTCTCAGCCCTTCAATGCTATTTGACTCATTGATTGCATTGAATACCAGGGACTACAGAGGGGGAGAGGTGGGTGGGGCCACTGTTTTTTCTTGGATTACCGTAAGTTTTTAGGGCTCCAGGTGAAATGTGTAAGGTATGAATTTTACCACTTGAACTTGGCCATATGTTTTAGTCCTATCACTTTAAAATGAAAAAACAAAAATAATGATCTCTGCGGTCCCTGAATACCCAAAGAGAATTTGGTGTTTTACAATAAAACATTTCAATCTGCCATGAGCTAAAGAGGATACGAAGTGACAAAAGATAACCATGGTAAATGGCAGTTCAGCATAATTAAAACACACAAAGGGAAAAATAATAAACAGTTAGGTTCATCCGCACATAAAATGCTACCAGTTTACAAGAATATACAATGCTTCTCTTAAAACCCTAACAGCAGAAAGTTTGTACATGTGATTGCCTAATAAAACATTGTGGCAGGGCTTCCACTCATCTTTGTCAACATCATAGACTTGTAATCTCATTTCCAGGTCATCACCTTGATTTGAAACAGATTTCCCAAACACAAAGATTTTCCTTTTAATACAGACAGCACTTGTGGCATACCTGGGTGCAACTGTGCTTTCAATGTTAGTCCACATATTTGTCTCTTTGTTGTACATTTCGCAGGAAGATCCATCAGGTACTTTAATCCCTCCAAACACAAAAATTTTACTTGAAAGGTTTACACCATCAGCATGCAGTCTTTTTGCTTGTGTTGGGGCGATTTTAGTCCACAAGTTTGCTTCAGGATCAAACTTTTCCACAACATTACATGCACGACCGGAACAATCTTTACCTCCAATGGCATAAATGTAGTTTGCATCGGCAACTGCGCAAACACTGGATCTTCTACATTCCAGTGGGGGAACTTCCTGCCACAGGTTCATTTGAGGGTTGTACTTCTGCACTGTGCTCAAACGATCCTCCTTGTCATTCAATCCTCCAATTAAATACACACATCCTTGAAAAGTGACAGCAGCAGGAAACCTGATAGCGTCCTTGAGAGGCTTACTTGATCCCCAAGAGTTTACTAAAGGGTCATAACGTTTTACTGTACGGTCGTTTTTCGTTCCACCAACCACATACAGTTTACCTTGGCAAGCACTTGTGGCAAAAGCATATGGGCTTGCTCCGCGTTCAGGTAAGCTTTTCATCATGTACCACTTGTTCTCAGATGGTAAGTAACACAATGTTTGGTTAGCTCCGCAAGCAATTATAGCATCTTCGAAGGCTTTCAAGCAACTCCGCGGTGACTGATTTAAGAAACATTCTTCTGTTCCATTGGAAACCTCTTTCATAGCATCTAAAACCAAATCCATGCATTGCTTACTGCTTTGCACAAGACAATGTTCGAGGATGACCTTGAGAAGATAATTGTGAGCAACATACACGAAACGAACATGACGGAACAGCTCGAAGAAGCTCTTTTCTCTTTGAGAGTCAATTCTAATCCATCTCAAAATAGCCATGAAAACTTCTTCCTCAGCACTTATGACGATGTCATCGCTAACAATCCACTCCTCAACTTGCTTCACGCTCAAATTAAGAAAGTCTTCCGATTTTGACGCGGAAACAAAGTTAGCGAGAACAAAACTATTCGCTTGCTCCTGTAATTCAGCACAATGGTATTTAACGCCAGAATAATAAGCCATAATACAGTTTGAAACGGACAGAGTTTGTTGCATGAATTTACTTGAGAGAAGTTTCAGGCTTGGAAGAAGAAAATAATCTGCTGCCGCCATCAATTCGAACGCATTCTGATCATTGATTTCAACATGTCCTGTATACAGATACTCAAGCACTTCTTCCATCATAGCTTTGCTCATATCTTTCAATCGAATCACCCCTTCTTTCTTCTCTTTCATTTCACTGTGGAGAGCGTTGTAGAAGAAAGGGCTCGCTGCACATAACACGATTCTGTGAGCTTTCAGCTGAGCCTGATCGTCACCGGAGCCAACTTCGAGAATCACATCGCAGAAATGCTCGTTCATTCGTTGAAAGCTGAGACGTTTCATCATTTCCACACAAAATTGTTGCATCTTAGTCTCACAGACTGGTTCAAGAAGAGAACTCATGATATGGCTGTTCGATTTCATGCTAAAAACAAATATAAGATGCGAGGAACTTTTGCGTAGTCTAATGGTTTCTAATATTTATGACCCCTTTACATTGTCACGTAACCTCACATCACGCACTTACTGGCCGATCAAATCGAGGCCCTTATTCCCAGGCCCCACTTCCTTTTGGGACGCCCGAGGTGCATGGGAAGCCGGAAGGGGCGGTGGAAGAGAGCTCCGTGAGGCCCCAATAGGTTTACTTGCCTTTGAATTGGTTGCATTTTTTTTTAAAGCTTCCAATAAGCACTCCAATTTTAACTTCATTAAACATTTTGGGAAAATATATGGCTTTGGCACGTCTCAAATCAGCTGTTACTTGATTCCTTACTCTCAAAAAAGAATGCTCAAATCGTTGCCTCTTTTGACCATGGCACAGAAGACTGACATTTCAATGCAATTGATTAAATTCTAATCAATAATATTAATGGAAAAACCAAAATTTGTGATACAAAGGTCCATTTACAACAATCACACTGTATTTTTTAATTTATGCAAATCTAATGTATTTCAACCTTGTTGCCACAAGATCCAAGGAAGGTTTACCTACCAAGAAATACATGTAGTCTGGGAACTAAGCCCCTTCTACTTTAGGTGCAGCCAGTGAGGAAAACAGTTTGAGCTTACAAAATTCAAGAAGAAATTTTAAAAATAAACAGCAAAATATTTGTAACATGATGACTAACCAATGCAACTCATGGGCTGGAAACCTCTTCAAAGGAATCTAACATATCTCTCAAAATTCTTACAGCAGAAAGTTTAAATATACTGGAACCACACAAAATATGTTGACAGGGTATCCAATCATTTTTATCAATATCATAAATGTGTAATGTCATTTCTTCAGTGTCACTTGGATCAGGCCCAAATCTGCCAAACACAAAGATCTGTGCTGTCAAACAGACAGCACTTGTGGCAAACCTGGGTGCAACAGCACTTGCAATGGTTGTCCAAACATCTGTCTCTTTGTTGTACACTTCACAAGGAGATCCCAAACCAGATCTATGAATGCCTCCAAAGACAAAAATTTTGTTGTGTAAACTCACGCCCCCTGCATGGAACCTTGCAGTATGAGTTGGAGCAATTGTATTCCAGGAGGTTATCTTTGGATCAAACTTTTCAACAATGTTACATGCACCAGATGAACTCACAGTAATTGTTCCTCCAATAGAGTAAATGAAGCTTTCATCAGCCGCTGCACATATTCCATACCTGGGGCTTGTCACTGGGGTCACTTCATGCCATAAGTTCGTATCAGGATTATATCTCTGGACCCGGTTCAAAAGTTTCTTGTTGCTATCTACTCCAGCAATCACATACAGATAACCCTGGAAAGTAACAGCAGTGGGAAACATGATTGTTTGATCCAAAGGCTTCACAGATCCCCATGCATTAAGAAGAGGATCATAGCGTTCTACTCTATTTGTGTTCCCTCCAACAACATACAGTTTACCCTGGCAAGCACCTGTACCAAGAGAATAAGAGTTGCCCGGAAGATGTTCCCCTGCCATCTTGTACCATTTGTTTTTTGAGGGTACATAACATACCATCCTGTCTTTACCTCCACAAGCAAGTATAGCATTTTCATGAATTCTTACACAGTTTCTTGGTGGCTTGTCAAAAAAGCATGCTTCCATCCCATCTGAATAACCTTTCACAGCGTCTAAAACTAATTCCATGCATTGTTTATTGTCTCTCACAAGCTGATGTTGAAGGATCAACGTGACAAGATAGTTGCGTGACACATGGGCACAACGAACATGACGAAACAAATCAAGGAAGCCATCCTCTCTTCCAGGGCTTTTCTCAATCCACCTCAAAACAGCTTTAAAAACTTCTTCTTCTTCTTTCACAACAATTTCATCACATGAAATCCACTCCTCAACTTGCTGCATGCTTAAATTAAGGAAGTCCTCTGTTTCCGTCACGGGGATAAAGTTTTCGAGAACAAAACTTCTCGCTTGCTCCTGTAATTCAGCACAATGGTATTTAACGCCAGAATAATAAGCCGTTATGCAGTTTGAAATGGACAGAGTTTGTTGCATGAATTTACTTGAGAGAAGTTTCAGGCTTGGAAGAAGAAAATAATCTGCTAACGCCGTCAATTCGTACGCATTCTGATCATTGATGTCAACATGTCCTGTATACAGATACTCAAGCACTTCTTCCATCATAGCTTTGCTCATATCTTTCAATCGAATCACCCCTTCTTTCTTCTCTTTCATTTCATTGTGAAGAGCGTTGTAAAAGAAAGGGCTCGCTGTACATAACACGATTCTGTGAGCTTTCAGCTGAGCCTGATCGTCACCGGAGCCAACTTCGAGAATCACATCACAGAAATGCTCGTTCGATCGTTGAAAGCTGAGACGCTTCATCATTTCAACACAAAACTGTTGCATCTCAGTCTCATTGACTGGTTCAAGAAGAGAACTCATGATATGGCTGTTCGATTTCAAGCTAAAAACAAAGCTAATAGAGTGAAACCTCAGTGCCACATCAAGTCCCTTGTTCTGGGACATTTTACCTAAGCTTACATCCACAACTGACAGATGAGGGCCGAGGTCGTAAGAGGGCGGGAGACATGTAATCCAATCCCCCGGCTCCAATTTATCCCAAATCACAGTTTAATAACAGTTTACAGTTTAATAATACAGAGTTCAATACAGTAACAAAATCATAATAAATCACAATAAATAAATCAAAAGAGGCAATAAGACAGATACAAAACGTTATAACACAAGCAATGAAAGCGTAAAGCGTGTGGGATGTGGCTGGAGTGACAAGGATACTTCACAAATTAATGTGATCAAGTAAGCTGAAGCCACTCAAAAGGCACTAAGGCCACAAGGTAGCGGGCATTACCCCTTAAATCTACCAAAGCAAAGATTGAGCCCAAGCATTAGCAGCCATGGACAGCTGTTTCGGCCTTCAAATGAAGAATGATCCTCGCAGTTGTTTCGACCTTGTTGGGCCTCATCAGCATGGCATAGCTAATGCTCAGGCTCAAGTACCCAGTGCCTTTTGAGTGGCTTCAGCTTACTTGATCACATTAATTTGTGAAGTATCCTTACAAAACGTTATAGTCCATCTCCGCCCACCAATAGCAAAGGCCAGTAGTGGTGGGCGGAGGTACAATAATACTGAGAGTATAAAAGCAAGGGCCGATACAACGTAGAATGGTTGGTACTATATTTCGGCTGGCCAAACCAGCCTTCTTCAGGTACAATGAGAATTTACATTGAAAGGGGTGTTTATGTAGTTACATACCGGAAACACGTAAGACTAAAATGATTGACAGTGTAAAATAAAATACTAGAAAAAAGGTTTAAAAAAGATAAACTTATAACAAAAAATTAACTAATATGTTTCTTCGCGGATGTTAAGACCTTCAGGATCAATTGTTCTGCCTTTTGAAATTAAAAAAGCTTCCCTGGCCTTACGGATTGAGTCTCTGTTAGAAAATATTTTCTCAATGGGGATTAATTGCATGTCATAAGCAGTGTGGTTAGGAGAGAACAGGAAATGTTCCGCGACAGTGGTAGGTTTAGATTTGGTGTTAGGGTTATCTATGGTACGGCGGTGTTCATTAAATCTGAAAGGAATGGCTTTTTTAGTATGCATGGGATGGCAAGAAGAATAGAGTAAGTGTTGGTGCTTGTCTGTAGGTTTAGTATAGAGGTCGGTACAGATATGACCGTCGTTGGTTTTACATTCTTCCTAAAGTTCATAAACCCGGCAATCCAGGACGCCCTATTGTTTCATCTAATAGCCATCCTACTGAACGTATATCCCAGTTCGTTGACTACTACCTTCAACCTTTAGTTCATAAACTACCATCCTTTGTTAAAGATACTAACGATTTCCTTAACAGATTACTTACCATCGGTAATTTACCCGCTAACTCACTATTAGTTACACTAGATGTTTCATCATTATACACTAATATTCCACATAATGAAGGTATTAATGCCTGTGATCACTTTCTACGTACTTCCCCTCACAATACCATTCCCACCGGCACACTTTGTGACCTCATTCGCATGATTCTCACCATGAATAACTTAATTTCTTTTAATGATAACCACTACCTTCAAGTCCACGGCACAGCCATGGGTACTAAAATGGCCCCTTCTTTTGCTAACCTTTTTCTTGGGTATTTCGAGGCCAACGCTTTGGCGGAAAATGCCCCTTTTCAACCCCACACGTGGCTGCGATATATCGATGATATTTTTATGATCTGGACTGAAGGTCTGGATAACTTAAAAATTTTCATCGATTATCTTAACAACGTTCACCCTACCATAAAATTCACCAGTTCACATTCTTTTACTAACGTTCCTTTCCTTGACGTTAATGTCTCATTAACCAACGACGGTCATATCTGTACCGACCTCTATACTAAACCTACAGACAAGCACCAACACTTACTCTATTCTTCTTCTATCCCATGCATACTAAAAGAGCCATTCCTTTCAGTCTAACACTCCGTTTACGACGTATTTGTTCTACCGACGAAACGTTTAATACTCGCGCTGCTCAACTTACTACATATCTTCTCAAACGCGGTTACAGCCGCAATTTCATCACTAAACAAATACAACGTGCCGACGACATTCCCCGCAGACTCACTTTACAAACCAAAGACATCAACAAACCGAAACGTATACCTTTTATAACGACTTTTAATCCATCACTTCCTCGCATCTCTAGCATCATCAAAAAACATTACAATTTACTGCTATCTTCTAACCGCTGCAAAAACATTTTTCAGCATTTGCCTGTTGTTGCCTTCAGACGTTCCCCTAATCTCCGTGACTTACTAGTCACAGCTAAACTTTCTTCTAATTCTGCTAATTCACACCCACAACTCCCTTCCGGTTGTTTCCGTTGCGGTAAAAATTGCGCTACTTGTCCCTACATTTCAGTGGACTCACAAGCTATACTTTCTCTTCTACAGGTGAAACACGCCATATTAAATCTAACCTGACCTGTGACACTAAAAACCTCATTTACATGATTCAATGCAACCGCTGCAATTTACAATACATAGGAGAGACTAAACGACGTTTAAAAGACCGATTTAATGAACACCGCCGTACCATAGATAACCCTAACACCAAATCTAAACCTACCACTGTCGCGGAACATTTCCTGTCCTCTCCTAACCACACTGCTTATGACATGCAATTAATCTCCATTGAGAAAATATTTTCTAACAGAGACTCAATCCGTAAGGCCAGGGAAGCTTTTTTAATTTCAAAAGGCAGAACAATTGATCCTGAAGGTCTTAACATCCGCGAAGAAACATATTAGTTAATTTTTTGTTATAAGTTTATCTTTTTTAAACCTTTTTTCTAGTATTTTATTTTACACTGTCAATCATTTTAGTCTTACGTGTTTCCGGTATGTAACTCCATAAACACCCCTTTCAATGTAAATTCTCATTGTACCTGAAGAAGGCTGGTTTGGCCAGCCGAAATATAGTACACAAAACTTAAAACCATTCTACGTTGTATCGGCCCTTGCTTTTATACTCTCTGTTGATTTTGTTACGCCGATCAGATCACCAGTTTGATCCAACGTATACCAGCAGGATTATTGTCCACGGTTGCTTGCTTGAACATTTGATATTTACAATAATACTGCAGTCTGTGGTACATGTGTACAACAACTTAAATCCATTGAGAATTACCAGTAATTATCAGTACAATCACAATACAAGCCAGGGGCACTCAACGAGCCAAATCAACCAAAAGATGTAGAAAGGCATTTTTAAGTACCTTGTGGAGTTTAACTTGAAGCCTGTTGAAAGTGATGTTTTCATAAGCTAGAAGAAGTCCATCTGTTCGGATTCCCTACCTTGAAGTTTAATTGCCGGAAAATGTTAGGGAACAAAATCTTCCTTTGAGAAAATGCAACTGCAAGCTGAAATGAACTTTCTACGACCTTTCTAGGGAACTATTTACTTTCAGAAAATGCTGACGTTTTTGACTGCCAAAAACAGCAATTATGACCTTTCCGAAAACCTCAGGGGCTATGATTTCCCAATTGCGAATCTTTTAGGCCACGTTTTAGTTACGAAAATCCGAGAAAACTCTTTAATCAACGCCTAAAGCCCAAGGCAAATTACCTTCCACCGAACAGATATCTACCGAAACTTGTCGTTGGGTGCCCCTGACTAGCTACCATATTATCAGATTAAAGGAATGAGAACAAAAGGATATGAAAACCAAAACGGAAGGATAAGAAGGTTAAGACAGTCAAACAAAAATATGCTTCGTATACATAAATTATGTAAAGTTTGCAATTTCATGCAGGAGAATAGGCGTTTCAACATCCTCAGCCTCCATTATTGAGAGTAACAAGCCATGTATATGTTTTTCAAAGGCACTTCTGGGGAGTTGTCGAAACTTGTCACTTTCGATCTATGGGTCTTCTTGTTTTGTTAATAGTGCTGTCTCAGCCTGTCTGGAGCATCACGGGCATAAATGGTTTGCGGTCGGATCCTAGTGGATTTAGGATGTATTAAATAAGCAAAATTTAGAGAATGATGCGGCAACTCTGAAAAAGCAAAGCTGATTTTACGGCTGGGGCAACTGTCCGGTTGAACAGTTCATAGCCTGTGTGGGAAGCGTTTATGTTGGGTTTTCTAGGCCTTTTGTTCTTTGACCGTGCGAAAGCTGGGTCGAGAACTAAAATTTGAAGAGAGGAGAGAAGGCAAACTAATGGGCGCTTTGCAGGATGTCAGTCACGTGGTACAAAAACGCCGTGCTGGGACGCAAGCAACCCACTGGGACTAGTCGAACAAAGAGAAATGGTAAGTTTCTTTGTTTGTCTTGCCCCAGTGGGTTGTTTCACATGACCGACATCCTGAAAAGGGCCCAAGAAGCTCTGTATTGATCGCATGGGAGGGTCACACGCTCATACAAAACATACAAATGAAACGTGTTGTCTATATACAATTTATTAAGGGTTTCATCGAATGTTTTAAACCAGGGTTTATTCTAGAAATAGGCTGATGAGGGCTTAGTGACTCCCTTAGAGATTTCCAACCACTTTCGTCAAAAAAGGAGGACCGAGATGGTTGAATCTCACATAAAGGATTTGTCCTAAATTCTCACATATATTTCATATATTCATTCTCACATCAAGGACTTTAATAAGATAAGCATTAAACCCTTTGGGTTCTCGACGTTTTTATGAGTTGAACCAATGTGTTGTGTAACTTTTTCAAGTTACCGGTACTAGTGAAACGTAGATAGGAATGTCCGGCGAAATTTATACCACACGAATGACGAGTTGTAGTGTATTTTTAATTACAGCCACACAAAGCAGCAAATCTAGAATAGACCCTGTGAGTCTTCTGAAACAAGCAGAAGTACTCAATAAGAAGTTGCAGTTGCGCTCCAGGAAACACGTTCGCTGTGTCAGCAATAAATCAACTGGGATGGTGGCAAACATTACTGAACGTGACCAGTCTTTAACGGCTCGGGAAACCAAATAAACACTGGTCTGCAGACCTATACAGAGCTGGTGACTTTGTTAGCCAAATCTAGATCAAAAATTCTATTTTGTACTACATTTAGGTCCCAACCAGTCCTGAATTCTCAACAGTCCATGAAGGGCGTGTCTTTCTGTTTAGCGTACCCAGATTTGGCAACAAACAAGGTTGATTTTTACCTTCCAGATATTGCTCCAGCTAGGAAGAAATCTGCACAATCTGGATTAGCTACATTTTATATTTGATTGACCAAAAAACACAAGAATACATTTTGAGTTTGGCAAACAAACCTTCATCACGCTACCTAAGGCAGTGACAGGGCAACCACGCTGAACTGTAATTGAGTGTTAAGCTGAGTTTTCTTTTCTGAACTAAAACAACCGTGTATAACCACTTACAGTCTTGTGAAAGACCAAATAAATAAATTACATACATACTTATCACTGACAAACAAGGGACTTTAAAATAAAAATCTGATGCAATAGATGGTTCTTTTGGTATAAAACGGTTACGTCAACATTACTATCATACAATACTGACAAACACTTTACTTTAAGGTCTTCCTGTTGGCGCAAATGTGAATTATATATATACTTCTTTAATAAAGCTCTTTATACAAGAATGCCACTAAACCTCTTTAAAACCTGGCCAACAAAGTCGGTCTGCATAAGCTTCTAAAGTAAGTGGCGTTAAGAAAATCTGATACCTTTTTCAATTATGACGGGAACTATTTCGTTGAGACAAAATAGCTCCACAAAACCAAACCACACCTACAAAGCATTGTTATCTGTCAGCGGCAACTTCACTTCAGACAAGCTTGCCAGCGACTACAGCACAACTTGTAAGTTGTACCTGCAAGTCGACTTCTTCAGTTCACTGGCTTTCCTGACTCGCTTCAAGTGAAACACACTGCCCAAGGCCACACCAGAGATCCCAGTTAGTGTAGTAATTTCTTAGATCAGGGATTTCTTACAACATTAAGCTTGTCTTCTAACTTAAGCTACATTTCCCTTGACGAGACTCAATGAATAATAGCAAGTGGATAGATTATTCACTGGTTTAAGGGAGGCAACAGGGAAATCAATAATTCCCTCTTAAGTTAATGCAGAACAACAAAAGTAGATTAATTTATAAGACTTTTCAACCCTTGCTGTGTTCAATGCAATCCTTTTGTATTCCATAGAAAGAGGAAGCCAAAGATTACATGTTATTCCAAAATTCCTGAAGCGTATCACGTGTTCTAAGAAGGTCCGACGCGTTTTTGAAGAAGGAACACCCGGCCAACAAAGCCAAATCACGTGCCAATCATATGATCAAACCAGTCTATCCAGTGATCAGCTGCATCGCGTAATTCAAGCACCAAGAGATCATGCAGTTTTATCAAGTGGTTCGCAATGCAATCCTCGTCTCCTTAAACAGTCACTATAGTGGCAGTGTCCTCAACACGCGAATGACCATGGATATCCTCATTTTCTCCTTAATCATCGTCAATGACGATAGCTTCAACTGTGTCGTTTTCTTGTGGCGTGGGTATGGCGTAAATCAGAGCGCGGAGTTTGATGCTGCATTTGACGTCTTTCCATGGCCTCCGTGCCACCTTCCTTTGAATTTCCACTGATAATGCTCTACGGGCTTTCCTGTGAAAATAAAATTAAAAAAAAAAAACAGAAAAGAGTGGAGTGATCTTCAAGACTTGACAAAAAGGTCCTCACTCTCCCCTCCGTAGAGGCTCCCTTGGGAAACAGAGCGAAAACCGGAAACAGAAAAGAGAGGATGTGGGGCGGTGGGGACGGGGAGGACTTTCCTTTCTTCTCCCTTCCCAGCGTTCTACTCGCACTTAATTTTTTCTCTTTCCAGTTTCCGTTCCGCTCGGCTAGATAGCGAAACGTAGAACGAAACAGAGGCCTCTGTAGGATAACGAGATCCTTAGATAAAAGGCAAACTGAACATAAAATGATGAGGCTACTCAACCAACGCTCCACGTGCTATCTATCCTGCTGTTTTAATAGCAGAGTCCTGCTAAATTTAACGCTGTTCCAGGATATAAAACCTTGTAGGAAGTGAGTGCAACCAGAGCGGAGTACAATATTTGTATAAAGGAGCAGTTAAACAGTCATCAATGATAATGCCATACACACAACGTGAATGCGGTCAAAATAATAAATATTACAAGATCGGGCGCCCAAAATGGCAGCTGGTGATTTTCGCGGGATTCCAATTGGGAACAACTGCTATTACTAAAATCATTCGCCCTTGCTGGCAAAATTGCGAGTTCAAATCATAGCCAAGGTAGCAGGTAGGCATAGCGATTTTTGCAAATTCTCGTGACAAGCTTGTACAATCACTTTGTAAGTTGCATTTAATGGAACGAGTAAGTAGGCATTCTTTTATCTTACCTGGAGCGTTTGCTCGACAAGAACTGGAACTCCTCCGGGGGGTCAATAAACTGAGGATGCAGAGTTTTCGTCACGACATGCTTGACATTTTGAACGGACTTGTTGTTGACAACTGGTGTCGAATTCTGTCCAACAACCACTTTGTTGGGCACAGCATTACTAACTGAATTCACAGCCACCCCAACCTCTGTCTTAATCAGTGGGGCAGGTGGTTTCGGGAGCAGGTAAGGTTTGTTCGTTGCACCTGGGACCGCGTAGTTTGGCATGCTGTTCATGGATCGCTCCAAATGAAGCTGTCCGTTGATGTATGACGTCACTGAGTGCTGGGCGTATGGCACGATCTTAGTAGATCCGGGACCTATAGCCGGACTGACGTCACAGTATGCTGGGTATGACCGCTGCTTAGGTGGCTCAGCAGACGCGTGCATTGTTTGTTCGTGATGAGTTAGACTCGCTTCAATGGAAATAAATGAAACCCAAAACATGGTGTTAATAATAATAATAATAATATTAATAATTTTCAATCAAAACTAGTCGTAGCAAGTTCTTTACGTTCCACTGAATAAAAATGGTATTTCTGACAATGTAGCGAAGCGAAATAGCCAAAAATAGTTATTTTGCCAGCACGGACAAGCTAAGGGGATTGGGACTGAGTGAGAGGAATTATGGGTATACATTTCAGATATGTATAGTAGGCCATTACGATTTTAAAATCAGTCTGGGTCAGCTCTCATTAAGCACCCAAATATCAGTCAGAGATGTAAAAATATTTTCTGGCTTTGCATGACTCGTTATTGTAACTCGGCCCCAGAGTTAGCAGCACCGCACCAGGTGGGGGTTTACGTCCCCTTTTTTCCACAAAGTGGTTTTGGGTTCTCTTATCCGGCGGAGACGCATCGTTTTCTATGTATTGTTTTTCTAGTACCATATAAGTGAGTAACGTTTATGCAATAATTAAACTGGCATGAAGTCCTAGCTGACCTCCAGGCAGCTGTATCTACACAGTTGTATGCGTTTTATTGGTAGTGTAGGCAGAATACAGCTTCAAATTCAAAACCAGATACATTGTCCAAGAAACTAATAAATTTCCAGCTTTCTGATAGATCGAATTCTTCATGGTGAATCACGTGGATAAAGAGCTGCTAATTTTCTGTTTGACCAAATTACACTATCCTGATTGGCTACATTCCACACGATGAATAATGTGGATAGGGAATAATTGAATGATTCAGCTCGCAGGTGCTCACCTTGGTTATGAAGAATCTTGCCACAGTAGGAACACTCGCAGCCTTTCTTTCCTAAAGGAGACGTTGCACTGAGTCTCTTTGGTGATGGCCCTAGAAACAAAGACGCACACAGCAAACAATCAACTGGGATAAACAGTAAACGGCTAAACATTGGTTGAAAATCGATGCTCAGTCTCAGTGAAAATGAAGCAGAACCCAAATAAATGAACTGTGATTTCCGAGACAAATCGTCATCCTCCTCCTCTTCCATCATCATCATCATCATCATCATCATCATCATCATCATCATCATCATCATCATCGTCGTCGTCGTCATCAACACCCTCCTCCTCCTCATCATCACCATCCATCATAACTATCATCATCATCGCCATCGCCATCATCAATGTCGTCATCATCATCATCATCATCATCATCATCATCATCACAACCATCCATTATCATCATCATCGTCATCAACATCCTTCTCAATCATCAGCATCGTCATCGTCATCACCATTATTCTCCTCATCAACATCATCATCCACCATCGTCATCGTCATCATCATCATCGTCATCATCATCATCGTCATCACTATCATTGCTTACAAGAGCAAATCATCAAGCTCAAATCCAAATGCTGTCAGTTTAAAAATGTACAGGCACTGAATGCTTCTCACCCTCTATGCCATTCTGCTGCACCGAGCTGCCATCATGAGACCTCTTTCTAGCCATCATATGGTTACTGGTCTGTTGTGGCAGCTGTTGATTCTGAACAACAGGTTTAGCAGACGGAATAGCAGCATACTTCCAGTCACTAGCCTTGGGAGGGGTGGGTTGGATCGGTACGTAACTCTTGGATGGGGGGATCATTTTTCTGGAAGGGGAAGTGGTAGAATGTCCAGTCGGGGTGGGTGGGGAGGGTGAAATTGGTGATTGTTCCTTAGGGATGGGTAGTAGTGTTGGTTTTGGCGGCCTGGGCTTGCGTGGTTTCGGAGGATTTGCTTTGATTCTGTCCACGACATCGTGGATTTTTCGTGGTTTCCTCCGCTTTTTCGCTTTGATTATAGCATCAGCTTTCGGCATCTCCAGTCTTTTTAAACCTGATGATAAAAATTCAAGTTAGACTCACACAGGGTGAGAGTACTTCAATACATTTTGTTAGTTAAGAGCCCATCGCATGGAGGGCTCATCTCACATGTTTAGTACATTTCATACTTGGTTCACAACAACAACAACTTTATTAATTTTATACCTTATTTCAGGTCGTCAGTTACCCTTATTTAATTATTTTAATATTGCTGCTTGTGACTTAGTGTAATTTTTAAAATAAGGGATAAATAAAGCTGCTGTTGTTGTTGTTGTCAATTACAAAAATCTTGAGCCTGCAAGTAGCTTAGTAGCTGCTTCACACTGTTGTTTATTCTGGATGACTGACAACAGAAACTGTGTCTCAAGCATGGGACTGTAAAAATCTGAATTGAGGACATAGCTCTGGCAGATAAAGTCCAGCACAACAGTCAGCTGCTCTACCACCATGTTACTGGAAACTCGTGAAGTTAGGCTATAAACAGAGTTAAAATTCACCAAGGCCCTTCACATTGTTAAGACCAGGAATTTACAAATGCTAATAATATCGCCAATGTAAAGCCGCGGCTACACGAGCGATTTTTCGCTCGCGCCGGTGATGGGATTTTTTCAATTTTGTCGCGTCACCAGCGCGCGATGAAAATCGCAAGTGTAGCCACCCTTGAACGTCGCAGGAAAAAATCGCGAGAAATTGAACGAGTTTAATTTTTCGCGATTTTTTTTCTGCGATTTTTTGAGCTGTCGCATCACCTGTGCGAGGGTGGCTACACGGGTGATTTTCACTGCGCGCTGGTGACGCGACAATTTAAAAAAAAATCGCATCACCATCGCAAGCAAGAAATCGCTCGTGTAGCCGCGGCTTAAAGAAAAACATGGTCAACATAACAAAGAGAATCAATGCACGTACATTGTGACCTGATCTCCTGGATGTTCATCACCCCTCCAGGCACTCGGCAGTGATGTACTTTGTTGTAGAGATCCTGGCAGAGCCGCCGAGCCAATCTTGTCAGAGGTGTGGCTTTGATATAGAATGGTGACCTGGGTTTGAGTTTGCGTGGGCTGGGTGGCCTGTACCCATGTACAGCTGTTAAGTGACGGCTCAGGTTTGGCCGTGAATTAAACACCTGAAGTGAAAAAATGGAGAAATTAGCATACCGTAAAAGCTCTATTAAGCCCCCTGGGCGGTTTATTTAATTTCAGGCCTTATTGACGGGGGGGGGGGGGGGCTTATTAGAGAGGGGGCTTATTTGAAATCTCAAACTCGCCGTTTTCGTGTTAAAATAGTTTTTGTATCAAACTCAAACAACTGCAGTGAAACTTGAGCAACAAGGAGTATTACATATTTGAGTGCATATTTGTTTAGAAATAAACCAACTGGGCTGCATGAAGTGGATTTCGTAAGAGGGAATAGGAGGGGTTCATTATAAAATTGGGCTTATTAGAGAGGGGGGTTAATAGAGATGGGGGGCTTAATAGAGCTTTTACGGTAGGTCTTTGTAGCATTAAACTCAGTCATTTGAGATACCTTTGAGACCACAAAAGGTGACCTATTAACAGCACCCATATTAAGCAGGTCAACTTCAGGGAAAAGACCAAGGCAAGTGTCCACAATATCACGGCATCTACACAGTGGGCTTTATCTAACTCCCAAACAACATTTTGGATGTATTTCAATTCCTCAAAGTTGAAAAGATGGAACTGCGATAACTAAAAGGCCCAATGAGAATTATTCAAAGGGAGCATGCATCTTGACACTCTGTGATTCAAAGCCGGCTTTCAAAAGAGTGCTGGTTTCCAGTCTCTCATTGGCACAAAGGACCTGGACAAAGAGATGGTCCGTTTAAAGATACTCTTATTCCCTGTTCCTACAGTAAAACAACTGAATACCTTATCACATTGTGACACAGCGCACTTGTACATTTTGTGTGTTCCCATGTGGCTGGACAAACGCTCTTTGGTAAAGAAAAAAAGCAAAGATGTTAATGGAAATTCCAGGGGGGGATACCAAAAGCCAGAGTTTCGAAGCTAAGTTAGATTTTGCACAGGGGTGGGGTAGGGGGCTCCAGACTGCAACACCTTCCAGGGGAGGGGGCGGATTATGGTTTTTAACAAAAGACTATGAAGATCGTGAGTTAGGGAAGATGGAGAAAGGAAGCACAAGGGACTAATGCAGGTGCTTCAATACTGAACTGATGACTCCAGTGGAGTGAACAATACGTCACAAACCTGCTCTGTTGAACACCTTGCCACACACTCTACAGGTGTACCTTGGTTCCAGTCCTCCATGACCCTTACCAGACAAACCATCTGCAACAAAGAACCATAACATCTTCAAATCAATATTGAGATATGGAGGATGGTAATGTCTGGAGAGAAAATGTCATATCTGAGGTAATCTACATCTACATCTGCTAATCGACAGTAATTGTTGTGACGTTGATTATGATGGATGCATGGACATGTCGACAACAACAGTGATTTTGATGATGATGATGATGATGACGATGATGGTGATGATGATGGTGATGATGGTGATGATGATGATGATGATGATGGTGATGATGATGATGGTGATGGTGATGGTGATGGTGATGGTGATGATGGTGATGATGATGATGATGATGGTGATGATGATGATGGTGATGATGATGACAATGATGATGATGGTGATGATGACGATGATGATGATGGTGATGATGATGATGATGGTCATGATGATGATGGTCATGATGATGATGATGGTGATGATGATGGTGATGGTGATGGTGATGATGATGATGACAATGATGATGATGGTGATGATGACGATGATGATGATGGTGATGATGGTGATGATGATGATGATGGTGATGATGATGATGATGATGGTGATGGTGATGATGGTGATGGTGGTGATGATGATGATGATGATGATGACAACAACGACGATGATTATGATGGATGACCATGTTGACAACAATGGTGATTTTGATGGTGGTGGCAGTAATGATGATGATGATGCTAATGATAGAATGATGATCACAATGGTGTAGTGGGGAAGTGATTACAAGCATTACAGCTGTAGTAAACAGCTCCCATTTCAGCAAAACACACAGTTCAATATAGGGGAACAACTAAACAGCAGGAAAGGTGCTTTCTAAAACACAAAAGTAATACCTGGTCTTTTTAATCCACCATATTTCTTCCAGTAAATCCAGCACAGTGTACAAAGCCAGAACTTGTGCTGAGAATTAGGAACTCCCCAGGGATACCACTGTTGAGATGAGGTTCCTGTGACAACAAAACAACACAATTAAAACAAACAACTTCTCAAAAAATTGGTCACTTACTACCAAAGCTAACAACATTTTTTCATTTTGAAGGAACGACGGACTAGCTCTTGCCCTGCATTTGATAACAGAAAGCCCTATCAAAAGTGTATTTCCTGATCACTTCCCTTCATGGTTTCCATACTTAGGATGTTTCACTCTACAATGTCTCTTTTGAAGACTGAAAAGCTTCCCTTTCAAGGTGTGCATCAAAACCACTAATCACTTTATGCAAAGGAATAAGCATTTGCTATGGAGGTTCTCTTTCACAGGGTACTTACCATAACAACTTTCACATGTGACGCCCACAAGATTGGTAGCTACACCCGGAGGAGGAGTTAAAATAATAGTTGAAGTTTGTTTTTTCCCTGATTGCGATGTACTGCCACCACTACAACAAAAACAAGAGAGGAGGAGTCAAGCTTGAATTAGATATTGTATTATATACTTTGTTGAAGAAAGTTGGTAAAGCTACTCAATGTAGCATCTTGGTAAAGTATAATCACCACCATAATTGTTGTCACAGTTATTGATTACATTCATAGACATTTCAACAACTTGGGTAGAAGTCACTACCAGAGTCAAGTGAGTTGACTCTGAGAATGATACACATGACTCTGATGAGGACGTCCAAACCCAGGATTTGAAATGTCAGTCAATGCCATTGACAACAGTCTTTCTCTGGAATACACTCAACTACATTATCATACTTTACCAGGTTATGATGTGGCTACTCAGAATATGATACCCCCAATAATAAAATAATAAAAACAAACAAAAAGGAAAATATAAAAGGTATGACTCCTGGATGCAAACTATAATTATACAATTCTACAAATCATTAACATCATATTATTTATAATACTGTCTTGTTCTAATCAGAACTGAAAATGACATATTCCTTTGTGTTTAAGCTGGAATGAAAATGATAATCACAATGTGACCTCTCATGGTTAACCTTTTAATGTATATGTCTTGCAAATTGGCCAATGTTACAAGATTCATTTCTGATAACAGCTTTTCCACTAAATTATCTACTGAAAGTTTACCACTCGCCTTACAAACACAGACCAAACATTTTTCTTTGTAGTTTCACCTACATGTTATCATCCAAAAGCAGTTTACTCTGGTTTTGCTCTAAGAAATGCTGACTTTATGGTACAGACATTTAACACTGTGAATTTTGGTAAACACAGCATTAGATATTTAGGACCAACTCTTTGGTCAAAACTGAGTAAGGACGTCAGAAGATCGGATACACTACAAGTTTTCAAATACAGAATTAGATGAACAGACCTTAGTAATTTAATTAACAAACACTGCTTGTGTATGCTCTGTGACAGCTGACACATTCCGATAATTATCTCAATAATAATGCTTTAGAAATACACAGCCAAGAACATTATATCATTAATTTTTACTTGCCCGTGTAATTATCTCAATGTTTTTTTATGTTGCATATGATGTCTTATTATATCTTAAATTACTGTAGCTCTAATAATTAGTAATTATTTCTAGGTAATTCTTATTGTATATATTTTGAATTTTCATTTTTAATATACTGTCTCCAATTAGCTCCTTGTCACTTAGGAGATAGATCCTCAATTCTCACATGAATAAAGTATCATTATCATCATCATCATCATCTTACTAGACATACAAAAATAAATTAGGTGACACAGACTTGTGACAATTGCTATCATAAACTAACACATAATAAACAATGAATTACTTACAGGCCAGGTATGTATATCTGTGTTAAATTACATTCTTTTGATACTGCTTTCAGCCGTTTCTGTCAATAAATTTTCAAATGACATTAGGAAAA
>JAEMWC010000056.1:1135000-1165000 GCA_016490735.1 Pachyseris speciosa | reverse complement strand
TGAGGAGGATTTAGATAATGGTTTTGTTTTGAACGACTAGTAGATTTATACTAAAACAATTAGATTATTCGCTCTCAATTTCGATGCGTGATAGCTGATTCAGGCTGCGCCCTCATCAGCTATCATGCGATAGAAATCTTGAGCTCATAATCTAATTGTTAAGTATAAAAGGAGAATTTTGCGACTACTGACATAGCCATGTTACTGACCTGCTGACCATTCCTCCATCTCATCACGGCAGAGGATAGGTCCCCCTTCAGGAACTAGATTAGCTATTGCTTTGCCAATGTTGTAACCATTATTATGAAGGCAAAACATGGCATGAGCCTAAAAATAGAATCAATAGAAATAAATTGTTTGTTAAAAACAGCCTAATTCAAGAAAAAATTGCAAAGTACATAAATTATTTGTATTTTTGAATGACCCTTCCTTCCTTACTGCTTAATTTGGCTTGGCTATGACTATGATGTTTGAAACTTTTTAAAATTTTCTTCAAAGTTCAAGGTTGTCATTAATAACCACATGGTACAACCTCCAAGCTGACATGGATTGTGAGACTGTACAACGGAATGTCTGGAATTTTCTGTAACACGATAAAACTGCAGACAGATTAGCCAAAAGATCTTTCCTTTGGATAGTTTAGCAACCCAAAGAACGATACACCACCTCATGCTTCTAGTCTCTGTTTGAAGACAAATGTAACACAAACATACAAAGCACCATGACATATATACATTGTATCAAATCTCTGGACAGTGTCTTAGCCATGTGATTTCATGTGTGACCACATTCTTTGCATATGTCATAATCAAATTCTTCTTGTTACAATATCCTAGTAATCCTTTTAGTGCATTTTTTTACAAACAAAACTTTACCTGTCCAGCAAAGAAGACTACAAAATAAATCAAGCCATGGTAACAAAATGTCCAATTAATTTTGACCAAAAATCTGTTCAATAGTGCTGTACATTGAGAGATCACTTGGACATGCTTGAAATAGCAAAGGATAGGCAAGCACAATGAAAAATCAGCAAATGATGTAATCTAACACTTCAGTTATCCCATATTATGTTTATTTATAATACTTCAAACAATTTGTAGCATATAAAGATATGAAAATTTATCACATGCAAAACGTACATGTAGGAAGCCCAGAGGGTTATTAACTGCCAATATTCAGGACTAATTAACCTCACTTTCACAATCAATTAACACACTTTTAAGTTTAAGCTCACTTATGTGACCCTCAAGTTCAGCAGTTTGATTAACATTAGACAGTTTAATTAAAGTGTACAATGCCATTTATGCAAAGCTAATAAACAGATGAACTGCACAGTGGTGCTGGTTGTATGATTACCAACAAATCATTTCTAACTTTTGAGTGTGGGAACCAATCCCTGAGAACAATCATTCAAATGAAAGCTGTTGCACAGTTCTTTCGTGTGGACAAAGCACTTAATTTTGTTGTGTAACTTATTGTTGTGGCTGTGGGTGAAATCCTTACATGTGACCTACCAAAAGAAAGCTGTTAACCAATACTTTATTCTGGTGCTGTTCATTATGCTATATAAGGGCAAGAGAGAATTTAATCTAGCTATTTGTCAGCTCTACATATTCAGGGGTTTCATTAGAAGCCAGCAGCTGGTGAAAATCACCACCTACTTTGTCAGAATTTACCTCTTTCCGTCGCCTACTTTGTCTTACTTTGTCTTTGTCTACTCAAATTACATCAGGTGCCTCCTACTTTAGTTAGCTCAGAAAGCTATTTCAAAACTTATAGAAACTGCTGCATATTCTGGTACAGTAATTAAAAGAGTTAACAAGGAATTTACTTGATACTACTCAAACTTACCAGTGTAACATCTCTTGATGCTGCTGCAGCACTCACGTGTAAGCTGGGTTGCTTCACCGTGCTGCTGCAGTCAAGTGCTCTGGCAAATGTACCAACAGATCTGTAGAAAAAAGCAAAAATGAATAACCCTCTTCCCACAAAAGTGCTTTCCTATAATAATGAATAATATTTTGTAGATGCAAATTAACATGTGAACATGATCAAATGTGCCTTACAAATTAAAACAAAAAGTTAAAAATAGTTATTTACAATTCTGGGTATAATTAAAGTCTATAAAATATTATGAGCTATTCATAGGGTAAGCTACTCTATGAGGCATGTTCCTTGAAGAGAAGTAAAGGAATACATGTATCTTAAGACCTGTTTACACAGGTGATTTTTATTGCACAACTCAATGCAATTTTTGTCATGCTTAAGTCAGTGACAACTTCAAGGTCGCCTATGAAAACAAGGTGTGATTTCAGTGCAATTTTAGTGCAATTTGTTACAACTCATGAAACAGTTTTATCAAAAAATCTCAGCAAAATTGCATCAAGTTTGGAGCAAGTTCAAAACCCCTGCAATCTTGCGGCGACAAATTTCACTAAAATTGCACTGAAATTTTGAAATTGCAACTAAAAATTGCCCCGAGTTGTGCTACAAAAATCGCCTATAAACAATTCTCATAGTGTACTAGTCAAGAGAAGCAAGTGCTTCTCAAGAGGTCAGAAAAACACTGTATAAAAGAGCAAAATGATTTGAAAGGTTTGTGCTATTACACCGTAGATTAACTGGCATGTCATATTTCTTTAATTCTAAATGCCATTATGATTCAATGTACCATTTCCAATACAAATGCACCATTCTAATAAGCTCTCCCTTGAATGAATGTTGTAATTAGTCCCCCACTGTTAAACTGCACAAGGAACCCCTTTCAGGAAATACCCCTAAACGATAGCAGAAGCAACCATCACCAACACTGACTCCTTATGATTGCTGGTTGAGTCTCAGTAGTTATTCACCAAGTGTTTCACAATCTGAAGTGTTTTTTTTCCCAAATTGAATGCGCACCTTAAGCTTACAAGTTCCTTATCTCTACTGAGAACACTCTCTGTAATTCCCAAATTGAAATGTGCACTACAAGTGGAAACTCAAACACTGATGATAAGCCCAGGAGGAATATGAATGTATCATTATATAAGATGTTGTTTTCATTGTCATTGTAATCCTTGTTGCTATATTAAGGTATAAAATTTTACACACTCCAATTGCTGGCAATGTGATTCAGAAGACATCACAAATAACTCTATATGTAAACACAAAAGAGTACCTTGCAATGACAAGAAACTGGTCAACATGTTGATCTTGTAACGGATTACTTGGATCCCAAACTAATGTCTCTAGTTTTGAAAGGTCTCTGTCATCTTGATATCCTATAACATGAACAGATTTTTTTTCTCCACAAAAACTTTGTTGGGGATTTTGTAAATTTAAATTACACCAATATACCAAACAATGTGTAAACAAAACATTCCAGTCATTCTTAAACAGTAAGTGGAGTATCTTTGATGTAATTAATGCAATATTAGTTCCATACTACAGTGTAAGTGTGCTTATTTACAAACACAGTATGCAGATTTTGTTTGACATGATTCCAATGCATAATGACATTAGCCCTTTCAATTGCTCCATAAATGAAATTATTTTACCCTAGTCTAAAAATTCCCACAGGTTTTTCTGGCCTGTCATTCAAGATGGCAACTAGAGGTAATAACTGGCAGACAAAGTAATAGATACGTTAAAACACAGAATAAAATGTTCAAAATAGTACAGTCCTGATTTAATTGTGGTTATATCCCATCAACATCAAAATCAAGAAAAAGACCCAAGATAAGGTTAGATATCTAAATATATTACAACAAAATTTACCTTTAATCATAGTTTTTGGCACATGAGCTTGGTAAGCTGTGCCAATACCCATTTCTCCTCTGTCCGCTACCAAGGTTTTTTGTTGTGGATCATAAACCAAAAAGTAATGAAACCAGTCCTGTTGAAAATTCAATTAAAATTGCCTTTAACAGCAGCCCTATATGCTTACAAATTAAATTTTTCATTGCAGTGAATTTATTAATAAATCAATAATAAATCAAATCAACTTTTGTTTTAATGACGGTGACTCTTAACAGTCATTATGACTGACAAACCTGGGGCCCTTGAATTCCAGAATTTGTAGACATTGGTTTTTGAGGACAGGGGAAAACCAGAGTACCCAGAGAAAAACCTCTCAGAGCAAGGGCAAGAACCAACAACAAACTCAACCCACATGACGCTGAGTCTGGGAATCGACCCTAGGCCACATTGGTGGGAGGCCAGTGCTCTTACCACTGTGCCATTCCTGCTCCCAAACACATCATATCTACTTAGGATTTATATCACATTTGCACTGAAATATCTGCTGCTATTGCTCAAACAAATCACTACAGGAAACAACTATTGACCAAGTACAATAAATCTTCTTTATTGTACTGCACTATTGCCTGTACATGTACAGCCACCTTACTTGTCCTTTTTAAAGCAGTTCTGAGCCAACTTGCAGGATTCATTTAAATGTTAAACAGGAGGGAAATAATATCAGTTCGCACTGAGAACAAATATTTTGCAATGGGCTACAGATGGGCTGTGATGCTCAAGGCAGACTTAAGTCACACAGGAAACCCAAGTAGCTTACAGAGACAGATCTTTACAGCATTAGGTAATGGGAGTACTGTTAATCCACCCTATTATTCATTTCCCCTGAGTGGAAAGCTAGTACATCACAGGAACACCACTAGAAAATGTGGGAGATAATCATTCATACACCAGAGTGGAGAGAAAATATACAAGTACGTAGAAAAGTTCACTGCTCAAGGAAACAAAAAATTAATTATATGACAGGATGCACAGAAGAACCAGCTCAAAAAATGGAAAATTATTACTCAGCACTTAATGGACTCTTAGTGTACACAGTAACATGAGCATTTTAAAAGGGATTGTTTATAAAAGTCCAACTGTATCTAGAAGAAGATAACATACCTCTTTTTCTAAATATTTTGGTAAGACTTCAGCTTCATTGTAAAGTGTAACTAAGCATTTTCCTCTAAAAACCCAAAAACAAAAATGTACAATATCAACAAATCTACAGGAACATTTAGTTTTTAATAAATATACAACCCAATTAGGACTTCTATCATTTTAAGATGAAACATCGAAATAATTCATGTAATTTACAGTGTAGTAAAAACATAATTTATGTTAATGTTCCTTGCTCTTTCTTTAAACTTACAAATTGCTTATTCATGTATTGTTACTGATGTGTCATATCAATATAATTAAATGGTACATCCAGTTTGCTCAATTTTAGAAATTCACAAGAGAGCTGAAAATGACCTTGGTTTTCTGAAGAAATAACTTTCTGAAAATTTCTTGGTTTGTTACCTTATTGTATTGGCATTGATATTTTCATATTGCCGTGACAAAAACACCTCCCGGTGACTCAACTGATGTCTCAAGACATCTTCCATTTCACTATCTCCCATTTCAATTTCTGCATCTTCCTCAGCTTGTACTGCACCAAAGACAACAATGAAACATAAACAAGAAAAGGAATAATATAGCGAAACTCCTTTAAGAACTGTACAAAAGTCTTAAAGTAAGCTAAAAATAAAAAATACTCTGAACCACATAAGAACTGCTGTTTGAACCTCAAATTATGATCACAATTTTCTCATACCATTTACTTCAAGAAAAAAATTTAAGTTAGCTTTAAAAGGTCACTTCTAAAGGCTGTGGTTGATACTATTGTGATTGATTGACATTTTATCCCCATCTTGATCTACCATATATTGGCCAAAATGCAAAACACAAATTCCAATAGCCAAGTTAGCTGTAAAGGTCAGCAGAATTACTTATATTAAACTGTGTATATGAAATGACAAAGTATCCAGTTATATAGATATGTAATATTGAAACTCCTCAATTTAATTTCTTAAGTCTAGACTCATCTCATGAACTTTCACAGAGTGCAACTCTGGCCAAAGTTCCTAACCTAAATCACATCATTAATTTTCTTGAGTAGAAATTTCATGTCAAAATTTCTGGTTGCAATTTCTGAAAACAGACTTTACTCAGCAAAGGGTTGATAATTTACAAATATGATACAAATTAGGGTGCCGGTAATGAAAGCACACAAAGAGAAGGAAAAGAGTGGCTAAAATGTGTATTTCAGTAAAATTGTTCATTGAATGGTTGAGCAGATGCAAGCGAGCACATGGGAAAGGAACCTGCAGAGTCTGCAGTGTCAAATGTTTTGCCTAAGTTTGGTCTGCAATTTCTCCTACGTCTTTTCGATCAATCTTTGTAGCTGCCATATTCACAGTCGAACCTCGATTATTCGGACTTGCTAGGACTGGACTAAATTGTCTGGATAATCGAGAGTCCAGATAATCAAAATATGAATACTAATGAGACAAAACACGACTGAAATAATTTAATGCAATACCATACCATATCATACAATTGAACTTCATACAAAAACTTTGGCCTAAAATGTTTGCACTTTGAAAGGAAACAAACCTTTTATATACAAGTCTTAACCATAACCTAAACCTAATATTAAAAATTAAAAAAATAATAATTCATAATGATAGTTACTAGGGATCTTGCACATGCCTTGTTCACATTCATGAAAAATCTGTCTGAATAATCGAGTTTCAACTGTATCATAAAAACTGGCTATTTTTACTTTAGGTGTCTTCCTCAAATGAGATTCTAAGAACTGCTGACTGAAAATTGAATAAAACAAGAAGGATAAGTGTCAAGGTAATTCAGAATGTTTTCACTTTCAATTTGGAAGATCCCTCCAAATAGTTATGGACTATCTTACCCATTTGACAACATACATGTAGAGGTTACTGGCAAGTAACCACAAAAGGATTGCTATAGCAAGTATGTAGTTCCTGCTCATTTACTAATCTCTGCATTAACTTTTACCAACATTTATGAAGAGGTGAAAAATTACAAAACAAAACCTTTACATAAATTAAAGGCATCAGGGTATAATGAGCGTTAATGTTATAATTGTAATGTTATTAATGTTCCCTTATGAACAGGAAGTAGGTCTACTAATTCCAGGTTTCCAAAGCCAGAAACTGATGAACTAGTACGTCAAAGACCCTAAACTATACGACTGGCAAAAGTAAGTTGCACAGAATGTTTACATGGAAGTAAAATATATTTAGCAATCTCTGGATGTTGTCCAGAGATTTTGCGGACCTATTGTCCAGGTGACTCTCTAATGACACTGGATTCTCTCACAGTGACACTCGCTCATTTCCATCAATTATTCTATTTTTATTAATATATTTTATCACACACCTTGTACAGCGACAACCTTTTTTCCCTTTTATTTGGCCCTCGCAGAATATTTTATCTTATCTGTCCCTGACGATGTCGTTGAGCGGTGAAATCTTGGACTTTTAGTATTTTAGTGTATTATTTTACAGCAGTTCAAGGCCTCAATTGTATTTGCATTTTTTGAAATACATTTGAAATCAATATACATCAACTGCAGCTAAAATTACTATAATGGTTTTCCAAATGATAAATAACAAGTTTGTTATTAACCAAAAAAAAATGTAAAGCATGTAATTATTGTGACCAGTGAAGCAAAAAGGGCTATTACAGAAATAGTCTATGATGAAGGTAGATTAATTAACCATGTTTAATGGTCAGAGACAAAGTATGTTTCAAGAAAAGAATTTTTTTAAATTCATTATTCATTAAGTTGAAATCTCACTAGATTTTTGAAAGATACAAATCAAGGTTATTAATGGCAATGAAGATTTTCACTAAAGAATTTCAGAGTCCATAGACCATAAGGATACCAATGTAAAAAAAAAAAA
Source organism: Pachyseris speciosa (assembly GCA_016490735.1). Taxonomy (NCBI): domain Eukaryota; kingdom Metazoa; phylum Cnidaria; class Anthozoa; order Scleractinia; family Pachyseridae; genus Pachyseris; species Pachyseris speciosa. The sequence goes on along the minus strand of JAEMWC010000056.1, from coordinate 1,157,231 downwards.
CAGTCCTTGAGCAAACATCACATTATCAAACATGATATTGACCAAAACCATGGGCACTCTGCAAACCTGGAAATTAATGCTTCTTTGTCTTTGCCAATGAAAAATTCTGTCAGAGCTTCGAGGGGAATTTATAATGGTTTATAATTATGACTATTATAAAACAAGAGAATTGAGAATTGCAACAACAACATGGAAAACACTCCAGTTAGGAATAAACAAATAAATTATGTTAGTTATTCAAATTATTTCAGCTTTAATTACTTATTTTACTTATTTAATTACTTATTTTACTGTTAACATTGGCAAGAATAGAACATGCCAGTTGTTGCACCAAAAAACAAGAAAAGTGCAGATAACAGATGTTGACAAGATATAAACCAGAGCATATCCAATTCCCCATACTTACACAAATGCTTTTCAGCTTGCATGGCAAGCGCAGAGGATAAGTCTCTTTTTCTGTAAAAACACTGTACTTTTGCCTCAACTTGTCCATTACTGGTCTGCAAGTACAAGATGAAGCTGGCTTAATTACCAAACATACTTGAATAATTAACATATTAATAAGTATGCACAGAGCCACCTTAAAATTTTTACCTTGGTCAACTCCTCAATCCTTCGTATTTGATACGGTAACGCGGGGTTGGTTTCAACATATACGTAATCTGAAAGAAGAATAAACATGTTTTAGACAAGAAAACAGTTTAACACTGTCAAATTTTCTTCAAACCAGGTTTTGTGGAAGAAAAACGCACATGGTCACGACGACAAGACGCTAGCTGGTATCTTCGTTGTCAATTTCGTGCGCGCGGGTATAAACGGGGAATCGAAACGTTTGTTGGTTTCGGTTTCGTCTTTTATCGATTTGTGTATTTCTTTCGTAAAGTTTATCCTTTGTTGGTTTCGAGAACTTAAAATGTACGAGATTCCCCTCGGGTTTTCTGGTAAAGAACGCTCCATATATTGAAGTCCCCGACAACACTCGTACACCGTACGGCTTTTGTTCATTCTCCGGGCAGACGGGCAAAATAACGCAATCGTCCGCGCGTAAAAATATCTCACCTCTGTCAAAGAAAGGCTTTTACTTCAAAAGTGTGGTACACACAACAAGTGAACCTTTCGAAGCCCAAGGACGAAAAAGTCGTCAAACGCAATTTTCACTCAGAGGGAAGTTGAAGCATTTCAGTCAAAATTTCCCTAAAAGTTTGTATTGTGATCGTACTCACCTCCAACCCGGAAAACATTTGATGCGTTCGCCATGATACCCTTATGGCGGGAGTTTCTTATTCGAAACTGCGATCAATAAGAATTACAAATGTCAAGTTTTTCATGGAGCCTGTGCACTATTCCATCGAAAACGTCATACACCACACACAAACGCGGCCATTATTGTTCGCCCTCTAGCGAACCACGCGTCTTTTGACGTCACGAACGGAACGTGCCAGCCGAGCGCTGTCACGAAGATACCGCTTAAAAAAGTTGCGCAGAATCGGGCCTTATCGTGTCAATTCGTGATTCTTCGGATTGTTTAGAATGACGTAAGAATGATTGACAGCTTGTTTGTATGTTTACCAGTTGCAACCGTAACCGACACACACCCAAGCGTCTTCGAATTTGATTGGTCGGCGAGTCGCCATAACGCAAATGCATTCACGCTGGTCACGGCTTTCAAGGGCTTTCAATGCATTACCGTGTTCACGTTTTCCAAAATATATTTCTGCAGTATACACTTTCAGTGGGTCCCGTATCTTGTGTTAAGTGAGGATTCCCTTCAAAATATAGAAAAAAAAAACGCCGTTCTCTTTTAAAACCATGTCAATTCTCAAGAGGTTTATTCCAAGAACTTACACTAAAACGTCTGCCGCTAAACCAATTAGCAAATGACAGATCACTCAGAAAAACCGGAGCCATTATTCCCTTCAAATTTTACAAGCGAATAAAGTTACCCAGTAAATCTCCTCGGTCGAGGGAGGGAGAAGAGTTTCATAATTTGCTTCAAAATTTGTTTCGATCGTTGCCGTTTGCAATATGACACTGTACATGCGTGACGTCACACCAACATTGTACGCAGCCGCAGTTGAAGCGGAAGCACCCCAAACCGGTTTAACCTGTTTGACACGAGGGTATATGCCGTGAACAACAACAAAGAAGGAAGGAAGGAAGGAGGGGTCTGGTCGTGTCGCTTGGAAGGATAGCAATAGGTCCAATGGTTATAGACAGTTGTCTTGGAAATTCGGAAAACGTCTTCTCTTTAAACATTATACAACCTTATGGTTTAGGGGGGGATCGAATAAACACTTGCGTAAATAGTGTAAACTGTATTGCGGTACATATTGAGCGGGAACCAGAATTAAAAGTGGTACAGAAGTGGTAGGGTCAATTTAACACAATCTCAAGAACTGGGTTTTACAATATAAGGTAGAAACACCCAGTGAGACCTATAATACAGGAATATATTGAGTTTCTCAGCCGAAGTGAAAGACAGTATGTCTAAAATATAATTCAACAGTAGCGAAAACTCGGATATGCGATACCGATGTCTGTTATCAAGAAAGCCGAAATACAGAGGCCTACACATTTTGCAGATCAATCTCACTATGAAGTTCTTGCTAATGTAAATCCAGATAATCCGAGTTGTAATTTATTGCGTAACAAGCATATGTCGCATCGAACAAAACTGGACACAAGCAACCGGATCGATAAACAATGCGGATCGCAGGTGCCGCTGATTTTCAATAAATTAAAGGTGACTGACTCCCTGTTAGCTGGACATGGACAAATTGTCGCGGGAAGGCCGTATAACCCCAACTTGTGGGAATGGAAATTTCAATCATGAATTTTTAATCCGCGCAAGCCTGAATGGTGATCGCGGGGATGAGCCATAGCATCTGTAATGAAATACTGGGTGATTGTTATCAATCCGTATCAATTGGCTTTCTCTGCCTGTCCACAGAGGCAAACAGGGATTTTGCAACACTTAGCAAATTCTCGATTTTTGTCTCTACCATGATCTATCGATGGCGACCATCCTTAAAGTTTGAACAGAAATCGTGAATACTGCCGTATGCCCATGGGTAATTTACGGATATACCATGATTCTGAACGCGTCAATTATGAACCTGCGAGTTGAATGGTGCGTCGTCAGGAAACAGCTTACAGCGCCCACTGCCACACGTTCCGGATGAATGCGTACGCAATCGTCATCATTTCGCTTATGCTAATTTTAAATTGCGAACGCAAATGGAGATCATTTAAAGAAACCGCTGAAATCTGAGTATCTAACCATCGTTAGAATGATACACAAACATGAAAATGCGCCGAAAGAACTGGTTTACGACCAGGTTTCTGTCATGTTTCTTCTGTTTAAACGGTGTCAAGATGCGTACAAATGACCTTTGCATTGAGAGAGGAATCATGGGAATGCTCCTAGTGACACGATCTGTTCACGTGCGATTTGCATGACAACAACTGTAACAGCTGCTACGTGAGGGCAACAAATTAGTTCTGAGTCATGATTGGTAGACACGAAGCTTTGATTGACAGTGGCGGCAGCCTCCTGGCAGCTCAAAGAAATGTTTGCTATATTTAGTATCGTTAGGCATCTAGTATAAATATGTCTCGGTGATGCCAGATCGTCTGAAGACCTTACCAGAACACCTCTATCCTTGGTCTCAACAATAAATGGTTTATTTGCTGACGTTACTCAAAGGCTGACGAATTCAAAAACCTCAATCGTCGGTTGATCATGGTTACAATCACGAATGACCCTCATGCAAAATTTCTACTCATTATGTGAAGTCTGCGAAGTAGAAAAATGCTAGAATAGTCTAGAACCACTCTGCCGGAGTGGTCCTGAGATCTTCGTTGATATCAGCAATGAACACCACGGGCGCAGCAGGGAGACCACGGAGCAGGTTTGCATCAGAAAAGAAATTTAGCTAGCACGAGGTATCGGCACCAACTCAACTTCGCGTGCAATTGATGCAAGGAAGCAACGGATGCATGCAAGGGAGAAATATTGTGTTACTGGTTAAATACACCACAAATGATATTCTAACGTTGGGTTTCGTTTGAGTTGGTAATGCTTTACATGCATGGAGCTTGTAACTTTTATTCATTTTTGGATGACTGAAAGTTAAATGTGTGACCATTCAAACGAAAGTACCTAAGTCGAACCCGTTGACTATGAGGAAAATGGTGCCAAAGCCCATAAAACAACGATTTCACTGCCATTATCGGCAACCGTTGGACCGAATTAATTCAATTGCCCAAATTAACAAAATATTGTTCTTTCTATATGAGGCCGTTAACTCGGTACAAGTTAGTTTTCGAGTGAATGCATGGGCTTTCTCCGGGACTGGGTTTAAGTCTCCGCTTAATGTTGGTGTCGACCATATTAGAATTTTTTAAAAACAGATTTCAAGGGTGATCAATTTGCCCGCTATGATTCGCAAATAGTCATAAACAGCGGTAACAAAAGAGAGCAGTTCACAAAGTGAAACTACATAGTTTGGTATAATATATAAACACCCTAATTAGCATATGGATTTCATTGAAGTATTCGGAACCGAGGTTTTTTCAGAAATGATTCATCCTCTAGGAATTGCCTTTTATGATTGAAAATGTTTCAACCAGCGGAACAACTTTACACAACAACAACAACAACAACAACATTTATTCGTACTGTACTGTACTGTACAGGTTACAAAAATAATACGGTATACGTGTTAATTCAAAAATTATAGACATACAGTAACGGGGCACCCAAAATAACTTTAAAGCTAAACTAGTTGGGTGACCACATATATTTGTTAAAATATACACAACAGTCAGAAAGAGGCCTTCATAGGCTAGTTTCGAATAGTCCAGTTTCGAGTTCGCCATGACCGCTGAACAAAAGCACTGAGAACGCATCTGTAAAGGGTTAGCCTCGAATATTCACAAATACAGGCGAGAAGGTGCCACAAATTTGAAAAATAAACAACAGACAGAGCTGTAAACAGGTTATCTTCTCGCTGAAACTTGTGAATATTTTACTTTATGGGTCCAGGCTGACCCGGTACAAATGCGTTCTCAGTACTTTTATTCAGCGGTCATGGCGAACTCGAAACTGGACTATTGTGGAAACTGACCGTTTCACGTGCACCTTCGCAAATATTATCTATTGCATAACCTGCACTTTATGCAAAAGGTTATACATCGGCGAAACAGGAAGACGACTAGGGGACCGATTCCGAGAACATCTTCGTGATGTTGAGAAAGATGACAAAGATGCATCCAAACCAGTCGCTCGGCAATTTAATCTCCCTAGCCATTCCAAACAACACATGTCGATCTCCGGCCTTTCCCTACATCAAGGTACCACGGAAAGCCGTAAAAATCTCGAGCAAAAATTAATCTTTCAAATCAACGAGCGCTTTTCATTCAATTAATATATTCCTGTTTTTCACGTTACCATGTTACCACTAATAGCGTATTTATTTACTTATTTGAACAAATATTTTGACAGGATGTTCCCAGTTCAGCAAAGGCTGGTTTAAATGGGGTCCTGTATTTATATTAATTTAATATTACAGTAATTACAATTTTTGTATATAAACCATGCACAAGCCATAATTCCTCGGTTCGCTCCGACGAAGGGCTAACGCTCGAAACGTCAGCTAATCGAATCCCCGTACGGTGGTCAATATACATTATCAACTCTGTTGATAAACCAAATTTTCGTGTTTCGCTTCCCCACCGACGCAGCACCACAGTTTCTTTAGAAACTAATCCCCTTTATTCTATTGTGGAAGGAAAAAAGAGCCAAGTCGAGGTTCAAGGGAATAATTTGCATTTCCTTTTGTCAAAAATGAAGGGAAATACAAATTATTCCCCTGAACCACGACTCGGTTCTTTTGTTCTTCCACAATTCGAAAATAGACCTTTTTCATAATGGCGGACGATTTTAATTATTCTTTTGTATATGTGTTAATTAGCCCTACTAACCTCACTTTAATGAAAAAATTATATTGAATTTTGCACATGCTGACGAGGCTAGTAGGGCTCATTATCATAAGAATAAAAGAATAATTTGTCGGGCGCCATTATGAAAAGGGTCTATAGCCTATTACAACTTACACATCATTTGCTTTAATGAATTTGTGAAAATTTGTAGCCAGGGTTAGAAGTGATCTGGAGAAAAGGAATCAGTACTAAAGATCCTCGCAGTTCTCCTGACAGCTTGAGCAGTTGACGAGACTGCGGGCAGTCAAGGCCCCGCCCGATTATGCTTCATTAAAATAGTTCGAACATTCATACCTTATGACTGTACTGTTTTGATTTATTGAACGCTACGTGAAAATGACAAGAAGACATCCTGTTTTAGGTATACGAAAGGGGTACTGTTTGTCAATGGGAGGTATATGAAAGGGGTACCTTTTCTGTCAAAAATGGTACATAAAAGGGCAAGGGGTCGGACCTCGGGGCGGAGCCTCCCCGTATTGAAATTGCTTTAGTACCCTTCTCCCCCCCCCCCCCCAAAAAAACCGGGCATTGCGGATATGACGTAATGGTTGCTATTTTTAGTGTTTTCTTAGAGCAAGCGGGAAAACAAACGCAAAAATGACCATGAAGGACCGATGAAAGGTTTTTTGGCTTTTCACGGAATTGTTGGAGACCTTTCTACGTAAAGAAGTACAAAACTAGGTGACATAGGTCAACCTCGTTCCCAGGGTCCTCTCTCTTCCTCCCTCGAGAAAGTACCCCGGTTGCGGCTGGTCACGTGTCAAGCTTAGCCGAGAGAAACATGCGACCATTGGACTGCTCTGAACTTTCACGGTCATTGTTTTGCTGTCATAAATTCGTAAGCCATGCAATATCTCAAGGAGTATGAAAGTAACGACTCGGAAAAAGAAAACAGCACAGACAATGAAGGAACAACCAACTGCTCGGGTGATTGAAAGACAGATATGAGCTAGAGAGCACTTCGGCATGTTTGTCGAATAACCTTCAGCCAAACTGACTTAAATAAATACGGAAGTTCCCGATACGATACTCATTCGCGGAAGCCGTTGGACGTTCTTCCAGTAACACATCCAACATCATTTCACGTTGTTTTGCTAAGGACGGCAAAGAAATGTATACGTGCCAAAATGTAAAACGCACGTGCAGAGCGATTTTTTTTTTCGGAAACCTGTTGATTAGTGGCCTTCTCGTTGCCGTCGCCGTCCTTGTGGCTTAAAGGGAACCTCCAGTCTCACAAAACATTCACGCTAAATTGTTGGAAATAATTACTAGATTCCAAATTTTGTTTTGAAACGTTGATATAACGTTTAAGTGTACAAAAAAAATCGACGTCATCATCGCCTATTTTCGCTTTTAAATTTCCCGGCCGCAGCCATTCTGGATTTGGTGACGTGTAATGTTGCAGCTATTGTCAGGAAGAAAATGAAGCAGAAAACAATAGAACGTTTTCATTCACGGACTACCAGCCATATTGGTTTAGTGAAAAAAAGAGAGTATTTGCATAAAAATAGAGTTCAATTCCCAGAGGTTTAGTTTGGGACACCAACATGGCCGCTGTTTCTTTGTTCGCCGTGACGTCATTTGAAAATACTCTATCGCTACAACCATTACACATCATCAAATCCAAAATGGCCGCGCCCGGGAAAATAGGCGATGATGATATCTATTTCTTTGTGTTCTTAAGCCCCGGCTACACGTTCAAACATTGTTATAAAACATTTGTTGGATGAACAATGTTAGAACGTGTAGCATGTTTGATGACGTATGTTCAACACTTTTGGTTCGAAGAATGTTTTGATTTCGATCAAACATTTTCTCCAACATACAACAAATGTTGAAGCGTGTAGCCGCCCTTTCAACAATGTTGTATTGCAAAGACCAATCAGAGTTAAGGGCCCAGTCTCCAATCCGAAGCCTAATGGTAGAGGTGGAAATTGTTGAAACCAGAACCCCGAAGCGACGTGTTTCCAACAATGTTATATGCGTATCCAACATTGTTAGAAGCGTTCTTACAACAATGTTGGGACGTGTTCTTCTAACAATGTTACAACGTGTAGCCGGGGCTTTAATGTTTTATCCACGTTTTAAATGAAACTTTGATATCGAGTCATTATTTCCTACAATGTAGCACCAATTTGTTGTAAGAGTGGAGGTTCGGACCTTTAAGCTCTCTAATATAGCTTATGGTGAACCAGGTAGATGTTCAAGTTTTATTATCTTAGAAAAATTACATTACATAAAATACGATTTACATAAAATGGCAATGCACTTTTAATTAATTTTTTGGAACAGCAGTGGCACTCCCCTTTATTATGAACCCTACTTACTCTAATTAGATGGGTAGGACATAGCTTAAGCAGTTAATGACATCACAAACATGTATATAACTCCACTGGGTTATTTGCTTCTGTTACGGAATGGCTTAAGCTGGCCTCCCACGCACCTGATTGTCAGTATTAGCCTCCGGCTCCCTTTGTCAGTAAGGGAATAATGCGACTCGCTTAAAGGCGATCGCGTGGGAACCTATGCTCAACCAAGTTCAGAACGTTTTATGATGAGATGGAATGCAGCGTTGGCTTTCGGTCATCTTTGGGAGTTTATCGTCTTATTTTCCGATTTCAAGCCGTTTGTTTGACTTTCAGCAGATAACACAATCATTTCTCCACGCACCTGATTGTCAGTATTAGCCTCCGGCTCCCTTTGTCAGTAAGGGAATAATGCGACTCGATTAAAGGCGATCGCGTGGGAACCTATGCTCAACCAAGTTCAGAACGTTTTATGATGAGATGGAATGCAGCGTTGGCTTTCGGTCATCTTTGGGAGTTTATCGTCTTATTTTCCGATTTCAAGCCGTTTGTTTGACTTTCAGCAGATAACACAATCATTTCTCCATAAATGATGATTTAAATTTCCCCATCTTCGTCGTCGATTTCCTCTTCTACTTCGCTTCCATCGTCCTCAGATCTTCCGTTCTGACTGCCATGTGTGTATTGTGCACCGGAAGATCGCCTGGATCCGCCATAATCACCCTGTGATCCAGTCTCTTCAAGCTCATCTTCCGACTCGGCATCCACGATCCCACCCTCCTTTGTAACCAGGTTTTGCACAAGTGCCTCGTCTACGCCTGCGCTGCGAAGGATATCCGCATATTTGCGTTCTGCGGCGCGTCTGGCAGTGACCTGTGATTGCTGTTCAAAGAGCAGAGGTCGCTTGTTTACACGTTCCTGCATCTCCTGCAGCTCACGGTTGTATTCTTCTCTCCGCGCTCTATCGCTTTCCCTAAAGCAAACAACAAGAGAAGGTGTTGGGACCAAAGTGATGTTTTAAACCTTTGAAACCGTTGCAAAAAGTTGGGTGAGCGCATGGCAATGTTTTATCAGCGGGCCTGCGTCTTTTCTAAGTGTAAACAATGACCGAACTGAACAAATCTTAATTGTTAATGACAGAAGCATAGTGTTCTTATGGCTCTCGCGAAAGGCCTAGAGGAGAGTGCATATACTTTGCGTCGGTAACTATAACAAGAATGCATTCCACGAAGGTACGAGGATGATTATGTACTCCTCTATTACTCACTCTACTTGGTGGGGAGAACTCCGTGGAGAAAGTCCAACAGGAAAACCTTCACATTAACTAAAAATTCTGTCACTAGTACTATCGCTCTTGTGAAATTAAGGAACTGGAGAAAAACAGCATTTGTGAGAGGTTTGAAAGCAAAGGAGCAGTAATAATTACGGGCATACGGCGAGAATTGCCATTTCAAACAGATACGATAACGATGAAGCCGGTAAAAAAAAAACGACCAAAAAGAAAAGCAGCATGTGGTGCCAGGCGAATGGAGAGCCTTTTTAAAAGACTAAATGCTATGTTGTGTACTAACAACAGAAAATGCGCTTACTTGAAACTTTGAACTTTCTCCTTGGCCACCTTTTTCAGCTGTGCACTATGATCATTCGCCATCACTTTTCTCGTCACCTCCGGTTTCAACTTTTTCTGTCGGCGCTGTCTTCTCTGCTCCAGTTTGATCTCATCTTGCTCACTCGCAATCCTCTGTTCCAGGCTCTTGCGGGCTGAACTCTCGCGCAGGCGCGCAGACTCTGTGGTTCTAGAACATAACAGTCGCAGCCCTGATTACTCTCAAATGAAAGCTACTGGACACTAACTACTTCTCAGCAGTGCTGTTTATTATAATGTTCAAGGTGTTTCTAGCTTACGAGTCTGTGGGAAAAATCCTAAAGTGTGACCATTCAGATGGAAACAAAAGAGCACCACTTCCCTTTGGCTCTGTTAGTTTACACTGTACAACGTGTTTCTAGTGCATTATAGTGTCAAAGAAATCCTTTAAACAAACGCAGGCGATTATGTGGTACTGTATGCAGCCGAACCTCTCCTTGTAGACATCTGCTGTAAGCGGGCACCTCTCGAAACTGGACGCGAAAACTTGTTCGAAGCAACTTGTGCTATTAACAGACCTCGCTCTTGAAATTCGGGCTCAAACGGCAGTTCACCCCATTTATCTCACACCTCTGTCGGTTTTTTTCTTCATTTAACGAGCGCAGAGTTTCTCAAATGTTTCCAGCTAATAAAATAACCACTGTTTTGTTCTTACATCGAACTTGCGAATTCCAATACAAGGTTTAAGCACCATGGACACACCCTACTTTCTACGGTCCCTAAAAGTCTTGTAACTAGAGAAGAGCTTAGCAACGAAGAGGGTAACGGCAACGAAAACGTCATTTCAAAATGGAACTTCTCGTTATTGTAACTCTTTCGCGGTCATTTTAACTTGTTTAACTTGTAAAATGGTGGCGGTAGATTAATAAAAACGGCATTGAAGTTGGCAAAAAGAAAGAAGAGTTCACCGTCGTACGCTCACGTTCTTCACAAAACCTAAACTATGATCATTTCACGTTGTTGTTTTGCTTAGGACTGCAAAGAAATGTACCAAAATGTAAAACTCACGTGCAGAGCGATTGTTTTTGCTCATTAAGTCTTTTGTTTTGTGGCGTTCTCGTCGCCGTCACCGTCACCGTCGCTTTAGCTCTCTATTTCCCGTTAGCGGGCACCTTGCCCAGTCCAGAGGGTGTCTGCATACGGGAGAATTTGGCTGTATTTATATATTTTATAAAGTAAGTTTAACTTTCGAGTCTGGATGGAGTCCAGAAGGGCGACTGCTCCAAAGGAAACGGTGCGCATAGCCTATAGAACGGGCGTTATTTCTTTGCGTTTTCAGGTGAGCGCTGAGCACGAGTTACGCGCGAGGCGAAGGCACCCTTCCGTCACGCGTGAGTCGCGCTTGCTTCCGCTCGCTTGAAAACGCAAAATAAATAAATAACGCCTGTTCTGCAGGCTACAGTTCGCATTAGTTTCCTATGGTGCTTTCTGTTATAATAATTGTTATTCATTATACTGTGCAAGGTGTTTTTAGCTCTTGAACCATTCAAATGAAACCAAATGAACAGTACTTTCCCTTGCTGCTTGTTTATTATGTTGCACAAGGTGGTTATAACTTATAGTCAGTAATTTAAACCATTGTGATATAACTTCTGACTACACCGTTTTGTTTGTTTGCTTTTGGCAACAATGCGACTTGGTCAGGCCAAGGTACCTGGCTCGGTGGTCACTTGGAGACAATATGTGATGTACCTACCCAAAAGGAAGTGTGTCGTGAGGTGTGTGAGGTCTGGCACTAGCTGGTCGTTCCCGGCTGGCGGAGCGATCTCGGGACGATCGTCCACTGTCCAATAACTCCTGAGACTGCGAACATCTTGATTTCCGGGTAGCGGAGATACGCGCTGTTCTCAGATTGAACGGTTCAACTACAGTGGGTTCTAATGCTTTCTTTTTATTTCTCATCTCCTTTTCAAACTGTCTGTGAAGCTCATCAAACTCCGGTACATCAGGATTAATCTGCGGCCTGAACTTGTGCTCCTTCGTCATAAAAGCGTTCCTATTTCCTTCACTGTTTAACTTGCTGCGAAACGCACCCAAAGTGTACTCTTCACCTCTGGATTCCATGTTGGGTGGAAGGCGAGACGCGGCCATCATTTCTTGTGATCGCATTCGCATCCGAATTGTTCTGTACTCCTCTTTCTCAGCCATCCTGTCCGCTAAACTCAGATCAAACAAACGATCAGGAAACGGGTTTGCTTTGAATTTCTGTTTCTCTTCCGCCTTGCTCTCGAGTTCCGCCAGATTACTCAGAGATTTTGTTCGCCGCATCTGCTTCTTCTCCTCCTCTCGCTTCATAAACTTAAACGGTTTTTCGGAAGACTTCAGAATGGCCTTGCTCAGTTCCCTCACTTGGTATCTTCTCAGTTCATTCTGACGCGTGATTTCATCGTACAGAGGCAGAAAAGTCGTAGCAGGAACAGGCTGGGCACGAAATTTTTTATGCAACTCCGCTTCCTCCTTTTCTTGTTTCCTTTGCAAGTCCTCTTGTAGAATCTGCTGTGATCTTGTCATATGCTTCGTCTTTTTCTTAGCTTCTCTAATCGTCATAGTGAACGGTTTAGGAATAGTAATTCTTGGTGTCCATTCCTTTTTGTTGTCGCGTTTTTCCCGCGGGGGACTGGAATCTACCGGGTAATCATACACAGAGAAGCCTTCCCACATGTCTTCAACCACGTCCAGAGCAGAGGACCTGCGCGGAAACATCTCTTTGTACAAGGCTCTTTCGTCTCCTGATCTCTTCTTTGTTGCACTGATCTCGTCATCTTCCCAATGTTCTCCCTCAATAGGGTCACTGTAAGATCTTCTCCGTGAAACTTGCAGTTCCTCCAGTGATGAATCCCCTGCAAAGAAGAAAGGCATCAAGTATTTGATGCTGAAGGCTGAACGTAACCTGAGACCTTCCAAGGGGTGGTCTGGTGTTGCTTTGTCGCTAACGTTTACGACTCTGTCTGTCGCTCGTTTCGTTTGGGGCAAATGTCGCTGTTGCAACAAAAACAAAGAGGAATGGAAAGTGAATTGTCGCTGTCGCAAACTGTCGCGCTTTTTCTGCCAATTTCTGTCGAATGTTGGTGTTTTGGGAGAAGATTGTCGCCTGTTTTCGGAGCCATGTCGCTTGTCGCTTCTACCCCTTGGAAGGCCTCTAACCTTTGGGTCGAGATTTTCTAAGCCCAACTCGCACTAATCCTTGGTTAGAGCGGTTTTCATTGATCTTCAAAAGTAAATTGTATTTGCTTTGGTTTTGAAGTGCTTCCGCCATTCTGTGACTGGCCAGGATAGCTGTCGCCACTTTCTCAACCAATGAGAAGCAAAACCAAAACCATTGCATTTTTTTCGGTCTGTTGTGAATGGCCAGAGTAATTACTGTTATCTTCGGTTTTGGTTTTACGACACTCAGTTGAAAATTGCTCTAACTCACTGTGATCAAAACCTAAGTGTTACCATAGCAGTTGACCTGGATTAGAGCCAATTGTACCTCAACCAACTTAGCCCTTGTTGTTTACCAGGTAAAGTCCAAGGCCGTCATTAAGGGCTGGGGGGAGGGGTGTGTCCCCTTGCGACTTTTTTTAATTCTGGACTTGATCCCCGGCTACTTTCGCAGTAAAACAGCATATTGACTACGGTATATGACAACAGCTTTACTTTTTGCTCAACCCTGCCTACATGAACATTTAGTGACACCCCTGAAAGTCTGATTAATTGACATCAAACCTCTATAATAGCAACAACAATCTGATATGATTTTTACACTTCATTGCCACAACAGTCTGCAATGCATGAAACTGTTGCATGAAACATGGTTCACCAAAACAATAATGACACTAGTTGAAGTCTCTCAGGTGCTTGGAGCAAGAGAGCCAAACATCAAGAACACGCAAAAAATGTATTCTTGATGTTTTAGCTGATGCACCCCTACTATATGAGAACCTGGAACAGGCTATAATGAAATGTGTGAAAAATACAGGGGAGGAGTGGGTAGGGGACAAGTTAGCAAGGCTCATGGTGGCTGCCAATCACGTCACGGGGTAGCTTGATGCGTGATGTTGCTAGCCTGTGAGCAGACTCTATTTGTGGGTGTTAGGTGCAATAGGCAAGTGGGACAAAACATATGACAAGCCTTGCAAATCATCAAAGGTCTCACTCAGATTGTTGAAATTTTCCATCTTCCTGTTTTCACCACTTGCCCTTGAATTGTTAGTAGCCAGTTCATAATCTTGACCTTGTTAAAATCATTTTGATCTACAACAGATCCAAGCAGAACGCCAGAATACAAAAAAGTTGGGCAGCTCTAACTTAAGGTAACAGTTGCAGTTAAAAAAACTAGAGATGAGTAACAGCAGCTAGGGACAATTAGACAGATGACCTGAGAATATTAAAATTGTGAACGCAATGTACAATATGGTTATCACTTCAGTGGTATAGAACAAAATTTGAGGATATACCCTCTAAAGACTCAAAAGCCTCTTTAAACTAGTGGTATTAATCAACCCGAATGATAATGTGTCTCTAGTAGTAAACAAAAACAGCCAATGTGATTTACATATCCGATATAAAAGAAATTTGATGGGTACGTGAATTTCTCTTGTTACCTTCATTTTCCTTGAATTCCATTCTTCTTTCATCTCTCAACGACATGTCCTTTATGTGATCTTCTGGTCGGACAGGAATTTCAAAATTTTCTTTTTCGCCTTCGGTCGCCTCTTTAAATGGATCATAAACACCCACCGGAAATTGTCCAGGGATTCTACTTTCATCAAAATCGCCCACCGCTATCTTAGTCCTTGAGTCCAATTCATATCCAGCATGGTGTTTGTCTTTTTCAAAATAATATAGTTTCTCCACCGCTTTTAAAGTTTTCTTGTGTTCATTTTTCAACGCTAGTAAATGTTCGTAGAAATGTTTCTCGTCAACATCGCCCAACTCGCGAAGGTTATCTGATAACGACTCCCTGACCGTCCGTTTGGGCTTGCGTCTTTTATGGCTGCGAGAAGATGAAGGTCTATGTTCATCCCAATTTTTCAATCCTGGGTTTTCAGGTGGTTCAACGTCTAAACTACTTCTTGTCCTTTCATTTTCTGTTGCTGGCTTATTTGTTCTTGGATGTCTGGGGGCAGAATAGCAGAGATTTCTCATAACGGATGCTCCATGACCAGACGCCATATTGAATTGTATTCGTAACAACCGCTGAGGCTTTGTTTTTGTGTTGGCAACCAGGTAAAAGGTGTTACTTTGTAGGGGAGGGTATTTTTAAAGAAAGTGCAAAATTCATCCAAATTTCAGATCTTCTGGCGTCAAAGATGTGTTCATAGAAATAAACAGTAAATGTGAAACTTAATCCATTTTTCAAAAGCCATTAAAATGTTAGAATACTTCTAGCATTGCTCGGTAAACTAATTTACCATAACCCTCCCCTACAAGGGATACTCCAGCCCTCCCCCGAAGCCTTTATTCTTTGTTGTCGTTCCCAATCTCTTGAATAACTATAACATTCAAAATGTCGGAAGCGGCGTTGTACGTGTTTGGACTCATCGATGGAGCTGCGTTGCTGTTTCTTACCGTATATTTTGTATCCTTTGGTCCCTGATGTTATTTCACTTTTTAGACCTTCTGCATTTAAGTAAAAGCAGTGATGGACGGGCCTAGTTAATGTAAAATCATTCTGTACTAGATGCGCGCCGTTTTCCATCCCGCAGTTACAGTTTACGATGTTTTACTCTTGTTTTATACTGACTGACTTGTTTGTTATTCCATGCAAATTTAGTGAAATATATTTGTTTTGATGCTACAAGCGCGTATTTTTATGTAACACTTATTAACTGAGTGCATTATGTCTTTTTAAGACACACAAGTCATATTTAGGCTAAGCCTAGAAATATAGAATAGCTAGATTGTCTAGATTCAGCTGATATCGTGGGAATTCCTTGACATGTGCTTGATGTCATGTTATCCAGATTATTAACTTGTCGGATCTCGAATGTGATTACATCAACGCCACTACATGTTGCAGAAGACTTAACGTGGTGAGTGTGCAAGGACAAACTTCCAATGTCAAGTCTGGAATACTTTTTGAGTAGAACGATTATAAAATATTTCATTTTTTCAACCACACCCAAAGAGTAAGAAATGAAAAACGTTGTTACCATTTTATTAAATGCAGTTCAGAGCAACTATTCTTCTTTCTGCTTACATTTTTTTGTTATAAAAAAGACAAAAACGTTTTAAACTCTTTGAATTTTTCTTGCAGGTCTATAATGTTTCAAAGCCGACTGCACCTGCAGACATTGCACATTAATGAGGACATTATTTTGTATTTATTTGCAGTGGATTCTTCCTGAGGTGATTGCTCATGGCATCATAACAGTGCTACTCCTTTTTCATTTCCAGTGGTTATTTTTCTTACTTAATGCTCCTCTGTTAGGATGGCTTATTTATAGGTGAGTAAATTTAGTGAAAACATAAAAATCAAGTATCATTGTCAATGTTTTAGTAAGACCTTTCAGCTGGCAATATTTCTGGGGAAATTCAAACTCAATCACCTTAGGTACCTGAAACCTGACTGTGCTCTTTTTATTTATTAGTAAATCATCAAAATTAACCAATGGAAGCACAATTCTGTGTACCATTGGTGATACCTCTCCAACACCTCTATCATCTATCATATAATTATTTAACCCTTTTAGTATCATTCTTATGTAGCAAAACTTTTCCCATCAGGAATAATAAAAATAATAATAAACACTTTTATATAGGAATCACTTAAAATGTAAAATGAGAATGTTTACAAAGACTTAATGTGATGTAAATCAGTTTGTGATGTTGAATCAAGAATAGACCAAAGCCCCTTCTGACTTAGTCATGGGGCAGACGATGGCCAGATTTTGCAACTTTAACACCCTAGAAAAGTCAACATAACTAGTCAAGATTTAGTAAAAAAGGTGCAATGCATTTCAAACAGGTGCAAAGATTTAGATTAGTGAAAAAAATTGGGGGTTTTAAGGTGCACTTTAAACATGCGTGTTACTGACAATAATTTTATCTTTGTTTCACAGATTTGTCAACAAACCTGCTGGAAATGTTGGATTATATGATCCAGCAGAGATTCACAACAGACATGAGCTGAAAGGTTTTCTAAAGGAAGCTATGATCAAGCTTGGATTTCATCTGGTTTTCTTTTTCCTTTACCTCTATAGGTAAGGTTCAATCCCTTTCAAGCTCTCTTTTTGAAGGAAAATTATGGATGTTCACAATTGTATAGCTATGACAGACTTCTTGCTTCTCCATCTTTACAAGCAGTGTAGGGAAGGGCAGTGCCTAATTTAAAACCATGAGAAAGGAGGAGCAGCCTTAAGTTATGAAATAGCGTTCAGATGTAACAGTGGTGGGACAGGGACTTTGTATTTCTCACTTAAGCCGCGGCTACACGAGCGATTTTTTGCTCACGCCGGTGATGAGATTTTTTCAAATTTTGTCTCGTCGCCAGTGCTGAAAATCGCAAGTGTAGCAACCCTCACACAGGTGATGCGACCGCTCAAAAAATCAAAGAAAAAGAATCGCGAAAAATTAAACTAATTCAATTTGTCGTGATTTCTTTCTTGCAGTTTTTTACCTGTTGTGTTGCCAGTTCAAGGGAGGCTACACTCGTGATTTTCATCGTGCACTGGCAACGCGACAAAATTGAAAAAATTGCATCACCAGCGCGAGCGAAAAATCACTCGTGTAGCTGCGGCTTTAGGGGAAAAGTGCTTTGCTTTCTTTTCTTTCCTGTGAAGACCCTTTAGTTAAGTTTCAGTTTACCAGATCATGTCTTCATTTTTACCATTAAGAATGAATTAAAAACTTAAATGCATATTAACATTCTAATTCATCTCAGACACTTATATATGTTTGCTTATCAACCTATTCCCTTGCCTCAGTTTTCAAAATTACCTTTGCTGTTTTTGGCTGTTTCTAATTTAATTCGTAAATCTAGAAACATTTATCAAAGGAGGCAGGATGGCTGAGTGGTTTGGGGCGCTGGATTTCAATGCACTCATCCCGGGTTCAAATCCCGCTCTAGCCGCTAGCTGGTGTTGTTCTGGGTAGTCCCTGGTTCAACTCCTCGGTCATCCTTGTAAATAGCCAACTGGTTTGCCTCCAACCAGTTGAGATTCTTATCATGTTTCACTTTATTTGTATTTGCTTGGCCCCACTAACCTTTGTGCTATAAATACTAACTAGGGTAAACAAAGGTAATCATTATTAATAATATTATTATTATTATTATTATTTTCTTTTCAGTATGATAGCTGCTCTTTTAGCTGACAGTGATACAACAAAGAGAAAAGGTGAAACAACTTGATCATCACACAAGGAGCGCAGCAACATACTGCTTACCATGGTGGAGAAATGCTTAAACTTTTCCACATTCTGTTTAATCTCCACTGTGGACGTTGATTTGAGTTTTACCTCCACTAGGAAGATCATTGCAACTGCGTAACCAAAACATTAAAGTAAGATTGATAAAGTTATGGTCATATTAAGTAATATATGCAAGTGGGTTGCATGGCTAGCTTTGCAACACAAATATCGTGTAATTGCCACAAAACAAAACTGCAGAGGAACCCTTATATAACAAGATGCCATGGGACTGGTAAAATGGACTCTGATCTATAACAAAGGGTTTGTTAAAACTCCATCGTTACAAATTTGTGGGAAATGACCCAAAATCTGTTATTTCAGGGTTTGGTTTATAATTCTTTTGTCTAGATGAAACACATGATAAAGCTGCATAGATATCATATAAGTGCTCTGAGGGAGCAGAAACATACCAGATTTCACAGTCAATCAAGGATGTAATATGATGAAACAATTTTGACCTCTGTTGATAGGCGTAATGCTTTCAATTCATTATTTGTTATGTTGGGGTACATTTTAAGTGTGGGTTCTCAGGGTTCTGCTCCACATGTTTTACTGTAACTTAATTAGTCGGGCTGTAGAATATCATTCATTGTAAAGCGAACTATCGGTACATCACAATGAAGATCACTATAATTTATCAGGGTTCCACAGCACCATTATTTTCCTTGATCAATAATGTGACACAGTCAGTTACCGGTAAATGTGCTGAGCCAGCATTGGCTGGTAATTGTGTGGCAGAGGTGCTCCTTTTTCCTTGCTTAGCCACATGTAATTTATACACCTTAGATTGTTTTGTGCATGTGAATGTGAGAAAAACCTCCGGCACCAAATGACGTGGTGTCCCTGCAGTTTTTGAAAATTTCATGACCACATTCTTCTGTTTACATCTTCCTTACTATTCTCTTGTGACCTAAGTTAAATAAACTTCTGCCACTTTTAAATGAGAGGCTTTCTTTTTCTTTAAATACCCAGCACAACGAAGCATGCAGATTTTAAATATATTAAATTAGATTGTTGCACACAATACAACATACAAAAAGTTCAAGGTAGAACAACACACTTGGCTTGTTGCAATTTCCTCGCATGCAATATTGCTGGTCAAGTGTTATGGAGATTGCATGCAATTAAATAAGGTTAGCTTTTTGTATGATTTCCTTTTTAAGGTTTTTACATCTTGTTTTCCACCAGAGTCAAGTCATTCTATCTAGAACACACCAGCATATTTTCTTTTTAACTTTTATTAATGACAACACAATTCACTAGAAAAAGTTACAACAATAGTAACTTGCAGCAAGCAAAATGCTAACAAATAGTTTAAACAATACATTTGTACTTGTTACCAACGCACTCATTCCCTTGTTTCCTATTCTTTACATACAGAGTAACGCACCTGTATATTTTTTGCTAAAGAGTAAATATTTAATCTGTACTTCAGATTTGTGGAGAAATGTGAAAAGCACTGTTTTGCTGTAACATATTCTTTGTTTGAAAGTAAACACCGAACTCACTTTGATTCGACCACTAAAATCAGTCTTTGCTACAGGTTTATTTATAAACTACCTATATGTAGCCAACAAATGCCAGAGGTGAATTAGGGATCAAGTTTTGAAACCTGCAGGGTCTGGGCATTGCTCCCCTCCTACCTAATTTTACTTAGCGATCTGTGCAGCACTATTCAAGTTCTGGTGGCAGTATTTGAAGAAACCCTTGAGATGCATTGCATAGTTATCCAGTGCATAACCAAAAAGTGCAACGTAATTTGCAACAGACAGCCGATTCTGATTCCATACAAAATGTACATCAGGAGACAGGCACATAAAGGTCAATATTTAAATAATCCATTTCTCTTAACTGTTATCAATTTTTGCAGTTTCTCCACTGGCAAGTTTCAATGCACCAGTAATTCCAGCTGAATAACTTTACACACTCTCATGTATGTAACTTGTCAGTACTTACTGTGCATCTGTTCAGTAATAGAAGACATCAAAATGTGGTAAGAATGTCAGTGATGCACTTGCCTGTGGCTCTGACTTTTGTTCATCATCTGTGATTATTTATTACTGACTAAACACACAGCAATGTGGACTCTATATGTTAAACAGAACACCCTCTCTCATCAAACATGTATTTTTCATCTTTTTCACATTTAAAGCAGCAACAAAGTAGAAACCATTATATATTTCATTACAGTTTACACACTGCCTTTAGAATCTTCTCAATTGAGTGTCATAAAACCAAAACCAAAGCAATTCCTCTGACCAATCACAAGAGACCGAAACACTGTGCAATAACCCAAATTAATCAGGATACGAAGCAATTACCAGTACGGGCAGCTGGCACAAAGTGTGGGAAAATGAGCACGTGTAAGATGCGATTGGTTTTGGTTTTGCTTAATTCTCATTGGTTGAAAAGGTAGCGTGAGTTTTGCCCAATTACAAAAAGAAATGCAAAACCAAAGTAAATGGAATTTCCTTTCAATGCTCAGTTGAAAACCACTCTAACAAAAGTAATGTTTAACCTAAACATAAAACAACAAGCATGGACTACATCAGCAGAATTTATCCTCTCTTTCTTTTTGTACATCAGGTAGATTTTCAATGGGAAGCTGTCATGGAAAATTAAAGAATGAGATATCATTTTCAATAATATTGATTTCATAACATTAATACTGTTAAAACTTTTTGGAGGGAAGGAAAAGTAAAACAAGACCTCTATACAACACAATACCAGTAAAATTAATTAAATACAAGGGAATTAAGCAATTTCAATGAAAGATACAGTGTTGGGGGTGGAACCATGTCACCCAGTGTCATGGGCGGGGGAAGGGGTACAATACAGTCACCCTGGAGCATGAAACAAGACCTCTAAACCTTGAATACAAAATCAGTGACATACAAGGAAATATATATATCTACCTAACATTATTTAATGAATAAAATTGATAATACTCTTTGGAAGAGAACCTGCGTACATGAAACAAGACTGCTAAACATTCAGAATAGAAACAGTAACTTAAAGGAGATTTTAAAAAAAACATTCTTCTGCCCCCCATCCCTCCCTGCCCTGCCACAAGATAACTGGGGACTAACATTTACCAAAATCTCATCTGTGTTACTCACATCCACGTCAATTCCTGAAGCATCAAAGTTAAATACACAAGCATAGAAATATAACTCTCCATCCAAACAGAATTTCATGTTCTCTGCCTTCCGAAAACCATGTTGTTCACCTTTAAAAGAAAAAAACAGGATAACAAGTCATGTAAGGTTCCAGAAAATAATACCTCCCACACACAAGAAAATTCCAAGGGGAGGAGGGATGGTTTCAAAAGTCAAAGGGGGTTGAAACAGGAAAGTAGGAGGGTGAATTGAAATGTTCAGGGGGGGGGGGGAGGTAAAAATATCCTTCCATGGGGGAAGGGGGGCTGGAATATTTTCAGGAACAACATACTCTACAGCTAGTGCCTTCAAAAATGTCCCAAAAATGATTTTATCAAACAATGGTATACAATATAGTTAATGACAAATATGCAATAGTTACCATATTTTCTGGAGTATAAGTTGACCTTTTAAGTCTTAAAAATCACTCCAAAAAATTGACTTCGACTAATACACCAACCACAAGTCAATGATTGGTGAGTGGAAAAACTTCTTTAGCATAACAATAGACTCCAAAGTGAAGCACAATAACAAATTACAATTACCAATATCAATAAATGTACAATTAGGACATTTTCAAATTATGGTAAAGTGATATTAATTTTAACACATTTAGCATTTTAGCAGAGTAACAGAACTGGTTGTGTCACTGGGATTGAAACAAAACCATCACCTTCAAATTCTTTGTATGCCACAGGATTTTTCTTTTCTTTGGCTGCCTCATA